>VZQC01015708.1:318054-606941 GCA_009823505.1 Rhizomys pruinosus | reverse complement strand
CTGGACATGGTGCAGTCCCTTCACCTGAGCTTGCTGACCTGTGGACTCTGCTGGACATGGTGCAGTCCCCTCACCTGAGCTTGCTCACCTGTGGACTCTGCTGGACACGGTGCAGTCCCCTCACCTGAGCTTGCTGACCTGTGGGCTCTGCTGGACACGGTGCAGTCCCCTCACCTGAGCTTGCTGACCTGTGGACTCTGCTGGACATGGTGCAGTCCCCTCACCTGAGCTTGCTGACCTGTGGACTCTGCTGGACATGGTGCAGTCCCCTCACCTGAGCTTGCTGACCTGTGGACTCTACTGGACATGGTGCAATCCCCTCACCTGAACTTGCTCACCTGTAGACTCTGCTGGACACAGTGTAGTCCCCTCACCTGAGCTTGCTGACCTGTGGGCTCTGCTGGACATGGTGCAGTCCCCTCACCTGAGCTTGCTCCACCTGTGGGCTCCGTTCGTCATGGTGAAGCCCCCTGTCTCTAGTTGTTGGATGTGCATGGCCAGCAGGCGGGCAGACGGCAGGGTAGGCTGGGCCCGGAAACGACGTCCTTCCATCAGACACAGGCTGTCGCTCTTCAGGAATACCTGCAGGGCCAGCCAGGGTGTGAGCAGGGAGAAAGGGAAGTCATCAGCCTAGCAGGCTCTGTCTATCTGTCACTGTTAATGGCTGTCCTCCAGGAGCCTGAGGGATGCCCAGTAATCTTACCATGCATCCGATCCTGGATTGTAGGTTGAAAGACCAGACATCCTAGGCTTGCTGGCCCAGACTACCAACAGGCACAGACATCTTTGTGCTACTTAAACAGCCAATTCCTTACTACAGAGCCCAGAAGAGATTTGGCTTGCAGCAGCAGCTGCAGGCCCCGAGCATATGTGTGCTGAGTGCACATCACCTTCCTCCTCTCCCCTCAGAAGTTGAGGCTGGACCTTATTTTTTGAGACAGGGTTTCCCTATAGCCCCAGCTGGCCTGGAACCTTCTATTTAGACCAGGCTGGCCTCGATCTCACAGAAGTTCTCTGACTCTGACTGGAAAGCACCGCGATTAAAGGCATGCACCACCAAGTCAGGCAAGGCTGGACTTCAAGCTCACGGATGTTGAGCCCCTAGCTGTTCTTGGGTGTCTGCCTCAGGCTGCTGTCAGCAAGGCTCCTACTGCCTCACTGGAAAAGTCTTATCTTTTAAGCTGTGCTTCCTTGTCTATCGTGTCATGAGGCCACCTCTCTGCCACTGAAGCAGACGTTCCATTTGCCCTGGCCCAGGTTCTGTCTGTAGACCTGGGTCCCTTCCCAAGGGCACTGTAGCCTGGGCTGGAAAGCCAGACCCTGCAAAGGCAGGTAGGCACCTTTGCTCAGCAGACCTTCTGTACCATGTGTTTGGGAGCCTTGATATGGCCTTCTATGAGGTAAGTGGAGCAAATCATTGAGGGGAGGCTCTGAGAACAGCTTGTACGAACCTCCACAGCTTTCAGCTCCTCCATGACCTCAGCGATCTTTGCAGGTAGGATTCTCCAGGCCTGAGATGGAAGCACAGGTGAGACTTTTGTGGCCCACTGTATCTGCCCACACCCCTAATCCCCCTAGGGCCCATCTGACGCACAGGAGACTGCCTCACGGCCAGGTGCTCCAGACCACCCAGAATCTGCATGGCTGTAGCAAAGTTCCTATGTTCATAGCAAGATTTTGCAATCAGTAGGAATTTGGACAGCAGGTTCACTTGCAGCTGAAATGAGAAAACAATGCTCAGTTTCTTTAAAGACAGACAGGGTGCAGCTAGCTGTCAGTGGGAGAGTACTTGATGAACGTACAAGGCTTGATCACTAGCACCAACATAAATCTAAAAGGGAAACAAACAGAACATCTGAGAATTTGATACAACAGCAGTGAGGGGCTGTGCATGTGCGACGTTGATCTGAGGAACTGAGTATGAGTGACTGTGTATGTAAGGAGCTGAGCGAGGTGCTATGTGTGTGTGTCAGCAGCTGTGTGTGAGCACTGGGACATGTAGTGTCCTGATGGAGGGTTCACATATTCTGGTTTCCAAGTGGCCCCTAGCTCTGGAGCATCCTCAATAGAGAGAGGAGACAGTATGAAGCTGGGCTATGACTACCGTGCAATAGGAGTTGATCGTGTTGGGATGTTCTTGGCGACATGAATAAGCACTTCACCCTCTCTGTTTGCCTTCGGTTGAGTGTGGCTCTGAGAGACATGAAGTGTGGCTTCCCTGAACCTGGAGAAGGGATTGGCTGTGGTTTCCCAGGGAGGCTGCCAGGCAGAACCCCACATCTCATTACAACCTCAGACCCATGCCTACCTTGGATGTATGGCTGGTCACAATTTCAGCAGCCACCCAGGTGCTGACATCATCTGCCTTTCTTAAAAGCTGTAGCAAATACTTGTCCTGGACGTAATTGGGCAGGAAAAGACTGCAGGTTTTAGCAGAAAGAGATTCAGAAGAATTGGCTCTGGAAGAAAAGCATGGAACGTGTATCCTGGGATGTAAGAATGTGGTCTGGCAAGCCCCAGGCTATGAGGCCTCTGCAGAGCGGTCCTCAGGATGAGAAGCAAACATCTCCCTTCAGCCAAGAGCATGCACAGTGCCTTTGGGGGAGCCTCCTTCCCCCCAGGACCCCCCGCCAACCCTCTAAATCAAGGATTACCGGGCCACTCAGGAGTGGATACTCACTTGGGAATGGCTGTACTTTTGTCCATGACACCCAGGGCCCGTGAGTTTAGGAAGTGGACAGGATGGCACTTTTGAAACAATTCCTGTCAGAGACGTGGAAGCAGATGGTCAACCCACTGCCTCCCAAGGACATGATGGTAAAGGCAGTGTCCCAAGGAAGGCTTGGGGGTTTTAGTGCCATGTCTGCAATCACAGATCAACCTATGAAGTGTGTCATGGCTCAGCTAGTCAGGCTTCTGTGCGCAGGTCACCCCAGGGCTTGTGACATTGGTTAGAACTAATGCTAGCAACCAGGATCACTCAGCACTGCTGCCACCTGCCTCAGGACACTGGTTTGCAAGATGGTGAGGACCCAGGTAAGAGTTTCCTGGGCTTTGGGCTGAGGAAAGGAGCAGAGAGAGTAGCCGATTGGTGTCTAGGGCTGGGCAAGAGCACAAGGAGCTGTGATGGCCCAGTTCCAGCAGGGGGATGCCCAGTTCACGGTGGTCTATGTGCCCTGAATAACAGGCAGAGGATTCTGCTGGGCTAGGTAGATCCTGGGTCTGCCTCAGCCTTTGGGTTTTCCTGCTTTTAACACAGCTCCTCAGGGCTTGTACACCCAGCAGCAAGGCCCCTCTGCTGACCAACTGTCTTCTAGGAAGTGGCTGCTGAGGCCTCATAAGCATCATAGCATCTCTGGGCTCACTCCATGCACGATACCTGCTGCTGACCCATGTGTGAGGTCTGTGGCCTCCTCTTGGTGTTCCCAGTTCGCACACACCTGTTGCAGCAGTGTCAGCTGAGTGAAGAGTTGGTGGGTGCTGTACTCTGTCAGAAAGTAGGGCCCCTTTTCACTGCCTTTGGCATAGGGGCCATAGATGTCTTCAAAGAAGCAGGGCTTAGGCAGGGCAGATGCAATGGTGTACTGGCGCTCCTTATGGTGTGGCAGTGCTAAGCCATTGCCCCGTGGCAACCTCCAGGAGAAGCTCTGCAGGCAAGACAGGTGACACTCCATGTCAGGCAGGCCAGGTCAGGCCAAGTATGGCAGAATGAGGATAGGCTGGTCCAGACTAGGACTCTTCAGGTTGGCAAAGTAGAGCCAGAGAGCAAATCCTTCCCTTCCAGGCTTGCTAGCATGAGGATACCTGTCCTGGTCCCTTGGGCAGATCGCCCATGGGTACGCTGCTGAGCTTTGGGGTCTGTCTCTATGTGCTGGTAGAAAGGTTAGTCATTGACCCTGGTGGATTCTTCCACCCAAATCTCTGCCCTGAGGATAAGGAAGATGAGGGCAGAGAATCACAGTGGGACGCTGGTTTGTAGTTGTTTTTCCACAGGGCAAGAAGTGCCAGTCCAGCAGGGCAGTGCCTGGGGTGTAAATGACCAGCATGGTTGTGCACACAAATGTATGTCTGTGTGTTCATATATCTGTATGTGCATGTGTCTGTGCAGGTACTGGTGCAGATCTGCGTGCGTGTCTGCATGCATGTCTTAGTTATACTTGTGTGTACATGTGCACACATGTGTATGTCTGTGCATGCTATGTTCTCCAGGATGCATTCCTGTTTATAGAAGCCCTCCCCAGGAAAGGTCCCCACCTTCCGGGTGATACCATCCTCCGAGAACCTCTTGCAGAGGGCATTAAAGGGTCTGGTGTCTTCCTCTGCCTCCTTAGGATCCTCCAGGTCTGTGCCTCGAGAGGTACTATCAGCCCTCCGGTCAGTGCCCACTTCTAGGAGACCCAGCAGGTGCTCAGCAGAGCCATCCAGGGGCAGGATCTAGGAAAGCACAGGTGGGTGTCCCTGTTGCTCCTGGGCCAGGGCAGTGGGTCTCTCTGCCCAAAGCTCAGGACTACGCAGGCTGATCAGGACAGCAGTCACCTTGGAAGAGATGAAGTCCTCGAGCTGCCCCAGCAGCCCTGCATTCCTTGTGAAGTCAACAGTGTAGCAGTCTTCCACCCAGGCCTGCAGGACACAGAGGCTCCGTCTGTAGATCTTGGTGAAAGTCGAGGTAGGATCCTGGTGGGCCCTGGAAGCAGATAGCAGGCCTCAGCATGAGCTGAGCGTGTGCAGGGTGAAGTACGTACAGCTGGTCATGTGCAGGGGGAGTCTGAATAACAGGCCATGCCAGAGGGAAGAAGAGAGCAAACGCCTCATGTCTGCCATCCATTTTTCTGGTCTCTGACTTGCTGCTCCCCCCACCCCCTGCTGGCCCTGGGCACCCTGTAGAGGGAGGATATGGCCCACAGGCTGTACCTCACCCGGGCTGTCCTTGTTGGGCTTGTGGGCCCGGCTCTCTCTTGTCTCATTGGCTGGGCCTAGGCCACTTTCTGTTCCTTTGCGACAGCAGGTAAGGGCCCTGCCAGTGCTCCTGCCCCCAGTGTAGACCCCAGCCACTACCCCTCCTGGGCTCCTTTCTCTGTGTCCGTGCTCCCTTAGGTCCTCCATCTTGCCTCAGCCTTCTCTAGGAAAGCTCCCCCCGTATCCTCATGCCTGTCAGGGTCTTGCACGGACTAAATGGGATGCCCTGGGATCCCATCCCCCTTGGCCAGAGCCCGTGAGATGGTACCTGGATAGGGTGCTGCTGATGCGGTCGAGGAGGAATTGCAGGAAGTCGTGTGGTGTGCAGAAGTACCGGAAGGTGTAGAGGAACTGCTGGACGTAGCCCTCAAGGAAAGCATCACTGGAGGTAGAGTGTGGGATTGGGCCTTGGGTCTGGGCTATCTGGGCCCCATCCTGAAGCTCTGCTGCAGTGAATGTGTGCGTCCTAAGGTGAGTGTGCCTTTGTGTTCCACGTGTGTAGTCTTTCACTATGTGTACATGTGAATGTGTGGGCCATCTCTGGGTCTGTGTGAATTATGTATGAGATCTCCATGTAGGTGAGAACTAAGAGTGATTATGTGTGAGATTTATGTGTAGGTGTTGTGTGAATGTGTGTGAGTTCTGTGTATAGTGCAAACTTGGTGAGTTTTGTGTTATCTGTGTGCATATATATGACCTGTGTGTTTGTGGGTATATGTGGGGGAGGGACTGAGTTCTTTGTAAGAGTGCACATGTTTGTTTTTTGGAAGAATTACAAGCAAGAAACCCCTCCCCTTGGGGGAGTAAAGCAGTAACTGGTCTAATTGGAAATTCTCCCCATTCCTGAAGCATGTCGAAGTGCTCTTTGTAAGATTTTGAAGGACCAAGAAAGAATAGTTTAGGCAAAGACCAGAGCCAGACTCTTGTTAGTGCCTCCACTGTCAGACTCTCACAGTGGCTCTCAGCAGACTCTTGTTAGTACCTCCACTGTCAGACTCTCACAGTGGCTCTCAGCAGACTCTTGTTAGTGCCTCCACTGTCAGACTCTCACAGTGGCTCTCAGCATCTGCTGTTCTGTGTCCTGGGTAGCAAGGACGGCACTAGGTTATACGACTGCTGTGGGTGCACAGCGAGGGTCATGGAAGGGATTGCTGCATGAGGAAAGGAATTCTGTGTGCTCACAGGTGCTGGCTTCCTTGGTACAGCAGGTTCGTATGTGGGGGGTTGTCACACTTCACTGGGCACCCTCACCCTTAGGGGAGGGGATCCAAGAAAGCCTTATGCCAGGGACAGTAACAGGAGCTCTAAAAGCTCTGTGGTGGCCAATGGTCAGAAAGGCGGGAGGTCCTAGCAAGACACCTTTAGAGCAGAGGAGTCCCAGGTTGGAAGACACCATATGAAAGACCATAAGAAGAGCTTTGTCTATCTATGTGGGCCTCTGGGACATGAGGGCACTGATGGCCACATCTCAAGCCAGGGATGAAGCCGACCGCTTGCTGAGCCTTCCCTGCAGACACAGTGCCCCTGCAGTACTGAAAGCTGAGAAAGTCCCTTGTGAGTGCCTACTTCAAAAGGGAGGCTCTGCCCTCCACTGTACTCTGTTTAAACATGCACCAAACACTCATACATGCATCCACACATAGCAGATAATAGCTTCATCTACTCTAAAGGGAGGCTCATTAAGACTCAGGAAGTAAGCAACTCAGAAGTTGCTTCTGGGAGACCCTGAAATTTACCAGACGCACAAAGGCCTTCTCCTCCTGGGGTTATATAAACAGTAATGATTGCTGAGGAAACTCCACAGTCTCCGACCTGCTGACCTGCCTGAGAAGAGACGTTCCAACCTGTTCAGCTGCCTGCAAGGTGTTCAGTGAGCTCCAGGGTTCCAGCTTTCGTAGTCACCCATCAGTGATGGGGCTGCCCTTGAGTCATATGTGCTCCTTTAACCCCTCACCCATACTCCTGTAAGTAATCTCAATAAACCCATTGGTTCACCAAGATGGGCTTTGGTGGTATCATTAACTTTGGTTTGTCATCAGTTTCCTATCTGAGGTAAGGAGATAGTTGTCCGTGTCTCCCTAGAAATAATGCCACACATCATTTCCATATACTCTCACATATGCATCAGACATACCACATCACACAGTACCCCCATACCTACTGAACTTCACTCCCTCATGGACATCATGCATACTACCCCAATATTACACACTGCACTACACAATGCCCACAACATATACCATATATGTGCACATGACATGTGTACCATACACATACTCACACCACTGAAACATACTCCACATGTACCCTCTGCAGTCATTACACCATTCCATCCCACAGAACACTACACACATAGACATACAAATTACATACACTGTACATGTCATACCACACAGTACTTCAGAACATCACACACATATGCCTACTATCTGTGCCTCCATCCCATGCACCCCAAGAGATCTGGGCTTCTGTAGAGGGAACTTTAGTCTGTAGTTGTTCTCCTGGTGACACCCGCCAGTCACATCTGGGATTCTGATAGCTTTCTGCTCAAAGAGGACCCCAGTGACTCCAAAGTGGTATCAGGACTATGGAGAGGACAATGGCCTCTCTAGTCTGAGGCCTGGGCCTAAGACAGTTCATCAGAGTGAGGAGAACTGCTGGGAGCTCAAATTGCCTAGAAGCAAGGGGGGACTGAGACCATATAGGGCAGAGAGAGGCTCAGTGAAGGATGCTGGTGGGGAGCAGGGGAAGGAAGGCTGAGGTTATGGCCCTGAGCCCTGTGGATAGCCCTCCTACTCAGGCTCCTCCTGACTGAGAGGCAAGTACTTCAGCATTTATTGCCGAAGCTGTCTGACATCAAAGTTGGTTTAGACTCAGAGACAAAGGCCACAGAATTACACCAGATAGTCCTCTGAGCCTAAGGCCCACTATGGGATGTTTCTATTAGTGATTTGGATGAATCCAGATGGTGCCTTGGAGGCTCCTGTGGATGACTAAGTTTGAGGTCTTCCTGACATGTTAATCTTGCAGCTTGCCCCCCTATCTCCCAAAGTGCTGCCTTATGACCCTGTGCTTGGCCATGTAGCATGTGAAGCCTAACGAATAAATGCTAAGTTCTAACAAGTCTCTAGCTGCATGATCCATGCTAGACACAGCTTTCCCTGCTTCTCTCCCTTTTGTTCTCAAAATCTCCGGCCCCAGGGTCAGAGGGCCCCTCTGGGGCACCGACACACCTGGAGTAGAGGTAGGCCATGAGTCCCAGCGGTGTGCCAGCCTGCAGGATGCGGGCCTTCTTCTGCCGGCCACTGCATGGGTGCTTGTTGACATTGTAGAAGATGAGGGAGGAGGACTCATCCAGGGGGCTGAAATCCAGTGTGTTGCACGGGGCTGCTGCGATGTTCACGATCACTGGCAGAGCGCAGGGCTCCAGACCCCAGCGCTCTGCATACATGACCTGCAAGGAGAGAAACGAATCATGACTGCCTGTAGGTGCATGCTTATGGGTCACCTTGCCACCCACCTGGGGACAGCAAGACTTCTCAGCATTTTGAACCCTCATATGGGTCCTGTGAGTAAGACCAGTTATGTCCTAATCCCCAAACAAACTGTAGGAAACCTGTCTGAGGGTCGGCATTAACTCTGGAAGGAGCAGGAGGGTGGGCTACTTGCCTGGAGGTACTTCTTCACCAGGCCCAGGAATTGCACCTTGGATTTCATTTCATCCAGCTGTCCTCGAAGTTTGGACAACATGGTCCTTACCTCAGAGCCTGTGGGCAGAGCAGAGTTGGCACATGGTTCCTGAGATTCGTGGATCACCGCATTTGTGGCAGACCGCTGTACAAGCACTACCTTTGTTCCGCTTTTCCTTCTGCAAGAGTTTCTGGTAGAACTTCAGGGTCTTCCGGTAGTTTCTTTTCTCTATCATGAGCTGCTGCTCCAGCTCCTAAGAGGAAGCATAGCATATAAGCCCAGAGCAACTGTGGGTTCAGGAACCACATGACTTCCATGCAAGATGCAGACATGGAAGGCATGTTAGCCTGGCTCATGAAGCAATCTTAAGGGAAGCTGTTGACTGACTACAGGAGGAATATGTGTTAGAGCTGGAGCTGTTCAGTTGATTCAAGGAAGGCAAGGAATCAAGAGGATAAATGCGTGACCACCTCAGAAGGAGCAGGCTTCGGAGGTTCACTTGAGATTGGCATCGATGGCATGTCTTTCAAGAATGCCAGACCCCACCAGTGCCCCTGGGCTGACTGCAGGAAGGGGAGGCACAGTGAAGGTCCTAGTCCCGCCCCCAGGCCTGGCTGGGTCACTGAGATGTGACCCAACCTCAGGATGAATTAAAGTTGCTCCTTATCCACTGGGCCAGATTTATCCGTCTGCTTCTGAAGAGTTCCCTAGACTCCTACTGGGAGCTGGAGAGCTAGCTCTGCAGTTAAGAGTACTGGCTGCTCTTGCCGAGAACCTGGGTTCGGTTTCTAGAACTTACATGGCAGCTAACAACCATCCATAATTTCAGTTCCAGGGAGATCTAACACCTTCTGGCATTACATGACATGAATACACTTATGTACTTGTATGCAAAACACTGATTCACACAAAATAGAAATTAATTAATTAATTAAAAAATCAGACTCCTGCTTGGAAGGGCCAGGGCCACAGCTCTTTGGGCCTCCTTGCTCTTGGGGACCAGCTACAAACTTACATATAGCCCCAAAGACCCCTCCATTGTGCCCAGTCTCCCAGGCTAGAACTGGGCTCAGGGTAGTCTACCTTGTATTGCCATAGGGATCTACCCCTCCCCCCCACAAGCCCTTGACCTTGTCAGGCCCTGGGGGATGCACAGAGAGCAGTGTACACAGTGGTATGGGTATGTGCCTGCTGTGTCTGTTTCTTGTGGGAATGAGCTGCAAACATTTGCTCCATATCTGAGCACACATAACTGCAGTACTTCCAGGACCTCTGTGTAGCTGACTGTTCCTGGGAGGTGGGGGTGTTACTACAGGGCTGGGGACCTTCCCAAAATGGGACATCTCTGTTTTTAGGTCACTTTCTTCTCTCTTTTCAACAGGCTGGCTTAGAATTCACTTCTATAGCCCAGTCTGACCTTACTCATGATTTTCATGTCTCAGCCTCTCTATGCTAGAATTACAGGCATATACCATGTACCTGGTTGGGTCTCTCTGTTTCTGCCTCTGTCTCTCTGTCTGTGTGTCTCTGTCTGTCTGTCTGTCTGTCTTGTTTTTGTAGATTCATATAATGTCCCAGATAAGGGAGAATCCTGGCTGAGTGGATTCATGCTGTGCTCCCAGTAAGCTGGAGTAGGACTCAGAGGTCTTGGGATTCCTGACCTCACCATGAAATTGCAGAGCAGCTGGGTTCTGCTCAAGCTGGATGTCTTTCCAGAGCCTGGGCAGCACAGCCACCAGGGAGGCCTGGGGTAACCCTGTCACTCTGCCCAGCCAACCACCACAGTCTAGTCAGTGGATTTCTCTTTCTTTCTTTCTTTCTTTCTTTCTTTCTTTCTTTCTTTCTTTCTTTCTTTCTTTCTTTCTTTCTTTCTTTCTTTCTTTCTTCTTTCTTTCTTTCTTTCTTTCTTTCTTTCTTTCTTTCTTTCTCTCTCTCTCTTTCTCTCTCTCTTTCTCTCTCTTTCTTTCTTTCTTTCTCTCTCTCTTTCTTTCTCTCTCTCTCTCTTTCTTTTCTTCTTTTCTTTCTTTCTTTCTTTCTTTCTTTCTTTCTTTCTTTCTTTCTTTCTTTCTTTCTTTCTTTCTTTCCTTTCTTTCTCTGTCTCTCTGTCTCTTTCTTTCCCTTCCTTCCTTCTTTCTTTCTTTCTCTGTCTCTCTTTCTTTCTCTTTCTCTCCTTCCTTCCCTTCCTTCCCTTCCTTTCCTTCCTTCCTTCCTTCCTTCCTTCCTTCTTTCCTTTCCTTTCCCTTTCTTTCTTTCTTTTCTTTTCTTTTCTTTTCTTTTCTTTTCTTTTCTTTTCTTTTCTTTTCTTTTCTTTTCTTTTCTTTTCTTTTCTTTTCTTTTCTTTTCTTTTCTTTTCCCTAAGGGTTTATTTTGGCTTTGGTTCCAGGGGATACAGTCCATCGTGGCAGGAGCAGGAGGTCTTAGTGCACCTACAGTCAGGAAGCAGAAAGAGATGAATGCTCTGCCTTTCTAATTTGGGCTTAAGGAAGCCTAGCCATAACTGGTGTGTGCCACTATACCTTTCATCCCAGCACTTGGGAGGCAGAAATGAGCAGATCTCTGAAAGATCAAGGCCTGGCTACAGGAGACCTTGTGCTCACGAGGGAGGAGGGAGGGAGGGAGGGAGGGAGGGAGTTGAGAGAGAGAGAGAGAGAGAGAGAGAGAGAGAGAGAGAGAGAGAAACTGTGCAGATGAGCTCCCAAATCTTGCTTTGCGGAATCCACTGACTAGACTGTGATGGTTGGCTGGGCAGAACGACAGGGTTACCCCAGCCCTCCCTGGTGGCTGTGCTGCCCAGGGTCTGGAAAGACATCCAGCTTGAGCAGAACCCAGCTGCTCTGCAGTTTCA
The DNA here is from genome assembly GCA_009823505.1 of Rhizomys pruinosus. Classification (NCBI taxonomy): domain Eukaryota; kingdom Metazoa; phylum Chordata; class Mammalia; order Rodentia; family Spalacidae; genus Rhizomys; species Rhizomys pruinosus. The sequence continues at coordinate 595,450 of VZQC01015708.1, read as the reverse complement.
TGGTGAGGTCAGGAATCCCAAGACCTCTGGGTCCTATTCCAGTTTACTGGGAGCACAGCATGAATCCACTTAGCCAGGATTCTTCCTTTCTTGGGGGTACAATATGAATGTACAGAAACAAACTGGAAAAAAAAAGCTGTTTTGAATCAAAATGAAGTCTTCACCCAAGGCCAGTCTTTGACAGGGAAGCCTGCTGGATGTGGTTCCAGCTGTCCCCAAACTGCAGGGACACTACTTTCCCAGGTCAGGTTCTAGAGGAGAATCTGGGCTCTGACATCAGACATCTTGGCTTCAAATCTGATTTTCATTTGATGGACAGTCAACCAACTTCTCATTGGCTGGGAGTACTGTGAACCACCTGCCTAGTGCCAGGGTCCCCCACATGAAGCCACGGGGCATCTGAGGCTGTCCAGATTAAAGCTAAATAAAATAAAAATGTCAATTCCTTAGTGGGCCACTGTTCAAATGATCCCAGGGAATAGGTGGCTGGTGGCCTCCCTGGGGACAGCATATATCCCAGGCATCTGGTCAGTGAGGGACCATGAAGATCCCTCACTGACCAGATGCAAGCGAGCTATGTTCCAGCCTGTATTCTGCTGTCAGCTGACTCAAGTGCAGCCTGAGGCCAGAAGGTCTCCAATAACCACCATCAGATTCTTCTGTGATCCTGGCACCCCTCTGGGGAGGGTTTAGGGAACCGGAATAGGCTTAGACAAACTCCTTAAGGGTGGCCTCGATAACCGCAGGTCGTAGTTACTTTTGTCAGCTCCAGCTGCCTGATACTGAACATCAGGCAGAGTCCTTGCAGACTGTTTTGACTGATTTTAGAGAAATCTACATGACCTAAGTTCATGAGGGAGAGGAAAGTTGACTTCCTTATGACACTGAGACCCTGACAGGTGCAGGGACTGGCATGAGTGGTATACCTATGACAAGATCTGATCATAAATTTGTTACAAAATCAAAAGAGCATTGGTTTCCTAGGGGGGAAAAAAACCCAGAATGATTTGAGGAACAATTTAGGCAGGATGGCTACAAGGTTTAGTTGGATTGAAAGGCTGGTAATTATCAGGGAAGACATAAGAAACAGTGATTGGAGGGAAGACAGAACAGCCAGAAATTATAGAAGAAAGGAAGACAATAGTGGTGATGGCTGGGCCTGGCTAGTCAAGCAGCTTCCCTATCTGGGAAGAGCCTGGGCTGTTCCTGGCACTGCTGCCTGCCACAGAAGTCCTTGTCAGGCCACACCAACCCAGAGTCCAGCCTGGACTTGATTTAGGCATGATGCATCTCATGTTATCTCTCACAGTGCTACTGCCCAAGGGCCAAGGCATCCTGGGGAAGAGACTGCAACACCTGCCGCCACCCGCAGGAGAGGCAACCCAACACTTAACTGTTGTCGTAAGGACCAGGTGACCCCTGAGAACTGTCACCAGGGAGCTGCCAGCACAGTTAATGGGAAAGAAGTCATCCCTTATCTCCCATCTGTGGGAACACATGGCCACAGTGTAATACCTCCAATGCAGGCCATCAGGGTGGTAGAGTACCGACATTGGATACATCCCGTGCAGGATGGTTTCAGAGCCCTGTCCTTGGACCTGCGTGACCTGGAAGCCCTGCTGAAGCAAAAGCCTCGATGCCCTCAGTGCTCCTGAGCCCACAGTGCCCTCCCCTTTCCCCACAGTGGGCAGAGTCCCTGGACTCACTGGACTCTGAGCTTCCAGCTCTGGGTCCCCTTTGGCTTTCTGCCTTCCCAGATCCTTCACATAATTGTAGACGTCGGCCCCGAAGCAGTCAGCTTCATAGAAGGCACTGGACCAACCAGGGCTACAGCTCTGGAAATCGGTTGTGCCCGGGGGCATAGCTGGGCTGCCTTCCTCAGAACTGGCCAGCCTGGCCACTGTGTCCGGGGCCCTGCCAGCTGGCTCTTGGACTGGGGCTGGCTGCCCATCCACTTCAGCCTCAGGCTGCTGCTCTCGCGTGGCTTTTATTGACTTTTGAGGCCGAAATCCAACCTCAAAGTTTCCCTGGGAGAGTGTGTCGGAGTCTATGTCTGACAGCGCTGTGGGCGAGCAGGGCCCTCCATTGCCCCGAGCTGTGGGTGGCTTCTCCTTGCCTTGAAATAAAGATAATAGTCAATAAGTAGCATCTCTACTTCCAGACATGGGGGGGGACCTGGACACTTTCATGAAGGGTCTCACCCACAGGTATTGTGCTAGGTGGAACTGAGAGGGGACTCTGGAGACACAGAGATGCTTATAAAAAGATGGCCTCAACCAGAAGTGAGAACTTCCTGGACCAGCTCCATCAGGCGCTCTCTCACCCTGCTTCAAACTTCACTGGGACTTGGACTCTGTCCTCTTCCAGCATTGACTGTTCCCTCTGGCCCCATCTATTCTTCTAGAGCATTTTAAAATCAAAACCAGCTCTGTCATTTCAAACACAGATCGGTCAGAGTACTTGGATCTTTGTTAGTTCCAGATGTTTCTGTCTATGCTGGCAGGCTTCTGGCTCCTTGGCCATGTAGGATCAGGTGGACCTCCTGCCTAGGGCCTGCTAACCTGCTCTTTGATTTGTTTATGTAGGGATGGAACCATCACCATGTCCCTATCACAGCCAGTAGATACCCCCAGTGATGACAGATCTGCATCTGTCTGCCCCTAGAAATTCCCACGTACTAGTCAGCCTTCCTTCCTCACACTGCTTTTTGGGTTTTTAGTTGACCTGAATGAAGCCTGGTTAACAAGCCAGAAAGCCAGCTTTGGGATTTTAGTAGCTTCTACTTCCAGAGAGGATGTGAAGAGCCAGTGCTGCGTTGGCTCGTAAAAGGACAGGAGACCCTCCTCTGAAGCCCCTGCCCTAAAGTTGGGGCTTCTGGGGTGTCTCCCAGGACAGGGCTGCCGTTGACACCAGAAGCCTTCCTGTAACTTTCCAGAGGACCCTACTGAGGACAATTCTCACCTATCCCCATGGAGCAGGCTGTCTCTTACCCAGTCCATGCAGTGACGGCCTTTTGCTGGACACTGAGCAGCTGGTGGGTGAGCACTCTGGCTGGGATCCTGGTTCCTCTGAAGTGCTGGTAATGAGAACAGTGGTCAGCACCCAATCCGATCTGGATGATGCCTGAGGCCTGTGCAGGGAGGTCCTAGCACAGAGCCTCACCTGAGCACACAGCGGCAGAATGGGACCCTGTCATCTCCCTGGTGATCAGCACACCCTGGGGACTGGCCCCAAGAGCTCCCCCTACTGGATGGAAGTTGTCCAAGGTCCAGAGTGCCTTCTCAGAGCTGTGGAAATGCTGTCGGGTCGGGTGCAGGACAGAGGCAGGCAGGTGTGCCTGCCTGCAGCTGTTTTTTTTTTTTTTTGAAACAGGGTCTCACTATGTGGTCCTGGCTCGCCTAAAAATTCATGATGTAGACTGCATTAGCCACAAACTGTAGTGATGATCCTTCTGCTTCTGCCTTCTAGATGCTGGGACTACAGATGGGTACCACCATGCTTAAACAATAAATTAAGCAAAAGGCACCACCTGGCTGCCTTTTGCTTCATTTATTGTTTAAGCATCAGCCACCAGTGACTCCTGCCCCTCCTGCCCCTGCCCCAGCCATGAACACCTGCAGTCCCTGGACTGAGCTGGTACAGTCAGAAGGGGTGAGGGAAGCTGTAGGCACCAAGCCAGCAGGAAACTCTGGGAAGGGACAGCTGGGCCCAGGCACTCACCTCTCAGAGGGTGAGGCCGGCCCATTGACCACTTTGAAGAGGTTCTGCAGCAGTTGCTCATCCCAATACAGGTCACAGAACTTCTCCGATATGGCACCACAGAAGGTGGCAAAGGTGAGGTCCTTCAAGGCGTAAATATACTCCCCTGGTTTGTAAAGGATGGGTCTGGTTACAATGCAGGCGCCTTTTTGGCTCCCTCGCTCTGGATCACTGGGAGGAGGTAGTCTTGGGGCTGGGGTTTGGGGCTTGGGGACTCCAAGGCTCTCTTCCTGTCTGGTGTACCTGAGCATGTGCTCTGGAAGCTTCCCTTGCTGTCCTCACTGACCTTAGCCCCTCTGCAGTTCAGACACGGAGAGCCCCGAGACCCTCCACACTGATGCTCCGTGGGCTGGGTCTGCCTCCCTCAGCCTCTCCCTGGTCTTGGGCTTCCAGGGTGGCCACTGTGGCCTTCATACCCATGATCAGTGCCTCCAGCCCGTTGTCCAGGTAGCCGTCGAAGGCAAATTCCTCCTGGATGAGGCGCATGGCTTCCTGCAGTGAGGGACAGGCCGTCATCTTAGGGGAAGATGAGGTGTCCGTGCTGGATGGACAGAGCTTTCGGTCTGCTGGCCGAGGCTTCTCAGAGTGACTGTCTGGGTCCCTAGGGCTGTCTGGACTCACCGCAGCCTTGCCCCTGGGTGGCTTGCATGGATGCCGAGGGCCTTGGCTGGCTGAGGTGGACCCCGGGGGCAGGGTGTCGCCTGTTGGGCCCTGATCATCTGCCCTGTGCTTGGGGGGCTGGGGGGAGGCAGGAGAGCTGGGTGTCCCTGACATGCCCTCTTCTGGCTGGGTGTCAGGGACAGGGCCACTTGGGCAGGAGCACCCCTTGGCTGAGCTGTCAGGCACTGAGTCACCAGCAGTTTCTGAGGCTACTCCCGGCAGCTCTTGAGCATGTACTGGTTGGTCAGACGTATTCAGGTTGGTGTCCTCAGTAAGTTGCTGGGCTGTCTGCTTTCCTGCCCCCTCTCTGTCCCGCTGGTCACTCCCCTCCTTGGGCCTCTCTTCTGGGTCTGAGAGCAAGGCAGGCTGGTCTCTGTGAGGAGAAGGAAGAGAACTCAGGAGGGGCTACCTGTGCTTGGGGCTGCTGCCAGCAGGGAGTGGCCATACTCACCTGGCTGCACCTGTGTCCTGAGCCAGGACTATGGGCTTAAAGTGAGTGGCCTCGGAAGTGAAGGCTGTTGGCAGCTCGCAGGCTCCTTTACAGCAGGACGGTGGGTCAGGCAAAGGCCCTGGCATAGGGATGAGCTTGGTGTCACTGCTTACCTGCAGGAAGCCTGGGGACAGCAGGTAGTTGGAGGGCAGAAGGGGCAGTAGGGGGCAGGGTTAGCAGATGGCATAGAGTGACCCCACACTAGGTTCCAAAGCTGGGCACCATCCTTCCCACAGATAGCTCTGTGACAAGCTCAGTCCAAGAGTCTGAGTCTGTGTGTGTGTGTGTGCGCGCGCGTGCGCGTGCGTGCGCGTGTGAAGGGGTTGATAGTGCCTGAGGAGGGCTGTAGTGAGGGGACAGGGGTCTGGGACCCATCAAGGAAGCTGAGATGCTGCTAAGGTGGAGACTCTTCTCTGGAGGCCTTCTTGAGGAAGTGCCGGGCAGAAAGAAGACTGTGAGGCAGATGGGGTTGTGGACTAGGGAGGGAGGGTTGGGACTGGAACCTGCACATGCTGCCCTGCCTTCTGGATGACATGCATTTTGGGTGTCCATTCGGGGCAGGACTGTGGTGGGGGTAGAGGACAGTTATGGGCATAGATACAGAAGCTAGGGGGTAGAAAGCTTGGGCAAGCCCACCTGGGCTGGTCTCAGGAGCAGGCACCTTGCGAGGTTTTAGTTCGACCACTGAGAAGGCATTTTGGAGACCGATGGTCTCTTCCTCTCGGTGAACCTGGGGGGAAGGTCACGATGAGGGCCCTGGGTACCAGCATGAGTGTCTGCTCCAAAGTCCCCAGACACACTGTATGCTGCCCAAAAAAGTTCTCTGTGGGTTGGGGGAGCTGGAATAAAGGGACTATGCCCCTGAGATTCACGGCCGTGGAAGCCCCTTCGGTGAGGTTGTAGTGGGTTTCTAGGGAATGGAGGATTTTGGGAGGCCAACCTCCAAAGCTTGCTAGGGAACCCAGTGTTCCTGGAGAGAATGCCCCTCCATATAGTGACTGGCAGCACACCCAGGCAGGGGCTGTCGGGAACAGCTTTTCTGGGAAAGTAGCTGATCATTGTCTCTTTCCTAGACTCCCCATTGGTCTACAAAGTAGAAAGAGACAAGCAGGTTCTTGGGAGTACATGTTGGCAGCATTAAGGAGTCTGGATAAGCTTTGGGGAACACTGCCTTGCCTTGTAGGTGGATGTCCGCAGATGGGCTAGAATCTTCCTGCTATCCATGCCTCGCTGAAGGAGGTAGCTGCTGCACACCTGAGATCAAGGAGACATCCCTCCAGGTGAGTACGCCGGGCCAGGCATCAGCTCCGATGTACCAGCCCTCCTTCTCCTGATACTGCAGGGAACATTTCAGACCAAGAAGCCCCAGAAACTTTTCTGCAGAGTCCTAGCCTTGAGTAGTCTGATGTCTGGATTTCCTGTCTGTCACAGCTGTGAATGAAACTTAACAGAAGATGGGCTGGAGAGATGGCTCAGTGGTTAAGACCACTGGCTGTCCTCGTCGAAGACTGGGGTTCAAGTCTCAGCACCCACATGGTGGCTAACAACTGCCTGTAACTCCAGTTCCAGGGAATCCAATGCCCTCTTCTGACCTCTGTGGGCCTTGCATGATACAGGTGCAATTACACACATGCAGGGAATACACTCATACACATAAGATAAAAATAATAAAAAATATTTTTTAAAAATTTAAAAGAAGATCAGGAGCCTGGGATGGTGGGGGCATAAGATAGGTGTCATAGACTGCTTGGCATGCCAGAGTTGAGAGGCAGGGATCCGGGAAGGAAGGTATGGTTACAGAGCCACAGCAGGGCTGGGACAAGATCAGGCCTTGTACATGCATAAGACACCGTAACCCTTAATGTGCCACCTACTCAGGTGAGAGGAATTCTATAGACAACTGTGGTTAGCATCAGTTTCAGCATCATAGGCCATGGTGGTGACCCTACACTGCATCCCAACTCTTGGGACTGTGGACTGTGAGCAGGTCTGACTGTAATGCAATTACCTTGATGGCCTCGGCTGCAGATGGCCGTTCTGAGGCATGGCGCCTGGCCATGTCCAGGAGGAGCATCTTGAGCCTACGTGGCAGGGCCAGCTTGTGGTCACGGGGTACGCTGAACTTGGCTGCTGTCCACAGAACCGCGGCAACACAATACACTGAGGCCTATGTGGTAGGGAAACAGAGGAGGAAGAGGAGATGGCAGTGCAGCCAGTGGATATATCATGAGGCCCGGTTGCTCCCTTTCCAAAGGGACAATGCCTGGGATCAGTAGCCTGCCCAGAACTTGAGGCCCTACTTTGACTGGATATAAGGAGCCAAGAGCCACAGCCTGGGGACTTACTTTAAGAAAACCCAGCTCCCTCTCCCCATCTGTCCCTAGCAGTCTCCTTCCTGGGGACAGATGGATTGACTTGACAGGCAATGACATGGCAGTTTGAGGAGAACCAGCTGCTAATGTATCACCTAAAATCTGCCCAGTGGGGACTCTCCCAATCCTGGTATGCTCCCAAGTGGTTAACAACTGGTTCCCTGAGTAGATCCCCCTCTGGGTCCACACTGCAGTCACACTGGGTCTCTCTGATGGAGGGGAGGGAGTATAGCACAGGGTATAAGACACACTCTTCTGTCACACCGAAGGCTTGCATTGGTTTTTACCCAGCTCCTTCATGCCTCACAGCTTTTGACAAATGCATGCTCTTCACATGTGCATGGATGGTATTTTCATTTACCTTAATTAGTAAGATAAAAGCAAAGTATAATGCATTCTGAAATGTCACTCCCACTGAGCACGGTCTTTGCTGAATTAAGTAAACATTGAACCCTAGCATGCTGCATGCCTTAAATCACAGGACCCCAGAGGCTGAAGCAGATGGATCGCTGTGCATTTGAGGTCAGCCTAATCTACATGGCAAGTTCCAGGCCAGTCAAGGCTCCATAGTGAGACTGTCCATTGTGCTGGGGTCTCCTCTGCTGCTTGGGCTTTACTTTCACAGACAGCTTCAGGGGTTGCCCTCTCAGGGACTATCTGTAAGGACTTTGCCCGACTCTGCTGGACTTTGCCTTCCCTTTCTTTTTTTAAATTTTTTTAAATTTTTATTTATTTCTGTATGTGTATGAATGTACTGTCTGCATGCGAGTTTGTGCACCCGTGTCGTGCAATGCCGCGGAGGTCAGAAGAGGGCGTCGGATTCCCCTGAAACTGGAGTTCTCCTGGAATTGGAGTTTCAGGCGGTTCTTGGCCACCATGTGGGTGCTGGGGATTGAACCTGGGAAGCCCCTTGCCTTCCCTTTCAAGCTTTCCTTTGAAGTTATCCTGAGCCTCCCAGACCCTGTAACTCTTAGATTCAGCATGCCTGCAAAACCAGCATCCTGTGGCTAGTCTCAGGGTCTGCTGCCAGCTAGAGTAGTAACCAAACTCACTTGGACCGTGCTGTAGCCTTTTCTGAGTGCCTGGGAGGTTGAGTATGGTGAAGAGTCCCAGGGAAACTTTTCTCTAGACTGTTCTTTGCAAGAAGGCACCTTGAAGTACTTCCTCTTTAAGAGAAAGGTCTCTCAAAGGAGTTTACCCTTTCCACTCTTAGAGTGTAGTAGGTGGGATCTGGCTATTTCCTGAGATTCCCTCAAGGCTTCTGTCCTGTTGTTCCAGGTCAAAGCACTTAGCTTATGTTAAATCGTGGAAACTTCATTAGCAATCTCTTTCATTGGCTCCAACTTTCTAGAGGTGTCTGTTCTGGACCAACTGTGAGGTCTCAAACCTTTCCACTCTACTTATTTTCATATATATATATATATATATTTTTTTTTAATTTAATTTATTTTTGTATGTGTATGAATGTACTGTCTGCATGCAGGTTTGTGCACACGTGACGTGCAAATAAAGAAGAGGTAAAGAGGGTGTCGATGCCCCTGGAACGGAGTTAAAGACCAGTTCTCAGCCGCCCTATATGAAGGTGCCTGGGATCGAGACCCAGGCCTCTGGCAAAGCAGTCGGAGTCCTAAACCCGCGTGGCCATCTCTCTACCGCCTCTACGTTATTCTTAAATTAAAAAAAATGTCCAGAACTCGACAACGTAGAGTTATATCTCCTCAATGATCTGAAAACTGTGGCTCTTATATGTAAATCCTTTAACGAAGTCAGAACTAAGCTGACTCATGAAGTGTTTCAGACAATTAGAAATTTTTGGTCATAAACGTGGGGTGGATAAGATGTATGCGTATTTTAGAGTAATATAAGATCAAAAGAACGAAGGAAAAAAGTGCCGGTCGGACGCGTGGTTGCTAGCGGATGCGCTTTAATCCTAGCACCTGGGGAGCAGAGGCAAGGCGGATCTTTCTGTGACGTGTCAAGCTACCCACTGGTACTACGAGGAGTTCCAGACAAGCTGGTGGCAATCATGGTGATACCCGCGTCTCCAAAGAAGACAACACCAAAGAAAATAATAACCAAAAAAAAAAAAAAAGTAGGCAACCAGCTTCTCTTTATCATGCTAGAAGCTTGCAATCCCTGCTCCCTGCTTTTGTCTTTTTCAGATAGGGTCTATCTGTAGCTACAGCTGGCTTGGAACTTGCTATGTAAACCAGGTTGGTCTCAATCTCACAGAGATCTGCCTGCTTCTGCCTCCCCAGTGCTGGGATTAAAGGTGTGCACCATTATGCTCAGTTCTCCAGCCCCCTTGAAAAAATATTTTCTTTATTATTTTTTATTTTATGTGTATGAGTGTATTGCCTGCATGTATGCAAATGCAGCGGCCTCATTGCAATGTCTACTGAAGTCAGAAGAGAAAGTCAGATTCGCCTGGAAATGGAGTTACAGACAGTTGTCACATGTGGGTGCTGAGAATCAAACCCAGGTCCTCTACAAGAGCAGTTAGTGCTCTTAAGTGTGGAGCCATCTCTCCAGCCCCCTTTTAAGATTTTATTTATTTTATGTGTATGTGTGTTTTGCTTGCATGTAAGTGTTCCATGTGTCCAGTGCCAAAGGAGACCAGAGAAGGCATTGGATCTTTTAGAACTGGAGTTAAGGACAAGTGTTAGCCATCATGTGGGTGCCGGGAGCCCAACCCAGGTCCTCAGGAAGAGCAGCCAGTGCTGTTAATGGCTGTCCACTCAACTTTTGGATCCTGATTCTCACTGTAAATTCTAGATGAAAGCTATTTTCAATAATCATGCCATAGCCTGAACAACATGCTGTCATGAAATTCCCTCTACAAAATTAATTCATTAGTTTTTAATTGAGTCTCATTGAAATCCTTTGGACAGAGGATTCTAAATTCTTGGCCAGAATGGAACACATCTGATCCAGTTCCCAACAGGGTTCTTGCTTCACTTAAAATCACATGAGCCCAGTTTTTTTCTGGTTGCATTTCTGGTCTTCTGAGGTTTCACCCTTTTGGCTCTGCCTATTTCGTTCTAGAGCTTCTCTAGTTTGTGTTCCTCCATGAAACTTTGTAAGTTTCTCTTCACAAACCCTTTCCAGAGGCTTAAGAATCCCTTTGTCAGGTAGTCATAGCCATGAGCCCACTTCTCTAATACCAGTTCTGTTTGTTAGTTACTTTTGTGTTATTACAACGAAATAAGTATCTGATATAAAGGAGAGTTTATTTATTTTTATTTTTTTATGTTTTTGGTCTTTTCGAGACAGGGCCTCCCTGTAGACCAGGCTGGCCTTGAACTCACAGAGATCCGCCTGCCTCTACCTCCCAAGTGCTAAGATTAAAGGCAAAGGCGTGCGCCACCAAGCCCGGCTGAGAATTTATTTTTTTAAAGATATACTTTTATGTGTATGAGTCTTTTGCTTGCATGTATGTATGTGTATCACACGTGTGCCTGGTGCCCTCAAAGGCCAAAAGAGGGGGGTTGAAGCTCCAGGAACTGGAGCTACTGTTAGAGGAGCCAAAAAGCCCCATAAGATTAACTGGTTAAAAAAAAGAATCTGGGGGCTGGAGAGATGGCCTAGCGGTTAAGAGCACTGACCGCTCTTATAGAGAACCCGGGTTCGATCCCCAGCACCCACATGGCGGCCGAGAACCGTCTGAAACTCCAATTCCAGGAGAACTCCAGTTCCAGGGGAATCCGACACCCTCTTCTGACCTCCACGGCATTGCACAACACGCGGTGCACCAAATGCACTTGGCTAGAACACACATACATGACACGATGGCGGAAAATAAAATTAAACAAAATAAAGTAACTAAAAGAAAATATGAAAAGAAAATCAGTAATTAAAAAAAAAAAAGAATCTGGCCAGGTCTGGTGGTATCAGGCCCTTTAATCACGCCAGGCACTCGCGGGGAGACAGCCCCAAGGTAAGGTGGATCTCTGTGGGTTTCAGGCCAGCCTGGTCTACAGAGCAAGCATCAGGCACTTAGGCTGGGCTGAACAGGGACCGTATCGAAAAAACCAAAAAAGGATAAATATATCGGGGATGTGAGAGATAGCCTAATGAAGTACGCACCCGGACTGCTTTTTGCAGAGACCTGGGTTCGATCCCACCTGCAGCAACCCACAGTGGCGGCCGAAGAACCGGGTCTGTAAAATTCCAATTCCAGGAGAACTTCGATTCCAGGGGAGCCGAGGACCTGCTCTTTCTCGAGCCTCGGGCGAGGCATTGGTGGGCACAATCGAACACGGGTGCACAGACTTCGTATGCAGACAGGTACATTATACCGACACATAAATAAATACAACAATTTTTAAAAAGGGACTTTTGCTTTAAAAATTAAATAAAAAGGATGAAAACTAAAAAAAAAAAGGACTGTCTGTGCACAAGCCAACTGTATTTCACTAAGTGTGTGGTAGTAAAATTTACAAGATTGTTTAATAATCTTGAAGTCTATGTGCAAGATGACAAACACACTGTAAGAACAACGACAGCATTGCCATCCTATCGCGCGAGGTGATGCATCAGAGCAGTCTCATGTTTTGCGTTGGAGGAAACTGGCTGCAATTTAAAAATCTTTATCTGGATTATATTTTAGTAACTGGCTTATTTTGGACAATCTATGATAACATGCTTGTTTGTTGTTTTTTTGAAAATATGTCAGGGTATACTCGACCTGACCAGCTGACCCGAGAAGGCAACTATGCAGACCAGGCCAGACTCAGTCTTAGAGAGATCTGTCTGCTTCTGCCTCCCAAGTGCTGGAATTAAAGTATGGACCACCACTCCTTGCTTCCCATAAGTATGGACCACCACTCCTTGCTTCCCATAATTGGATTTTTAAAAAATATTTTTTAATTAATTAATTAATTAATTAATTAATTAATTAATTATGTGTATGAGTGTACTGTCTGCATGTAGGTTTGTGCACCTGTGTCATGCAATGCCTCGGAGGTCAGAAGAGGGTGTCTGATTCCCCTGGAACTGGAGTTAAAGACGGTTCTCAGCTGCCATGTGGGTGCTGGGGATCGAACCCGGGTCCTCTGCAAGAGCAGTCGGCGCTCTTAACCGCTAGGCCATCTCTCCAGCCCCCATCATAATTGGCTTTTGAAGGCATATTTTGCATCCTGTGACTTTGCAGAATTCACTTATAAGTTTTAGGAGGGTTTTTTGTTTGGCAGACACTTTGGTATTTTCTATAGACAATGTCATTTATATATAGTCTTATTTCTTCTGTCTTAGTCTTTATGCCTTTTTAAAAATGTATTATTGGGGGAGGGTGAGTGTATACTGCAGCCCATATATGGAGATCATTTGACAACTTTGTAGTGTCAGTTCTCTTTCTCACATTTACATGGGTTCTGGGGATTCAACTCACATTGTCAGGCTTGTATAATAAGGGCTTTATCTACTGAGCCATCTTGACACTGCAGTCTTTACAGAACTTCCAGCACTATGCTGAGTACTAGTGGTAAGGGAAGTTTTTTGTTTTGTTTTGCTTTTTTCTTTCTTTCTTTCTTTCTTTCTTTCTTTCTTTCTTTCTTTCTTCCTTCTTTTTTTGGGGGGGGGTCTTGTTTCAACCTTAGGGAGAAAGCAAAGCACTGGGTCTTAATTTATTTGAGCCAGGGTCTTATGTAGCTGAGGGTGGCCTCAAACTATGCAACCACTAAGCTATCCTTGAATGCTAACCTATCCTCCTGTCTTCATTTTTCCAAAAGCTGAGATTACCGCTATACCCAGATTCAAATATTTAGTCTTTAACCATTAAGGATGATGTTAGGAGGAACTTGTTTAATTATTCTTTTTTTTTTTTTTTTTTTGTTTTTTTTGAGACAGGGTCTCCCTGTAGCCCCAGCTGTCCTAGAACTCACTCTGTAGACCAGGCTGGCCTTGAACTCATAAAGATCCGCCTGCCTTTGCCTCCCAAGTGCTAGGATTAAAGGCATGTGCCACCACGCCCGGCATTTATTCTATAGTTTTTTAAAAGTCAATTTTCTTTTTTGAAATAAAAATTAAAAATTTTCTTTTTATTTGGAGGGGTGTGGTTAGAGTGGAGGTTAGGGGACAACTTATAGGAGTTTAGTCTCTCCTTCCTCTATGTGGGTCCCAGGGGATCAGATCAAACTCGTCATCAAAATTGGCTAGTGCCTTTAGCCAATGGGCCAGTCTTACTTATTTATTTAATTTTTATTTTAATTTTATATGTATGAATGCTATGTCTACATGTGTGTAAGTGCACCTGTGTCATGCAGTGGCCTCAGAGGACAGAAGAGGGCATCGATCCTCTAGAACTGGAGTTACAAATGGTTGTTAGCTGCCATGTGGGTCCTGGGATTTGAACCAGGGTTTTCTGTGAGAATAGTCAGTGCTCTTAACCACTGAGCAATCTCTCCAGCCCCTTATTTATTCTTTACTGATGTGTTTTATTAAGCTGAGGATATTTCTTCTATTTCTGTTTTTTTTCTTTCTTTCTTTCTTTTGTCTTTTTGAGACAGGGTCTCCCTTTAGTCCCAGTTGGCCTGGAGCTTGCTCTGTAGACCAGGCTGGCCTTGAACTCACAGAGATCCACCTGCCTCTGCCTCTGGAGTGCTGGGATTAAAGGCGTGAGCCACCACACCCAGCTATTTATATTTTTTGTGTTCTTATTTTTAAAAATAAATTTCTGAATGCCTGCTGAATTTTCCTTTCTGCATTAATTAATATGACAATGGGATTTTCTCCTTGGGTCAGTTAATACATTATTTTACACTGATTTTTCAGATACCAAAATGGACTTGTATCTCTGGAATAAATTCCATTTTGTCATGGTGTAGAATTGTTTTCTATAGTGCTGAATTCTATTTATGCATATTCTAAGGGTTTTTGCTTCATATTCATGAGAGAAGTTTATTTTTTTTTCAACTATGTCTAATTTGAGGATCAGAGTGAAATAAGTTTCATAAAGCCTAACTGGGAAATGTTTTTCCTCTTCTGTTTTCTGGAAGATTATGTGTAGGATAGGTGTTAATCCTTCCTTAAACAAGTAGTGTAATTTTCTAGTGAAGCCATATGGGCCTAGAGATACATTGTGGAGAGTTTCAAAATTATACATTCAAGTACTTTGTTAGCTATGGCTTTGTGACAATGGTCTGTTATATGTTGAATGAACTGTGGAGTTTGTGCCTACTTCACTCAAGCCTCCTGGTGCATGTGGGGGGCTGTTTGCAGTGTGTCCTTCTGATGTCTGTAGGGACTGTAGAGATGTCCCCTGCCATCCTTGGCATTGGTGCTTTTTACTTCTCTTCACCCAATTCCATTTTGGCCCACCTGTCCTGCTTCTGAGCAGGCCTCCTGTGTACGTGCTGTTCCTACTGCTCAGATACAGAACTTGCACAGCTGACAAACATCTTAACAGTTTGGGTCGTGCTTTCTGCACCCTGTTACTTTCTCCCACTTGTGATTGTTTTAAATATTTCCTCCACATACATTTTAAAACTTATTTTGGGTTTTTTAGATAGGGTCTCCTTGTAGCCCCAGCTGGCCTNGCTGGCCTTGAACTCACAGGTATGCACCACCACTCACCTTATTTTTGGGGACAGTGTCTTTCACTGAATTTGGAGCTCACCAATTCCGCCTGGCTGGCCAGTCAGCACCAAGGATCTGCTGATTTCTGCCTCCCAGCACTAGTGTTCCAGACTCTCATGCTGTACCAGGCTTCATGTGCCTGAACTCAAGTCTTCATGTTGTCCAACCAATTCTTTACTAACTGAGCTATCTCTCCAGCTGATCTCTGACTATTTTATTTTTATTTATTTATTTATTTTTTGGTCTTTTCGAGACAGGGTCTCCCTGTAGCCCCAGCTGTCCTGGAACTCGCTCTGTAGACCAGGCTGGCCTTGAACTCACAAAGATCCGCCTGCCTCTGCCTCCCAAGTGCTAGGATTAAAGGCGTGCGCCACCACGCCCGGCCCTTTCTTGTGTTTTGACCTCATCATTTCTGCTTAAAGAGCTCTGCTAACCATTCCTTTAGGACAGATCTGCTGGTGGCCAAATTTTAGTTTTCTTTTTTTTTTCTGAGAAAGTCTTGACAGGAGAGTGTTACTGGGCAGATTCCTCTGGGGGACGGTTCTCACAGCATCTAATGTCATTCAGGAAGCACCTGACATCATTTGCACTGTTTCCACCTGGGCACAAACTACTGCTTCTCTTTTCTTTTTCAGTCTTCAGCATCCAGAGGTTTGACTACACCTTAATGTCAATTTCTTTGTTTATCCTTGCTTTTTTTTCTTCTCAGCTCCTTGAATGTTTAGGCTTACATGTTTTGCCATAATTGGGTTTTTCATGTTATTTGAGGGATTTTTCTGCCTAACCCACCCTTTCCTTTCTTCCCAGAATTCTGATGACATGGATTCCAGACCAAGCCCCTCAGGCTCTGTTCAATTTTTGTCTCTTTTCTTTCCTTGTCCAAATGTATATGGTTCTGGCTTCCCTGGTGCCATTGTGGGTGACTCTAGGTGGGTCCTCAGCATTGGCAACAGACTCTGGGGACCCATGCCTATGTGGTACTCCTGGTCTCTGTGGAGCAGTGGTCCCTGGGTGCATTGCGAAGGTATTGGGGCAGCCAGGCCATCTGAACCACCTTGCTCTCTCCTGACCCTCTGGCTAAGACAGCCAGGCCTGGGTGAGGTTCCCTTTGCTACTGTGGAGCTTTGTAGCTGTCACTCCTCAAACCCCATTCCAGATAGGGCAAGGCTGGGATTCAATTTCCTGGTCCCCAAGGTGGATGCACCATTAGGTTCTGGGAGCAATTTAGTTAATTTTACTTAAAGTTTATAAAACCTGGGCTGGAAAAAAAAATAAAACAAAATAAAATAAAACCTGGGCTGGAGAGATGGCCTAGTGGTTAAGAGCACCGACTGCTCTTGCAGAGGACCCAGGTCCCAGCACCCACATGGCGGCTGAGAATCGTCTTTAACTCTAGTTCTAGGGGAATCCGACACCCTCTTCTGACCTCCGCGGCATTGCACGACACAGGTGCACAGACCTACTTGCAAATAGTACACTCATACACATACAAAATAAATAAAATTTTAAAAGAAGTTTATAAAACCCATTATCTGGTTAGTGGCCACTGCCACTAAGGACCAGAGTGTGTCCTGTCCAAGACCGAGATCCACACCCATGCCCCTAGGAGGACCGGGATGGACGCTGCCACAGCAGCCCCAGGCCCAGTGAGGTTGGCACTGTGTTTGGGCCATCTGACCCTGTGACTGACTGGACAGTGGAGCAGTTACCTTCTCTGTCACCAGCTTCTCTTCTGCAACTTCGGGAGCCAGGAAGAATGAGTTGTAGGAACCTGGAAGAGAAAGCACAGCTCTGTTTTCCTTACTTCCTTGGCAGGCAGTGCTGGTTTTCTGCCCCGAGGGTGACCCACACACACCGTTGGCAGGGGGTGGCCCGAAGAGCACAGCTCCATCCTTGGCTACTAGGACATTATCCAGGCACAAGCAGGCTGCAACAGAGCAGGTGAGAGACGTGGCTGCATTACGCAGCTCCCCAATTCTCAGCATCACCCCAGGGACTCCAGGGTGCACAGAGCTCCCCAAAATACTGGTCTAAACTGGACAGGCATTAGAGGGCTAGCCTTTCCATCCCAACAGGCAGAGCAAAGCTCCTGGGAGACACTACTGGGGACATCACCTCATCAAGCTGGGAATAAACAGGAGGGGATGTGGGCCACACTGTTCTGCCCTTGGGAAAGGTAGGGGGGGGAGGAGATTGAGCTGGTGACTATCCCCTGTAGACTCAAATTTCCCAGACTCAGGGCTGAGAGGCAGCTTAGCAGCAGACTGTCCCTGGAGCAGAGGGCAGTATTTCTCTGAAGGTCTTCTCAGACACTGCCCCATCATTGGCCCATGATACTTTGAAAGCACAGATGAACTTGCTGTCCATCTGTCCTGCCATCTACCAGGGTTGAACTTGAGGAGTCACCAACTGTGGAACATCTGAGCCCTTCCCCACCTCCCAAGCCAAAGTTTGACTTCCTTTGGACTGTGTCACTCACTTGAGAATTTGTAGGCAGGAGTTACTGGTTTTAGGTTTATTTGTAGGGAGTCACCTTCACTATCTCTGTGGGTCCTGAGATCAGAGGAGCTTCTCCAACTTCCCCCAGAGTACCTTGTCTCCATCAGGCTGGGCCATAGCCTCTGGCTCACAGCATGGGCATTATATCCCCCTCCCTTCCTAACTGGTTTTGGGTCCTGGGCTCAGGCAGAACAGGGTGACTCTTCACCTGGGTGTTCAGTGTGTGTCTGCAGAGTACTGAGGCAGGAGAGGCACAGGGCCCACAGCTCGTACTCCCTGAAGGGCCGACCGAGCTTGGTCAGGAGGTCCTGAAGGGACAGGCTCTGTAGGAGGAGAAGGGTAATGTGAGAATGTTATGCCTGCCTGGTGCCAAGAAAGAGTTTCTGTGGAAAATAACAGTGAACACTGCTTCAATTTCCACATGTTGCACTTCCTGTACAAGAGACTGGGAAAGTCCTCGAGAGTAAAAACAAGTGTGGGTGAGGGTGTGGAGAAACTGAAGCCCTCATCTATAAAATGGTACAGCTGCCTTGGAAATCATGGCCATTCTGCAAAGAAAGTACACAGAATCACTCTAAGATCCAGCGATTCCCTTTCTGGGTACCCATAAGAATGGAAAGGACACTGGAGCAGACAGTTAGTTGTCCACCTAGGTTCAAGGCAGCATCATTCTCAAGAGCTAAAGAGGGGAAGGAGCTCAAGTATCCATGGGTAGATGAAGGTCCATCCAGAGGATGGAATATTACAATATTGCTGGCCTTTAAAGGAAGGGTGTTTTCACTTTAGTATACTTGTGTGTTAAAGTACACATAGTGTAAACATTAACATTTTAACCATCTCTAAGGGCATGACCCAGTGCATTGTAAGAACAGTCAGGAGCTGGGTGCAGTGGCATATACCTGTAGCCCTAGCATTTGAAGACGGGCAGGGGGATCACGAGCTCAAGCTCGTCTTTGGCTACACAGTGAGTTCAAGGCCAGCCTGAGCTATAAGGGACCCTGTCACACAAAAAGGGAAGAAAATGTTGACACGACTACAATATTGAATAATGGAAGACAAGTTGACAAAAGAACAAAGACCGTAGCCGGGCGTGGTGGCACACACCTTTAATCCTAGCACTTGGGAGGCAGAGGCAGGCGGATCTTTGTGAGTTCAAGGCCAGCCTGGTCTACAGAGTGAATTCCAGGACAGCTGGGACTACAAGGGAGGCCCTGTCTCAGAAAGACCAAAAAAAAAAAAAAGAACAGATGTTTGATTTCATATATGAGGCTATGGTCATAAGTGTGGAAAGTATAAAAAGGTGAGTGTTAGGCTGTGCAGGGGCCTGAGGGGAGTCAGTGATGGAGATAGAGCCTTAGGTGTGGAGGATGGAAAAGTTCTAGAGCCGATCGGATATGAATATCCTTAATGCAATCAAGACAGTGCCTCCATTTGGAAGCCACCTGGAGAGCTGGGACCAAAGTCACCACCCTGCATCTCAGAACACACATGTTAGCAGACATTTTCAGAGGCCAGCATCTTCACCTGAGATGCTGTCCAAGGACCCCGTGTGTGGGAGGGGCTGTTAGGTCTCTTCAGTCCTGTGGTGCTCTGCCCACCAGCCCATCTGCAGTGCTTCTGGTATTGTCCTGTACTTCGGGGTGGTGGCAGTGAGCCCTGAACTTGGGGTAAGGGCACTTGGTGTCCAGGCTGGCCTGGTACACAGATGCTATACCTCAGATGCCTGGTATACTATGCCCTGTGCAGGCATCTGAGGCCTGTTGTGGGAAGGATCCTGACCCAGTGTACTGGGTACACTCTGTTTGAGGCAGGATTGTCAGATGGTTAAGGCAAGAGCTGGGCTTACTGGTCAGCCCTGGTCTTGTCCCAGCTAGTGACCTCAACTTTTCCCCTAGTAGTGCATGTCCTCTGACAGGCCACCCAGCTACCCATGCCCTCACACACCTGCTCTGTGGCTGCACTTTCTAGCTGCCTGGATCCTTCTGGAACCCCCTCTTCGCTCCCAGGTGTCTGGTCTTCACGGTCTGAATCTTCAGGGTCTACAGGGCAGGGTAATGGTTTCTCATCTACAGGTCCCTGGCTAGAAGACGCAGCCTCCAACTGTGCTGAGGCTCCTGGGCTCCTGTGAGGGTTGCGGCGTGCACTTGCCAGTCTGTCCAGCTGGAGTCCAGGCTCCTGCTCGGGCCACAGTCTGCTTTTGGGCTGTGCTTTAAAGCCAGAAAGGCCATTTTTCCCCTCCAGGAAAACCTTCCTGGGGTCTGGGGGGAAGAATTCAGATATGGTGAGCTGGTTTCTTGAGCTGGTCAGTGACAGGCAGAGGGTGTTGGTCTCAGGGGCTTCTGGCAGTAGCCTGGGAAATGTCTGCGCCTTCCTCAGCCGGCTTCTCTTGAGGACGTCTCTGTCCAGCTCAGCCAGAGGGCACCTGGCATCCAGGACAAGGTTGGTCAGCCCTTCCTGGCCTGGGCTCTCTCCGTTTCTCATGGGTGCCGACAGCAGTGGCTTGGAGGGTGGCGTTCTGGAACTCCATCCAGCCTCCTGCTCTGCATCTCCAGAGCCAAGGGACTGGAGCAGGCTCTCTGGGGCAGGTGTTGCCTCTGGGTCAGTGCTGAGGTCTCCGGGCATCTTCTTGGGCCCCATATTTCTTGGAGCAGGTCTCCCTCTACAGGCGCTCTCACTGAAGTCTAGGCATAAGGCAGGACATGGTTACTGTGGAGGGGCTTGGATCAGGGATCTGTGCTGGGGTGGTACTCTGAGGGTTACCTCTGACCCTGCCCCACTCATCATCGCCGACCCCTCCCCAAGGTCTCACAGGACAGGGGCTCCTGTTCTGAGCTCCTGGATGCCCACCCCTCCCCTCAGTGCAGGAGCTAGATGCCTCCAGGCTCTGTAGTCACATAACACAGCCAATTAGAGTCTCTGCATAGAAGCTTCCGGGCCTCCCTCTTGGCTGAATTTCCCATGGGGTCAGCCCTTGGCTATCTAATTACCTTATCCCAAAGCTCTTCATTTTTCTGTTATGATTACACAAATCATTTTGGTGCCTGTTTCATTCAAGATTTTACCCACGGTTCTGATTTCAGAAGTTACTCTCTGCTGTTTCCGGGGTGAGGCTGGTAGTCACCAGGGCTACAGCATTACAGACACTGTTGCTTGCTTGTCGGAGAGGACTCTCCAGCCACCCTGAGGTTCTGGGTGGCTGTGGAGGCCACCATAGTCCTGATGCTAATCTAGAGTCCTGTGTGAGCTGGGAGGTCCCAGACATACACAGTATCTTTGCTGGCAGAGAGGAGAGTGGACCAGCCCTCTGTGGCATGGGGTAGTGGGAGGGAACACTGAAGGGTCATACCCATCTGCTGGAAACCTTAGGAGAGCGACACGGGCCCAAGTCTCCAAGTCCCTTTTGAGCTGGATTTTGGTCCTGTCTCTCAATGCATGGTGTCTTCAAGGATGGCTGGAGTCAGTGAACCTGAGGGTGCAGATGTGAGTGTGTGCCCAGCACATACATATGTGCATACATGTGGTGTGTACTTGAACTTAAACCAGTGTTCCTGCTTGTTCTAGTTTGCCCTCAGTTGCTGTCACAAAACACTCTGACCAATACCAACTTGAGGAGGAAAGGGTTTATTTGGCTCACATCTCCTGGGTCACAGTCATCAATCACTTAGAGAGCCCAAGGTTGGAACTCAGGGCAGGAACCTGGAGGCAGGAGCTGAAGCACAGGCCACGGAGGAACGCTGCTTACTGGCTTGCTCCCCTGCCTATGCTCAGCTTGCTTTCTTATACAACACAGGACCACCTGCCCATGCGTGGCACCACCCACAGTGGGTTGGGCCCTCCCACATCACTCAATAATCAAGAAAATGCCCATAGACATGGCCACAGACCAGTCCAATGGAAGCAATTCCCCAAATGAGGCTCTCTTAATCCAGGGGTGTCAAGTTGACACTAAAGCTATCCAGCACAGTGTTTATAGATGAACATGTAGTATAAACAGGCATTTGTGGGGCTGGAGAGATGGCTCAGGGGTTAAGAGCACTGACTGCTCTTGCAGAGGACCCGGGTTTGATTCCCAGCACCCACATGACAGCTAAGAACCATCTTTAAGCCAGGGTGGTGGTGCATGCCTTTAATCCTAGCACTTGGGAGGCAGAGGCAGAGGCAAATGGAGCTCTGTGAGTTCAAGCCCAGCCTGGTCTACAGAGTGAGACTCAGGCCAGCTGGGGCTATAGGGAGATCCTGTCTCAAAAAAAGAAAAAAGAAACCCCAAAACCCCAGGCTTTTTTTTGTGTACTATATGCAAAGGTGTGAGCACATGAATGGGATCATATAGGATACACATGTGCTAGATGAATGTATGTGTGCTATAGGGTGTGTAAATATGTACAAACATATGTAAGGGTACATATATTTACATGGGCATCCTGTGCTCATGCTTATTTGGGTAAATGTATAGATGCACATATGCCTCTGTGAACACTGTGTATGTTTTAGACATGTTTCATGGCTCTGTGCACGTGTGTGAATGCATGTAAATGTGTGAGTGTGCACATGTGTAGGCACACACGTGGATGCTGGGGCTTACCCTGGAATGTTCCGAAGGACTCGATGGAGAGTACTCTTCTTCCAATGGCAGAAAGACTGCGGCATAGGCGGCAGGAGGATGCAGGCTGCATCTTCTCTTCACACAGTGCGATGATGCTCTGCAGGTACCAGCGTGCCTCTCAGATGTGCAGTTCACCATATAGGAAGCCCACCTCCTGAAGCCCGCCCAACTGCACAGCTCTGAGATGGCACCCATTGTCTCCTGATCAGGCCACCTGCTTCCACAGGCACCTTCTTATATTAAAAGAAAAGCAAGGCATGCTTCCTGGAAATTTTGAAAAATAAGATTCTGTTTCGCCCTTGATAACTGTAAACCCAAACTTTCATTACAAAAATCTTTCGGGCTGGAGAGATGGTCTAGCGGTTAAGAGCGCCGACTGCTCTTGCAGAGGACCTGGGTTCGATCCCCAGCACCCACATGGTGGCTGAGAACCGTCTTTAACTCCAGTTCCAGGGGAATCCGATGCCCTCTTTTGACATCTGTGGCATCATAGGACACAGGTGCACCAACCTGCGTGCAGACAGTACACTCATACACATAAAAAAAAATCTTTCATAGCAAAAACCGAGTCTGTCTTTCAGCAGAATGTGATGCCCCCCTCTCCCCTCTAGCTGAGGAACCCCAGTTGTGGAGGATGTGTGCTCTGTGTGTGTGTGCGTGTGTGCCTGCATGCAGCATGCATGCCCAGTCAGGAGCCTACCTCCAGGTTGGGTCTGTCCCTGGGGTCTTCCGCCTGCATCTGGCTCAGCATCCCCTCCAGGTCTGGGCTCAGCCTGGGCTCCAGCTCAGGCTCTGCCACGTATTCCAGAGCAGCCTTGAGTGTGGCCCCCAGGGAGAAGATGTGAGCCTGCAGCAGCAAAGAGTATTAGCATTGCCCTTCCTAAGGCTGCTCTCTGGCTGCTGAGATCCCCGACTGGGTGTACCAGCAAACCTGCACCCCCCCCCCCGGGCCATTCCTTGAATCTAGCATGCTGTCTGGGTCTGCTGTCCCAGACACAGAAATCCTGTTCTCCTAGGCTACGTCTCTTGCCTTAGGTGTTCTTCACAAACGGGATTTGAGCAGAAGAAAGGTTTTCTTTTGATTTGGAAGTTGGGATTGTGTTGTCTTTGCACAGAAGAGTGAAGGCAGGTTCTGTACAAGGTTGAAACAGCAGCGGTGTGGAGGGTCTCCACTGCGGTGGGGGTGAGGGGCTATGCTACTGAGAAGAACCAGCCCATTCCACCCCACTCTGCTTACAAAATAAAATCACTATATGTAGTCAGGATTTATTTTATTTTATTTTATTGGTCTTTTTGAGACAGGGTCTCCCTTTAGTCCCAGCTGGCCTGGAGTTCGCTCTGTAGACCAGGCTGGCCTTGAACTCACAGAGATCCACCTGCCTCCACCTCCCAAGTGCTGGGATTAAAGGCGTGTACTACCACACCTGGCTATAGTCAAGATTTTTATTTTAATAGTCTCACTAGGTAGTCCTGGCTGGCCTGGAATTTACTATGTAGACCAGGGCAGACTTGAATAATCTGTAGCCTGCCTCTGCCTCCTGAGTACTCAATTAAAGGTGTGCACCACCAATGCCCAGGATATATATTTAAAAATTTTTACTTTTAATCGACAAATAACTATCCATATTTAAGGGGCACAATGAGATATCTCAAAGTATGTTCACTATGACTTACTTTATTTCTCTGTTTTTTTTTAAAAAAAAATCCCATTATTTATTTCCGGTATTCCTGTGGTTTTTGTTGCTAGTATTTAAACAACACACTTGTTACATTTCTAACTAGAAATTACTGATGCAAAGAAAACCATGTTTTTGGCTGCATGTGCTTTCAGTTGACCTTGGACGTTCTTAGGAGTGCCTGCTCATGACTCTGCCCATGCTGTGTGCACGCGGCTCAAGGCCCTACTCAGTTATACTCTCCAGCGCTAGAGCTCCAGGCTGCCCCTTGTCAGGCCGGCACAGCCTCTCCAGCCCAGCTCTTCCACTCTACATGATGCAAGGGAGGTATGGGCCAGGAGAGGGAACTGGAAGCCCATTCTGTTCTCCTCACCCTCAAAGGAGTCCTCGATTGCTACCTTGCCCGCCTCCCCAGCTCCTTATTCCCCTTGAACAGTCATCCATCCTTTCCACAGCCTGAATGCCACCTCTCAGAGGTCTTCATCTCCTTGATGGAAAACCAAGACCCTTGTTCAAGCTCAGCCCTGCTCAGTCCTTGACCCAGAGTCGCCCATCACAATGGTCCTCTGTGTGGATTGTGACCTCCAAACAGCAGGATCCCATTTTCCCAGTGACCCTGACACTTTCTGGGTGCCAACTGGGGACTGATGGCCCACAGTGAAGCAAACAAGTGATAGGCCTGAGCCATCCTGGCTGGTACTATGGAAGCTCTTCAGAGTGACAAGGGCATAAGAAGGATGTGTGTTTGTTGGAAAGGGGAGCAGTGCAGAGGCTGGTGGACTTGTGACATGGAGAGGCTGCAGGTCATCCTCCGTTCCCTGGACTATCAAGTTTCCTGTGTTCTACCCACAAGGTAGTTAGTCCTTCCTGCCTTACCCTGTTTCCACCCTGGCTGCCCATACAGCTGCATCTGATTCACCTGTTCTGCAAGCAACTCACTGGGAACCCTCTTCCATAAGGCCCTGCCCCCAGGGGAGACCCTCCTCATGGCTTCTCTTTGGGGTCCTCCCAGGTTCAGCTTCAGCTTACTTTGCAAACCTGGGGACACAGCATCCTATATAGGAAGAGCCCTACCCAGCTGGCAGCAGGGCCAGGCATTTCAACACATTCTGATGGTTACTAGGGTAAGTGGGCAAAAAAGAAAAGAATTACACAAAACGAGTGCTACAGAAGAGCCAGACAGTTTGTTGAACGAGCTTGAGCAACAAGAAAAATACTGTGCCGGATCAAGGAACACACAGATTCTCAGAACAAAGGAAGCCTCCACACAGTGCAGACAGCAGGTATGTGGAGACAATGCTTCAGCCACAGTCTTACTGAGTCATAAAGTCAAAAGAGAAAGACAAAGAAGAATAAAAAGTCCCAGTGTGTTCAGAAATAAAATATGATTATTGGGAATGAATTCTCTCAACTGTCCATACTTGTGGCAGAGCTCATATACAACACAGGCCAGAGGAGCCAGCCTCTGTTAGTCCCCCTGCGTCCAGCCACAGGAAGCATGAGAACAGGGTAAACTAATTTCCACTGTGTCGTTGGACTGTCACCCTGGGGGTGGTGATGCCATGTTCTGTCATCATGACTCATCTGGATACCAACTGCAGAGATGCTCAGCCTTTGAAAATTCATGGGTCTGTGTACTGTCATATGTGTGTCCTCCATGCATACATTCCAGTAAAACCAGGAAATTCAACCCATCCACATGGGTAAATAAGTCACACACACACACACACACACACACACACACACACACACAGACTAAAGAAAAAAAATCTAAGTGAACACACACACACACACACAAACCAGAAGCAAATATGGCATTGCAAATTGTACATGTTGAAGGTGATTCACAGCTTGAAATACTGACACTGAGAAGATAAAGACAGATAAGCAAGTCTCTCTCTCCCTCAAGTTAGGAAAGGAACAGTTACTGAACTCAAATTAAGTACAAGAAAGGAGAGAATAAGAAATAAGAACCAGGGGCTGGAGAGATGGCTCAGCAGTACAGAGCATTGACTGCTCTTGCAGAGGATCTGGGTTTGATTCCCAACACCCACATGGCAGCTAAGAACCTCCTTTAACTCCAGTTCCAGGGGAATCTGATACCCTCTTCTGACCTCCGCAGCATTGCAGGACACAGGTGCACAAACCTACATGCAGACAGTACACTCATATACATTAAAAAAAAAAAAAGAAACAAGAACCAATAGAAAAGAGTGCTCAGATAGGTCAGCAAGAACCACATCGTGCAAAGGACTAGACAGAACTAACAAGATAAATGACCTCTGTTAAGACTCATAGGAGAAAAGAAAAAGAAAGCGAAGAATGGTCCAGAATGTGGGAACAGGCAACCTGCAGGCATCACAGAGATGCAAAAGGCATCACCTGCAGCCATTTTGTTCATGTCTTCTTTTGCTGTAGTTTACAAAGAGGCTTTTGTAGCACAAAAAAATCAGTGCTAAAACTATTAAAAATTGATGGCAGTTAGAAATTGTTCATAAAGAAAGTTGATGTCCTTGTCAGTGAGGTTTCCCAGACTATCAAGGTGGTCATCTCAATCTTGCACAAACTGGGCAAGGAAAGGGGTGCTCAGACAAGCCCAGTGCAATCCTGACACCAGCACTGGTCAGAAGCATTCACAGGGTAGAACAGTGCCAGTGCCCATAAAAACCCAGGAAGATGCACGGTAAGTTCCCCTCAGTCAGATTTAACAGTGCCCTGGTGAGAGAATCACTTGGCCAGCCTAGGTTTTCCTGAGTGGAAAAGGGTGGTACTACTAAAAAAATTAAAATGTGGTGCTGGTGAGACGTCTCAGCAGTGAAAAGCACTGGCTGCTCTTGCAGAGGACCTGGGCTCAATTCCCAGAACCTACATGGCAGAAAACAACCTTCTATAACTACAGTTCCAGGGTATCTGATGCCCTCTTCTGACATTCACAGGCATTGCATGACATGGGTGCACTTACATAGATGCAGGCAATGTACTCATATACATGGAATAAAAATAATAAATAAGGCCAGGTGTTGTGGCACATGCCTATTTATTTATTTATTTGGCACATGCTTTTAATCCCAGCACTTGGGAGGCAGAGGCAGGTGGATGTCTGTGAGTTCAAGGCCAGCCTGGTCTACATAGCAAGTTCTAGGCCAGCTGGAGCTACAGGGAGACCCTCTCTCCAAAATAATATTAAAAAAATAAAAATGTAAGTATTAAATCTCAATGAAGGGATCACAACATTGTAGTGCACAGCTTTAATCCCAGCACTGGGGCAGCAGAGGTAGTTGAATCTCTGTGAGACCAAGGCAAGCCTGATCCACATAGGAGTTATGGGATTTCTGGGGCTATAGGGAGACCCTGTCTCAAAAGAAAAATCTCAATGAAGAAAAAAATTACCTCATTATTTAATGTAGAATAGATATTTCATAATGTGAAATACATGTTCATGGTCAACCCTGATACACTCAGAACAGATGGGAGTTTGTGCGGCCAAGGGCCATGCCATCCATACCATGAGATCAGGGTAACCAGTTCTCCCAGGCAGGGTGCACAATCCCTGCACCTCCACCCCCAGACTAGATCCTGTTGTTTGCTGTACTCACTGAAGGCTGGAATGGAAACAAGCTTTGCTCCTGTTAGGTTTGCTGATGTTTTTAATCAGTTAAAGAGGAAAAAAAAAAAAAAGAAACTTTAAGTCATTAGAAATAGTAGTAAGATTCTGCAAGATGGTTGGATATTAAAGTGAATTGCATCTCTAGACCAGTGACAAAGAGGCAGAAAATTGAAACTGTAGGTGTGATCATAGGTTTTAGGATAGACCCAGAACTTAAGGAGTTCCTGACAGTAAATCTAATAAGATCCAAGACCCCTAGAGTAACAGCTTGAAACTGCTCCTAGGACGTGTTAAGAAGGACCACAATGGGCTGATAATGTGGCAGTTAGTAGAGGGCTTGCCTAATGTACACCGGCTCCCAGCACTGCACAAACCAAGCACAGTGGTGCATGCCTGTAATTCTGGCACTTGGGAAGTGGAGGAAGGAGGGTCAGAAGTTCAAGGTCTTCTTTGGCTACTTAGTGAGTTTGAGGCCAACTGGGCTACTTGAGATCCTGTCTCAAAAAGGAAGAGAAGGAAAAAGAGAAGGAGAAGGAGGAAGAGGAAGAAAACGACAAGCAAATAAGCATGAGATGTCTTAGAGACAGGAACATACCAACATGAGCTCTACCCAGAACAATCAACAACAATGTAGGCCATTCCAGTCACTGTGCTGACCGAGTTTTGATGGAGATCTTAACTCAGATTTACAGATGACAGGCCAAGCCTGGGCATCAGAGTGTTCTTGCAGGCTTGCTCCCTACCGGGCTACAGGGCTTGCCAGGAAGTAGGTAGGTAAGAGAACAGAGTTTGAGTCCAGGGATGGATGAGTGAGAGTGGCATGGAGCGGAATGGAGATCCAGAAGCTGGCTGTCTTGCCTGGATCCTGGGTGTATGGCAGTTGCATGTACAAGGCAGTTAGCTAATAAACAGATCTGGGAAAATGGCCATCCATAGAAACATGGGACGTGATTCCATCTGACACTGGAGAAAAAGTCGACTGCCTGTTAATTAGCCCCATTTGTCATTTACAGCAGGCATGTATGTTGAAACATCGTCTTCTACACTTTGTCAATAACACTTTAGTAAACCCAGGGAAACCAGCTTTGGATGGACTCAGTGTAAAGAATAAAATTTTTGAAAAACTTGATGGAGAATGTCAGTGAACAGTTGTTTGATTTCAAAGTCAGAAGATCTTTGAGGATGCAAATGTGTTAACAAGGGAGGAAGCACTGGTCACTGTGACTGTATTTTTAGCTGGAAAACTTGGCAGGTGTGGTGGCCCCTACTTGCAGCACCTGTATTTGAGAGCACCTGTCTCAACAGGATGCTCGTTTGAGACTAGGAGTTAGGGACTAGCCTGGGCAACACAGCCAGACCCATACCAAACAAAACAAAAGAACTCTTTTTCCTCAGCAGTGTCATTGAAGATGTCAGAGACACTTCCTAAAGGCAATGGAAAGGAATAGCCTCTGGTCCTTCTCTCACAAGTCAGTAGTGACGCTGAGAGACCATGAGTTGTGACACTGCAGTTAGCAAAATAAATGACAATCATGACCAACAAGTCCAAGGCTACCGCCCCACCCCCCACCCCAATCCAGCTGACCTCCAGTGGCCACTGAGGTAAAAGGGGGTACTTAAAGAGAGCTCCCACTGGGGGAATGGCCCAGTGCACTGAACCTACTGATACAGATAGGAGGAGGGCCTAGGAGAGTCACCCACCTGCCAGCACTTACCTCAAAGGTATTCCCTGTCAGGTCGAACTCTGGGGGGACAAAGGCGCCCTCAGGGTCATCTTGAAAAGAAAAGAGAAGGTGTTCTGATATTGCCCATTGGTGAAGACAGAATCCTACCTATCAGAACTCAGACCCTGGGAGCCTGCTGGGAGGGCAAGAAGGAGATGTAGCACCTCTGTTCTTTTGCTCAGGCCCGATATCCTTGAGGATGATTTTAAGCATCTAGGACAATCACAGCCTGCACTTGAACTATAAGCATGGGAAACTGGTTCCAGAGTTGAAGGAGGAAAATATTTGTTTGAATTCTTGAAGAAGGATTACTGGGTCCCTAAGTAGTGAAAACCAGGTTTGCAGTGGAGGGGACAGCCTGAGTGGCCAGCCCACCAGGCCAGAGAAATCTCACCTTCAGACCCCCTGTATCCACCCCCTGAAGGCCAGGAGGACAAGCCCAGGGGAGACAGGACTCAAGCCTTCTTTCATGAGAAAAGCCTTGAATGGAACCCTGGTGGGTGAATCATTATCAGATGAGCACCTCTCTGGCCTCTGAAGGTGTATGGCACTCCTGGGATGGGGAAATTTACAGGGACCACTTAAGCTCAGTCTCCTGCCTTTCTCTGTGGTACCTCTGGCTGAGGATCCCATCAGGCTCCAAATGAAACCCAGGCCTTGGGCACTACCTTGCATCCTCAGCTGCTTATTCACCCTGATAGGTAGGTACCTCTCCTGCACTGCACTGCACGCCTCCCCGCTGCCTTTGTTGTGAGGCGCCTTTTCCTTACCACTGAGCTGCTCCATGAAGCACACATTCCCACTGGTGTTAAAGGCCAAGGTATCAGGTGTGATGCACAGGGTCTGGAAGATGGCTGCGTGGGCGACACTCCGCATGGACAGGCTGCATTCCAGGCACACGGCCCAGGCTTCCTGCTCGCTGAGGCCTCTGTCCCGCAGGGAAAGGATGTCAGCCAGGGACACATTTTCCTGCCAAGACAGGCCTTGGTGTGAGCCCACAGAGGGGCTGCCCCAGGCAGGACCCAGAAGTTCATGCTGAGAATAATTATCCAGGGAAACAGACAGCTCATGGCAGGATTTCATTTTAATGGGTCAGGAAAAGGGTTTTAGGTCAGGCTCTTTTTAGACAGAGTCACCATGCTATTCCTTGGATGGCACAGCCATGGAGTATTTAGTGAAACCTTGTTCCTCACACAGCTTGTGGGCGGGACTCTTCTCTAGGGAGGCTAGTTGGAAACTCCTGCTTGTGTCCAGCTGGTCACCTGTTCTGCAGTACTCCAGACCCTGCAGGCTCACAGCTCAGCCAATACATGGAGGTTGTGAACACATGAGCCAGCTATTGTGATCTATAGAAGTGGAGTTCAGGTCTGGCAGGGGGATCTCAGCAGGGTTGATGTGGGACATAACTGCACAAATATGATGTAGTTGTGCAGCTACCCATTCACTAGTAGAAGACAATTGCCATGGGAAACACAGTCACAGTGCTTCCTTCCTTCTAGCTTCCTATGCTAGGCTTCATGAACTCGCAAGAGCTTAGCTGTGATTGTGATGATCAGTACCCAAACTCATACATGCATGTATATACTCACACACATGTGCACATGCACCCACCCAACAATCCACACATGTTCACACAGTTCACCACCACCGTGCCTATTTACACACATGTGCATGTACATACAAAGCTTACATCTTGTATACACAAACATAGACATATGCCAACACATATACTTTTACATATAAAAACATGTACATACTAAGACACCAAAGTACAGTGCGATGTTCTGGTTTGAATGTAGGATGTCCCCCATAGGCTCCAGGTGATAGTTCAGTTCCCAGCTGGTGATACCATTTTATGAGTTAATGCAAAGTTTAGGACATGGGGACTAGCTAGAGAAAATAGGTTACTGAGGGTACAGCCCTGAACAGTCTCTTGTCTCCGGCCTCTTCCTGTCTTTCCTTCCGCCTCCTGGCTGTTGTGAGATGAGCAGCTCTGCTTCACCACATCATTTTGCCATGATAATCTTCCTCACCACTGGCCCAGAAGCAATGGAACCAAGGAATCTGGACTGAAACTTCCAGGCAAAGTAAGTTCTTCCTCCTTTTAATTTCTGAATATTATATATATATATATATATATGCCTCCATACACTCATACACGTAGTAAAAACCATCTCATATGCTAATCCACAGTGCCAGACACGCCCACACTCACAAGTACAGCTACAGTTGCCTACACACGTTCACACGCACTAGGAGTCATCCATATCAGACATTCTGGATGGAGAGGCTCTCCCCTGGCTGATGTCAGGTTCCATCATTTCTTGTAGTCATGTGTCTGTGCACTGTCCACTGACTGGATGGGTTGAGGGGTTCTATGAGAACTGGGCTGGGGGTTGGGCTTGGCAAAGGATGTAAACACCCATTCAGGGGCAGGGTGAGTGAGGGGTGGTGAAGAATAGGCAGGGCCATGGTTTCTTCTCCAGCCTTGGCTGTGGCCCTAGGATATGGGGTGCTCAAGTACTGCAAATGACAGGTTTTGAAAAGTGACTCCACCTCCAGTTGGGATTGAAAAGCATACCTACAACCACAGAACGGACAGAAGACTTAAACCAAGCAAACAGCCAGACAAATGAAATCAAGAGAAGACTTCCAACAAGCTGCTGGGCTGAGCTTCTGGGTCTCTGTGGGGACCTGGGTCTGCCCCATCATAAGGCCCCACACATCCATAGGGCATTTCATTCTCAGAGTCCAAGGTGGGTCTTGGTGAGCTCACTTCCCTTTTGTGGCAGAAGTTCCCTGACTGGTAAGAGTTTTTTCTGGCCAGGGCTAAAACATGTGGCCACTCTAGAGTGCCCAGGATTCCTTGGAACTCAGGAAACCCAAGCCTCCAGCAATGCCCACAGGACCTAGCTAAAGAGGCATACACATATACACGCATGTGCATATGTCCCACCTGCACACAAGAATGCATCTGCACAATGGACACACATGGGGCAATATATATATATATATATATATATATTCACACAAATCCACACAGGTACAGTAAGTGAACACAGCTTTGTAGACCTCATAGGACTATGTCATATAGAACAAATGAACCCAGCCCACAATATGAGTCTAAGCCAGTCCCAGTCTGATGACAGGGCCTGCCAGCACCCTGCTGCTGCACTCATGCTGGCCAACAGGCCTCCCTGCTTACAGCCGTGACAGGATGTGCTGCCAGCATGAGGCAACTGTGCCAGACACGCTGCTGGGCCGTCCCGTAGCCCACAGCACTGCCTCCTGCTCAGGGCTGCTGAGAAAATGCCCCTGGCAATGGGGAGGAGTCTGGACTGACCTCAGAGCAGCCAGAGACCTATAGCCTCCAGTGCCAGTTTGTGGTGGGAATGTGTAAGCTGGGCAAACAGAAGCCAAGGGTTCTCTGCACCACTCTGGGGTAATCCCATGGGTCCCGAGTCATTGCTGTTCACTGTGGCCAAGGCTTTCTCCAATGACAGGATCATCAGCCTTCCTGCACCTGACATTCCCCAGGGCAGAACTAGCTTAAACAGAGCTGCAGACCCTGTTGGTGCCCCTCACCTACTGCCAAGAGACCCCAGACCTGAATTCCGAGCTTTGGGACTACCTACTTCCGGGGCCTACAACTGCCAGCTGCTCTGGTTCCGCCATGTAGGAAGAAGGACTGTCTTTTGCTCAAATCTATGCCACCTGGAAGAAAAGGGTCAGGGAAAAGGATGAGAGGCTGAGAGGAACTCAGGTATTACTCACATGCTGCCCAGCCTTGTACCCCCCTAATCACAGTGGATCTCCCAGGCCTCCCCTGTCAATAGGAGTCCATCCTGTATGTCTTTATTGGCTTCTTCAAGAGACTGTTTGATGATCTAACAGACCAGTGTCTCTGCCAGGTGGCACAGTCCTGAGTGAAATATGTTCTGCCTGCCACGGGGTTCTGATTTTTGCCTCAGGATGCATAATGGGTCCGGAAGACATTTCAGAGGTGACCTACTGTGAGTGCTGCGAGCAGTAAAGCTAGTTCCTGTAAGTGCCATTCTGCATGGTGTTTTCAAACCAAGCACACCGGGGCCTCAAAGCAGGCCTGGGCATCTCGAGCTCCAGACCTTGTACCATTCTACAGCTCCTGCCTGCTAGGACTGATCTGTAGTGAACTCTGTGGTCCATCTTCCCTGTGTAAGCCCAGATCCTTGGTGGGTGAGAAGGTTCTTCATAATCTAGCTTGCCCTTCACCATCCTTAGTACAGTGGTGATTAAGGGCATGGGGTGGGATCAAGGGTAGAGACCTTCCATATTATTTCGCTATAGGGCAGGAAGATCAGACATCTCCTTGCAAAGTGCAAACGAAAACCCAATCCCATCTTGAATAGAAGGGATGAAACCACTGTGCTCCGGGAGAGGCACTTCAGCTGCCCATGGGCTCCAGAAGGCAGGCCCTTATCTGGTCACTACAGAGTACCCTGCTTACGGACTTCTGCGCATCAAAGAAGCTCCCCCCCAGACAGACTTGGAGCTGGATTGTAGGGACCCTAGGGGATCATTGTACATCTATAACCACTTAATTTTTAAGCCACGGAATATCAAAACAGAACCTGCCAACATAAAGCTCAAATTGGCAGTCTCTGCTTCTGAACAGCCAGACCACAGCAGGGTGAGGTGCTCTGAGGGCTGCACCTGCCCCCAAGAACCCACCCTACTGGCTCGTGGCTCTCTTCTGGTCTTAGGCTGCCTTCTGTTCAGAGCCTGTTCAGGGATAATTATATGGATCCCAAGGGCACAGCAGAAAAAGCTCTTTGTTTATGCCTACAGTCCCTGGCTATAGGTCCCTATTCACGTTTAGTCCTCAAGCCTAGCCTAGCACCTGTCCCAGGAGGTTCCGAGAGGCACTTAGTGGGGTTAGGGATGGTGAAAACTCCCTTGCCCCTTAGGGGAGGAAATGGCCTGCTGACACCTAATAGTGCCATCCTCATCACCAAACCTACAGTGATCAGTATCCCTGACAGCCAGTGGTATCACCTGCCTCTTGATCAGCTGCCTGGGTGTGCCTGCCTTTCCTGTAGCTATGGTTCTGCCCATATCCAACATCTCTTCACTGTCTCTGATCCCACTTCCTATGTCCAGAGAGGCTGAAGTTCCATGTGACTCTAGGGAAGCCTACTTCCTCCAAAAAGCCTGTTTTACATAGCTTCTGGGCAGAGCATCTCAACTATGTACCCAGTGTCCTTTGGCTGTGACAGTCTAGGTGACAAGGAGCCCAGCATGGCTTCAACCTCCCAGAACTATTGGGGCACACTGGTCTACTTACTGTGAGTTTTGGGTTTCTAGTGGCTGTTCTCCAGGCACATGGCCTACTCATGTGCCGTGTATCTTCTGTCCCAGAAGGAAATTGCTGGGACATAGGTGTTGGTCTGTGTGTCAGGAAAGAACGCCGGATTGCTTTCTGACAGGCTGTTCCCATGCCCATGGCAGTGAGGAAGTACTTCTGGGGCCCAAGGGTGTCCATGCACTACCATCCAGTGAGGCAGTTCTTGCAGTCATGGTAAAGCCCAGACATGTTTAGTATGTTCCTGACTATCAAAGGGTCAGATAACTTTGTACATGTTCCCCTGCCATTTGAACTTTCTTTGGGTAATAATGGGGTGGAGATATTCTAGGGGGGCCTTGGAGGCTCTGTAGAGTTCCATTTCTTGGTGGCAGTACAGTGAATTCTGATGTCCTATATGGTTTATATGCATCCTAGTCCACCCTCACCTTGCCTATATGAGAGCTGACTAGGCCATGCTGACTCTGAAGGCTTCTCCAGAACTGAACATCAGGACGGGTGGCCACCTACCCTATCCTGGAGAGTTTTCACATGCAGCTCGCTACAGAAGGCTGTGACAGGCACAGAGTCACATGACCTTGATGTATATGAACTTAAAATCTTTTTTTTTTGGTCTTTTTGAGACAGGGTCTCCCTGTAGTTCTGGCTGTCCTGGAACTCACTCTGTAGACCAGGCTGGCCTTGAACTCACAGAGATCCGCTTGCCTCTGCCTCCCAAGTGCTAGGATTAAAGGCTTGTTCCACCACGCCCGGCATTTATTTATTTCTGTATGTGTATTAATGTACTGTCTGCATGCATGTTTGTGCACCCGTGTCGTGCAATGCCACGGAGGTCAGAAGAGGGTGTCTGATTCCCCTGGAACTGGAGTTAAAGACGGTTCTCAGCTGCCATGTGGGTGCTGGGGATCGAACCCGGGTCCTCTGTAAGAGCGGTCGGCACTCTTAACCACTAGGCCATCTCTCCAGCCCCCATGAACTTAAAATCTTTACACTGGGACTGCTGACTATATTCAGGAAGAATAAAATCTAGACCTTAAGTGTGTTCTCAGACACAAGGCTCTGTTGGCCCAAGGCCAGATCCTGAGGTCTCGCCTCCTTTTTTAGAAAATAAGTTTCTTGTTCAGTTTTCTTGTGGTACTGGGGATCAAACCCAAGCTTTTGGATGCTAGGCAAGCAAGTACTCTACAAATTGTACTGCCAGCTCCTTGCTGTTTATAGAAGCAAAACCAGCATCCTTCCCCTGGTGAAGGACCCACCTGCATTTCCCACTGAATACCACTTAAATAGGGTCACTGCAGTTTACCTAAAGGCTTTACCATGGTCACAGGATAGATACCCCATGCACTGTGTACATGGAGACTGTTCCAACCCAGAGGGTACTGAGGACATTCCTGCTATAGAAGGTGTCAGGGCACAGTGGACAGATTTCTCTCTGGGCATGAGTGTCAGCTTCAACCTGTGGACTGGGTGCTGTTGAGGTGGTGAAAACCATTACCTCAGATGCCTGGGACAGAGCTACATGGAAGCTCAGTGGCTGATATGAAAAGGTGAAGAGGTTCTCAGATCTGCTTCTGGTGGTGACCAGAGGCTGAGGCTTCTCATAGACGCCCTGGAGCATGTCCTGTCCTCTGGGAATTTCTAAAGGCTGTGTGCTGAGGGCACCCTTTCTTTGCCATCAAAGCAAGGGAGGTGTCCAAAGGTTTATTTATTCCCTGGCCTCCTGCAGCCTTCAATTGCACCAAATCCAGGCCACCTCAGGGTGGGGGCAGCACTAACCCCCGCACTGCCCAGGGGCCCCTGGAGGCCAGGCAAGCAGTACCAATGGATTCTTTATCCCTTTAGAGTTTATCCCTCCAGGGAAGGGGAGCCACAGGGTGGGTCAGGGCCAGGGGCTACAGACCCCAGACTTATGTTTCAGGAGGATTCTGGCCAGCTTTCATTCATCAACTGGCCAGGCCAGCCTTGAAGGACTGGTGGAGGGTCCATATTACCCAGAAGTTAAAGAATGTTGGATTCCTCCAAGGAGATTCCAGAGCCTGGCTTGGAAGAATAGCCCCCCAAAGATCCTGTATTCTCGAGGGAGGAAAAGGTGCCCCTGGCAGCACTTCTGGGGGCCATTTCTCATGCTTTTGCAAGCTCTGGAGTTTGTGCATGACCCCAGCCCAGGCCTGGAGACATGGGTGGGACCCAGTTTC
Source organism: Rhizomys pruinosus (assembly GCA_009823505.1). Taxonomy (NCBI): domain Eukaryota; kingdom Metazoa; phylum Chordata; class Mammalia; order Rodentia; family Spalacidae; genus Rhizomys; species Rhizomys pruinosus. The sequence continues at coordinate 558,949 of VZQC01015708.1, read as the reverse complement.
TTCGTCCAGGAGGGGGTCTGTGTGGCACAGTCATTTCTAGACCAGAAGCTCTCTCAGGGGCTAGAGAGGAGTTCCCCAGAGCAGGAAGCAACCTCAGCTCTTCTGGGTGGGGGTTTTATTTCGAATCCCCAAGCTGGTGGACCGCGGTCAACAGTGCCACCATTGTCCTTGCCTGTCAGGACCCCTCACTCATTTGCCCAATGGTTACAGTCAGTAACCCATCCCTCTCAGTAACCAACTTTTTTGCAATAAGAGCGATTGTTGTCCCATGTACCGTTCGAGGTGTCCTATGAGGGGTGGGGCTGAGGACTGGGACCCCTAGCAGCCGTTTCTGCTACCCCCTGTGGGGCCAGGGTCTGCGCAGCGGGATTGCTGTGCTCTCCCTGCTCCTCCTCCCCCTGAACCGTCTTCCAGGGAAGGTACGGTTCTGGGCCAGGCTCACCTCATCTTCCGGCAGGGTGGGGAGCGGCTCGAAGTCGTAGAAGTCCAGGTCCTTGCCATCCTCCTCATAGAAGCCCCGGGAGGCTGGGTCCATGGCCTGCATCCTGGCGCTCGGCCGGGCCTGCGCGCAGGCTGGAGCTCCGGCCCTGGTCTACGCTCCGGTGCGGGTCCTCTCCCTGGCAGGTCTCCTCTGGGTCGGATTCCCTCCCTGATGGGTCGTCTCTGGGCCAGGTCCCCTCTCCGGCTGGCCGCCGCCTCTGCGCCTGCAGGGCTGAGCTGGGCACCGCCGGCTACGCGCGCCCGGCCGCCATGGCAACGCGCCCGCCGCCTGCCGCAGTGGCGCCGAGAGGCGGCGCGGGGGACGCCTGGGGCGGGGCCAGGGGTGGCACCCCGGGGCTGTGGTCACTGGCGGGTCGGGGGCTGCCTTTGGGCTCTGCCAGTGTCTTCAGCGACGTCACCCTCCAGGGTGCGCCCTGTGCCTGCCTGCGCCGCCTGTGACAGTGCGGGGCGGAGCCACTTCGGGCAGCGGCCGCCCGGGGGTCTGCGCCCACCTGGGCACACAGAAGGCGGGGGGCCGAGCCCACCTAGACGGCACCCACCGGACTTTCGCACCCCCCCCCCAGTCGCCCGCCCCCTCCAGCTCAGGGGCGGGGCTGCCGCAGTCTCCGCTAGTGGCAGCTGCAGAGAGGCTGGGTCGGGGTCTGGGTTCCTCAGCTCTTGGATCCTTTCTCTTCGCTGGGCCCTGTGATGGGCAGAGCCAGGTGTTCCTCTACTCAAGGGCAGCAAAGGGGCTACATGGCTCTCCCAAGGACAAGGCAAAGAGCAGGCACAGGAGAGTGGATCAGTTTCGGATGGTCTTCCCAGCTTTAGAGAGCAGAACTGTGGGTCAGTGTTCCATAATGAGGACATTGCAGTCAGGCTGGGTGCACATGATGCTGGTCCTATTCCTAGAGCCTAGCCTGGCCAAGCACACAGTAGGCCCTTTAAAATGTACTCCTGGAGTGAAGGAGGCTGAGTCAGTGACTGGTCCTACAAAGTCCAAAGGCACAGTGTGGGCAGGGCAGTGGTTCTCAACAGACTGTCCTTGAGGTGATGCTGTGGTCCCCAGTTCTACCTGCAGGGATAAGGGCTGGAAAACAGGGGCCATCAAGAACAGACTGGGAGTGGCCCAGGGCCCGGAGTAAACCATGCTAATCCTAGCTAGGCTGAGGCTAGAGGCTCATTTAAACCTAGACATTTGATGCCAGCCTGGGCAATATTATGAGACCTTGTCTCAAAAAACAAATACAAAGCTCTTTTCTAAGGGCCACTCAAATCAATCAGGCACAGCCTTCCCATTGGAGCCAGTGTAGGGGGTAGAGGTAGAGGGTACTGGAAACCTGATTTGGAGAAAAGACATCTCACAGGGGTGTGGTGCTGGCCAGTTGTCCCTGCTCACTCTCTAGGCAACATTTTGAGGTCAGATAGAGGGCAGATGTGGACAGAAGATCCTGCCAGAGCCCCTGGACTCCAGCTGCAGTCTGCTGGGAGCCTGGATAACTGAGCTGAGCCCTGTGCCTTGTCCCTGCTACAGGGCTGGGGAGCTACCACTTAAGCTTGTCACCACCTTCCGTCCCTTCTAGCCTGTACTTTTACCTTGTACACTATGTGGCACCCCCTGCCCCAGCTTGGACTTCAGCTGCTTCCTAACCAGCCTGTGCTCCCCTCTAGACTGTCTTCTCTCACCGGTGCTCCCCCTCACCGGTGCTCCTCCTGCTTATGTTTTCCCTCCCTCCCAATCTGTTTTCTCTTGAGGAATCTGGGTAGATGTGATGACAAAGGCAATGTGCTAGGGCCTACAGTGTGGCAGTGGCCAAGGTGGAACTTGTCAGGTGGTCTTACAGGTATCCTTGGGCCCTAGGTTTAAGGAGGAAAATCTAACTGAGTGGAAAGGGAAGAGATAACCCAAAACATAGGGAGTGATCACATTGTGCACACTCCTGGTTTGAGTGGCACACTATCTACATCTACTTCATTTAACTTGAGTGGAGTTTGAAGACAGAGCTGACTCAGCTTTGGCTGCAGCGGTTGCATCTACTTGCCAGGCCCTTGCCATCTAACTTGAGCAATGATTCAGCTCCCGCACTGGGTCAGGGCAAGAATTCTGCTCTAAGGGCTGAGGAGGAGTCTCTGAAGGGCTTGGGCCTACTCTCTCTTTTAGCCATCAGCTACTTTCTTGAAAGGTTTGTGGTATTTGGTCATCAGCTGAATGTTTTGTTAGCTTCATTGAACATCTGCCTATGGGCTTGCGTATATAGTGAGCTGTACTCCAAGGGAGGACATGGTTTTGGCCCTGGTTCCTGGTACCTGGCATGTTGTAAGTATTCACTCAGATTGGATGAGGGCGTGATGCTGGAGATCAGAGCAAGTTTGGAACGGGCACTCCACATATTAGAGCTGATGAGTAGCACAGATAGTACTTGGATGTCCAAAGGACCTCTAAATCTCTTCCTGTAGCTCTTTGCTTTGCTGGTTGGTTTCCTTTTCTTTTTCAACATGGGATCTTTTCGGTGTTTCCACTTCCTTCCAGAGTTTGTCATTCTCTCTCTCTAGGTCCTTCTTTTTTTCTTTTATTTATTTTTATGTGTATGAATGTACTGTCTGCATGTAGATTTGTGCACCCGTGTTGTGCAATGCCATGGAGGTCAGAAGAGGGCATTGGATTCCCCTGGAACTGGAGTTTAAAGATGGCTCTCAGCCGCCATGTGGGTCAAACCCTGGTCCTCTGCAAGAGCAGTTGGCACTCTTAACTAGTAGGCCATCTCTCCAGCCCCCGCTAGGTCCTTCTTGAGTTTTTCATTTTCCTCTCACTTGTTCTTTATAGTCTTTAATTTCTTTGAGTATGTCCACAATTATACTTCTAGGCTTTTTTTTTTCTTTTTTCGGTATTTTTGAGGCAAGGTCTCCCTTTTAGTACCAGCTGTCCTGGAGCTCACTCTGTAGACCAAGCTGGCCTTGAACCCACAGTGATCCGCTTACCTCTACCTCCCGAGTGCTGGGATTAAAGGCGCGTGCCACCACGCCTGGCTCAGAATTATACTTCTAATATCTGTGTCCTGGGCCATCCCCAGGGGGATCCCACTGTAGGAATCTTCCACAGGGTTGGTAGAGCTCGGTGTGGAATTATTCTGAACCTTTCCCATGTTGTCCCTTCGTCGTGTCCCTGGCATGTGGGTTTCTCTTTGCCTGTATTCCAGTGCGAATCCCAAATGCCTTTTCACTGTGTTGAAGGCTTGCTTTGCTTGTCTCCTTCAGATGCCTTCATTGTTTGTTTGTTTGATTGATTTGTTTTTCTTCTTGCTTATGGAGTGTTGACTTGTCTAAGTTTTAGGCTTTCTATTGGAAGTCTAACTCACTCTTCCCTTTCTGTTCTGAAGGTTCTCCAAAGAATGCACTTGGACACTCCCTTGGCAATCCCAGTTGGCAGTGTGTGTGTGTGTGTGTGTGTGTGTGTGTGCACGTTTAGATGTTTATGCCTGTTTACCCGGGTACTCTGTGCTTCAGGTGGCCCTGGGAAATCTCTGATCTAAGCTCTGTGCACTCCCAAGGGGCCTCTGAATGTCCTCTCCAAGAACAGACTACTAACATGGCCTCCTAGCTCTGGTCTCCCTTTGTCTCCCTGCCCATGCAGTGTGCCCAGCATACTTGGCACCTTTCTCTTAAAGTCTCTCCCGGGGAGACAGAACACTGCAGAAGTGATGGCTATACCATGAGGTCCCTGGTCTAAGGGACTAAGACTTAGTATACTGTGGCTTCCTGGCAGCCGATTTTGTCCCTTTTCCGGTGACTACTTGTTCTCTATTCACTCTATCATTCCTTCCTGCAAGATTTTCCCTGCTTCAGGGAGAACTTTGCCCACTGCTGTTCTTAGCCTGAGCTGCTCTCCCTGCCTGGGAGTTGCTTCCCCTGTCCTTTTCCTAACCTACTCCCTCTACCAGGTTCAAGGGCCCAGAGCCTTTCTCCTGGGAGTCTTGCTCCACAATGGTCATATTCAGATGCTATCAGGATCTGTCTTGTCCTCTAACCCTATCTCCCTACTGCATGAGGGATGCTCTTAACATGCAGTGGTCAGTACTCAGCTTGACCAGCTTCACGTGGAGGCGGGTGGAACGGGGGTTCCAAAGCCTTGGCTCTTGTTTTTCCAACAAGATTTTTGACAAGCTGTCAAACCATTTGTACATTTTGAAGCTGACATCGATTTAAAAAAATAAAAATGCAAATGCAAAGAATAAAATTTCTGGTGTAGGATAAATATTGACACTCTGAAATAAAACTGTTAGTCATTTTTGTTACTATATCCAAGAAGCTAAATTCCAAAGTGGCTTTCATATCCACCATCAATCATTAAAAAAATCCACAGAAGCATTCTTCTCCAGTCAGAACCTTCTTAACATCTCATGCTCAGGTGCATTGTAGGCATCGAGTTTTGTCAACAATTTGGCCTTACTGTGATGTGCTTATTTCTGAAAATTTTTATCAATAGCTTATCATACTCTGCAGATCCCCTTTTATTTCTGTTTTGGCTTCCAGGTACTATAGGGTCATTTATGAGACTGGACTGCTGGCTTCTCTGCATAGCTTACTCCTGTTCCTTTGTGGCTGTGATAGAAACGATAACATGAAAGGACAGATGTCTCTAGATCAGTGGCCCCCTTGAAGCACACCTGAATGAAGGCGTTCCCAAGAAGCCAGTGTGACTTCTCATACCCGTGAGCTTTGAGCCCAGGTTCCTCCTGTGGACTTGTGGTAAGAAATTGCTGATGGGGAAGCAAGAGATGAGTAGTCAGAAGGCTGCACTCCCACATGGCCTATGGATGTGGGTGCACACGCCTGTGCCCCATGATTGTTTTTCTTTATGGTTTTCCTCCTAAGCTGATGTCATCACAGGATACAGTCTAGTTTTGCCCATATTATTCTTCTCTCGGGATCTTATTGTGTATACTGTGTGTGTTTGCAGGGAGGAGCTTTCTCGTATTATGTTTTTGAGATTCAGTCATGTTGTCAGGGTAGTGGTAATTGGTGCACTATTGTTGCTGAATTGGATTCAGAGACATGGACCTATTTATTTATTTACTTATTTATTTTCTATGTGTATGAATGTACTGTCTACATGTAGGTTTGTGCACCTGTGTCCTGCAATGCCTCGGAGGTCAGAAGATGGTCTCAGATTCCCCTGGAACTGGAGTTCTCCTGGAATTGGAGTTACAGACGGTTCTCAGCCGCCATGTGGGTGCTGGGGATCGAACCCGGGTCCTCTGCAAGAGCGGTTGGCGCTCTTAACCGCTAGGCCATCTCTCCAGCCCCTTATTTTTATTTTTTTAAAAGATAACTCAGGTTTTATTTTGGGGCACGATGGTCTGCGGTCTGACTCGGGAGCATGACAGCAGCAACAATATTGCTGCTTGGCAGACTTTTTAAGAGGGAAGGCTATAAGGTGTCGGCAATAGGGTGTATGGGGGAAGTAGGCAATTGGGTGTGGGTGCTTTGTGGTTGGTATCAGGACAAACAGCTTGAGAAAAACAGAGTGTTTTTCTCTCTCTTTCACAGTGGCCAAGCAAGGTTATAGTGACCTTCCCCCGCACACCCAGGTGTAGGATGGTGGTCAAGGGTGAACAGTTCCTGAGGTTTCCAGGTCCAAGTTGACTTCAGTCTTACATTCCACTGTTTCATGTCATAGGTGTTGGGGGCAATGTTTTCCTTATAGCTGCTTCCTGCTGGCAGGGGGCAATGAAGAGAGGGGGTTAATGACACAAGAGGTGAGATGCTTTATACTTGGGTGTCACCGTGGTTAGCATGGTGGTGTCCATATTTGTCTGAAGGGAGAATAAGTAAAAGTTGATTAAAACTGGTATGGGTGAGTTGCTGGAGATGGTCTTGTAAGCACGGGATAAGTCAGGGAGCTATTACTGGGATAAGTCAGGGAGGTATTACTAGGATGAGGCCCAAGGTTACTAGAGGTCTAATTAGGGGGGATACAGCCATGGGGTTATGCTATTCAGGATTCCCCACCTTGAAGCCTGGGGGAAGACACAGTTTTTTTGCATTCCCAGCCTTTGACACAGACCAGACTGCTAAGAGACTCAAGAATATTTTGGCTTCTATACCTGAAGTACAATTTCTTAGGCTTTAAAGAAATATACCGGAATAACCCCCCCCCAAAACAACAACAGCAACAACAACAAAGAAATATACTGATTACCTTAAATTTTGGTTACACTTTCCTTTTGGGTGTTTACATCCAACAGTTAGTCCAGATTAATCAAGTTTTGTTTTCTCAAGGTCAGTTGAGGCTCTGGTCCTTGGGGGTCACTCAGGTTTTTTGGGGGGGCTCCTGGCTCCTTTTGGCTTTTATTTTACCAGTTCCATTTACATGAGGACAAAGTCAGGTCTTGCTTGACCAGGCTTCCCTTTGAAGCATGAGGAGAGGTTCCTCTGTGTTGACCTTCCTCTTTATAGAATGGACCCTGGTTTGAGTCCCTCTGGTGACTCCGTTACCTCTCTGAACAAGAAGACAGGTGACTCACAGTTACAGGACATTTCAAAAGATGTTTCCATGGTCCCCTGGCACTTAATTGACTTCAATTAAGGGCAAGGATCAAAGTTGTCCCTTAAATCCCTTTGGCCAAACTGATATGGGCATTAAGTATGGCCATTAAGTATCCGGAAGGTTAACTTACACCAGCCTGATACTTTTAATATTATAATATTAGTATAATAGTAGATAAATCTTGAACAAAAACCCAAGGAGCCTTGTGTAAACATTGACTGGAAGAGAGATTTAACATCATAGGTTAACTCGACATAGCCCATGAAAGAGATTTAAAAGAATTTCAGGCCTATCTTAAATGTAGACTGTTTACTAGAAACAGAAGGAGTCTCCTTTCTTTCTCAGATCCCCAGATCCTGATTTATAGTTCCAGAAATCAGGAGTTGTATCACATACCTATAAACAGGAAATAAGCTGATAAGGTTTACCAAGCCCATCCAAACTGCTACTGACTGCATACCGCTGGCTCAGGGAAGTAAAATCTAGCTTCTCTTCAGCCAAATTATCTTGTTAGGTCAAAAGAAATATCAAAAGTAACACTTGTGTAATACAGAGAAGCATAATGAGCATCTTTCAGTAGCCATTTAATATTCCAATATAAGACAAAAACAGAATCTGATGTCAAAGCTTCCTAACATTACCGGAAACATAGAAGAATGATTGTGGAATATTGCAAATAAGAGACCTGAAACTTTAACTTAAATACTTTTCCCTTTTACTATCATACTAAGACAGTATTAAAGATCAATCCATTGTTAAAGACCAATTAAAGACTGATAGTACCAAAAACATGAAGTAGAGTATAGTTTTCATGAGTTTGATTCACCCACAGCCATCTGTAGTCAAGTCTTTCCCATAGTAGCACACAGGAGCCTAGGAAGTTATGAGGGATTAAAACAAGCCCACAGCACACAGGGTCAAAGGGGACAGACGGCTAGGCCAGCAGGGCACAAGCCCAGGGAGGTCCCTTTGCTTCCTATGAAGAGGAAGGGAGGGAGAAATCACGTTATTGACCAGTGTCTAAGAAGACAACACTGCAGAAACACAAAGTCCGATAGCAGCCCAGGCTGCCTTCCCCAAGCCCCTGAGACACACTGGGCTGGCCCAGACCATCCCAGAGATCAGTTCCCATAGAGCACCCCAGGAGAAGCCACATGGCACCATGACTGACCCAAGTGTCAGACCCCAGATGGGTCTCTAGCCAGAGACATGGACAGTCACCATGCTTGGAAATTCCCAAGCTCCAAAGACCTCCACCTAAACCAGACCTTGATTTACTTATTTTTATGTTGCTTACATACATGCAGGTATATTCCATGTATTCAATACACATGGAGGCCAGAAGCTGGGTAGGATTCCATGAAACTGGCATTAAGGACTGTTGCTAGGCACCATGTGGGTGCTGGGAACCAAATCCTGTCCTCTGCAAAAGCAGCCAGTGCTCTTATCCATTTAGCCATCTCTCCAGCCCCAATATGAACATATTTTAATTTGCATTTTCTTTTATTTTTTTCTTTTATTTTTTTTATTTATTTCTGTATGTGTATGAATGTACTGTCTGCATGCAGGTGTGTGCACCCGTGTCGTGCAATGCCCCGGAGGTCAGAAGAGGGTGTCGGATTCCCCTGGAACTGGAGTTCTCCTGGAATTGGAGTTTCAGATGGTTCTTGGCCACCATGTGGGTGCTGGGGATCAAACCTGGGTCCTCTGTAAGAGCGGTCGGTGCTCTTAACCGCTAGGCTATCTCTCCAGCCCTTAATTTGCATTTTCTGTTCACTGTTGAGGGATCTGGGTGGCATCCATCTAGATTTGAATCTATGAACAAAGATTCAGTGGCTGTCTTTTGCTTATTTCTCTGCTTTAGCTGGGTCTGTTTATGAACTAGTGGATCATTATAATGAACTTTAAATTTTCTAATTTCCCCCCATATGTCCAAGGGCTAGACTGGGCATTATTTATTGGAAATATTCCATTTTGATTTTTTGTTGTATTGAGCATGTATCAAGTGTCTATTGCTAAAATCTGTTCTTTTCTAATGATTTTGTTTTTTGTCTGTCTTACAACATCAGCACTCTGTGTCCACAGTGGCAAATGTCTTTGTATACAAATATCACCTTCTGGGCCGGGCATGGTGGGGCACGCCTTTAATCCTAGCACTTGGGAGGCAGAGGCAGGCAGATCTCTGAGTTCAAGGCTAGACTGGTCTACATAGCAAGTTCCAGGAAAGCTGGAGCTATAGGGAGAACCTGTCTCAAAAAGACCAAAACAAACAAACAAACAAACAAACACCCCAAAACAAAAAACAAATATCGCCTTCTTCCTCCTGTTTCTTCAGGAATGGCTTGGTCACTCTTGAACCTTTAGAATCATCGATGTGCCTTAGAAATCAGGAATCTGAAATTGCATTGGATCTGCTCACACACAAATCTTTAAAAAAATTATCATCGTGCATATGTGTTAATGTGCATGTATGTGTGGGTTTGTGTGCCATGGTGCCCATATGGAAGTTCAAATAACTTTGTGGAGTTAGTTCTCTCCTTCCACCTTTATGTGGGTCTGGAGGAATCAAACTCAGGCTTGCGCAGCCGCCTTTGCTCAGAGAGCCATGTCATTGGCCCTCACTCATGAAATATTTATAATTAGTTTTCTTTTTATTATTTAATTAATTAATTTGTATGAATGTACCATTTGTATGTAGGTTTGTGCACCCGTGTCGTGCAATGCCTCGGAGATCAGAAGAGGGTGTCAGATTCCCCTGGAACTGGAGTTCTCCTTGAATTGGAGTTACAGACGGTTCTCATGTGGGTGCTGGGGGTCGAACCCAGGTCCTCTGCAAGAGAGGTCAGTGCTCTTAACCGCTAGGCCATCTCTCTAGCCCCTTTATTTATTATTTTTGAGAGAGGGTCTCCCTGTAGCCCCAGTTGTCCTGGAATTCACTATGTAGTCCAGGCTGGCCTTTTACTCACAGAGATCTACCTGCCTCTGATTCCCTAGTGTTGGGATGAAAGGCATGTGCCACCATGCCCAGCCTTAGGGTTTTCTAACTCACGGGCATTCACATCCTTCCATATATTCAGATTCTCTTTATGTCGTCTTGCTTACATTTTGAAGATTTCTGTGAAGGGATTTGTGCATCTTTTATTAGGTTTATAACTGATATTTGATACTTTGGTATTACTGCAAATGGTATCTTTGTAAAAAACGTTTAACTGCAGGCCTGGCATATGCAAGGCCCTAGATTTGACATCCACAGCACAACAAAAAGGGAAAATATTTTCTGTTCTGTGTTGTCCTATAGAAGTAAAATAGAGTTTTGAATAATGGTCTGTGGCTAGCAATTTTGCTAAGCATACTAATTTTAATCTATAGATTGCCTTGGATCACCTGTGCAATAGTACATTTTATTATCTGAGAGCAGAGAGTTGGGTTCTTCACTATTTATCCTTATCACGTGTCTCTCTCTAATTCTTGCCAAGACCTCCTGTGCAATAATTGAACAGAAGTGGTAATAACAGTGTTTGCTGAGATCCCTGAGTGAAAGTAGGCAAGCTTTCTATTTTGCCAGTAAGTGCAATTTTATTGTGAGTTTCTGTAGCTCCCTTTAGCAAATTAAGTTCCTGTCTATCACTGATCGGCTAATCTTATTTTTATTTTATGTGTATGAGTGTTTTGCCTGTATGTATATAAGTACACCCCTGTGTGCGATGCTCACAGAGGCCAGAAAAGTATGCCAGATCCCCTGATGGTTGTTAACTGCTATGTGGGTGCTGGGAATCAAACCTGGCTCTTCTACAAAAACAGCCAGTGCTCTTAACTGCTGAGCCAGCTCTCTAGCCCCCTAATGCTTGTTTTTAAAATCTTAGCACTCAGGGGGCAGAGGCAGGCGGAACTCTCTGAGTTCAAGGAGAGCCTGCTCTACAGAGTGAGTTCCAGGCCAGCTGGGGCTACAGGGAGATCCTGTCTCAAAAAGACCAAAAAAATCAGATTCTATTAGACACTGAATTTCATCAAATAGGTGTTTTGTGCCTATCACGATGATTACATTTTCTTCTTTGTTCTGTGTGTTGGCTTTCACTGACACATGCTTAAACCAATTTTGTATTTCTATAATAAATCCTTATGATTGGGATATGCTATCTTTCCCAATATCGCTGGGCTTGGTTGGATAATATCTTGTGCAGGATTTTTGCATTTGATTTTATTGTCAATATATTTAAATAGTCTTCTATTGGATTTAATAAGATTATGCTTACTCATGAGTGGTTGGATGGATTTCTTCTTTTTCTGTTCTCTGGAACAGTTCTTATAAACTCATTATTTTCATCTTAAATGTTTGGTAGAATTCTCTGATGAAACCATCTGGCTGTTTGGACTAAGATACTGTTTTCTTTAATAAGAAATTTTCAAATTATGTATTCAATTCTTTAATGGTTATATAACCCTTTTTAAAAATCAACATATCATGCTAGGTGTGGTGGCACATGCCTTTAATCCCAGCACTTGGGAGGCAGAAGCAGGTGGATCTTTTGTGAGTTCAAGGCCAGCCTGGTCTACAGAGTGAGTTCCAGGACAGCTGGGGATACAGGGAGACCCTGTCTCAAAAAGAACAAAAAAAAATCAACATATCTTATTGAATTTTTCTGCATTTCATAGCCTACCTCCATTTCATGCTTCTGTCATATATGTCAAGGCCTATTGAGTCAAGTTTGTGTCTCCAGATGTCCTTTGATGTGCATTCATCCACTGGAGCCTGGGCAGCCTATCTAGTGTCACTCCCTCAAAGAAGACTAACTTGGGGTCTGGAGAGACAGCTTATGGTTAAGAGCACTGGCTGGTCTTGCAGAGGAGCCAGGTTTGGTTCTCAGAACCCACATGGAAGCTAATAATTATTCATAACTCCAGTTCCAGGGGATCCAGTGCCCTCTTCTGACCTCAGTGAGCACTGCGTGACATGGGTGCATTTACATACATGTAGGCAATATACTCATAAACATAAAATAATAAAATATTAGTAAAAGAAGACCAACTCTCCGTCACCCAGCAATGATCAGCTGCTAATAGTTCCTCAGCTAAGGCTGAGGCTTCTTACTCATTTACCCACATCTTTTTTAAAAATTTTATTATTTTTAAATTTTCTGTGTTTGAGTGTATTGCCTGCATGTGTATAAGTGCACCCATGTCATGGAATGCTGACAGAGTCAGAAGAAGGTGTCAGATTTCCTCTTCCTCCTCCTCTTCCTCCTCCTCCTTCTTCTTCTTCTTTTGTAACTGTTCTTTTAAATTTTTATGTATTTTACTGCCAGGCGTGGTGGTGCACACCTTTAATCCTAGCACTTGGGAGGCAGAGACAGGCGGATCTTTGTGAGTTCAAGGCCAGACTGGTCTACAGAGTGAGTTCTAGGTCAGCTGGGGCTACTGTCTTGAAAAGACAAAAAAAAATTTATGTATTTTTCAACAGTGCCTTGGCTCTGGGGACCATAAGACATACCAGTTACGTGAGAAATATTCTAAAAAGTGCAGAAGCACTTAAACTGAGCACTGGTGTATACTTCGCAACTATCTGGTTTTTATTTGATGTGGGACACCCATAATCAATATTCAGCAGAGCAGGTGTTAACAACTCTTGCTGTAGATTCTCCTATCATAGGAGTAGCTGTTACATAATTAGAATAGGTGTCCTCAGTAACATGCAGACATCTGAGATACCCTAAAGAAGAGTAATGAGTAATGTCCATCTGCCAAAAGCATTGGTTTTTAGGCCCCTTCCTTAACTGGTTAACCCTAATCAGCTGACCCTGACTTGACCTTGACCTCACCCTGACCTGACCTGACCCTGACCTGACCTGACCCTGACCTGACCCGACCCTGACCTGATCTGACCCAAGCCTAACTCAGCTCCCAGCCACTGGGATTAATTCCCAATAGCTAGAGAGGGCTTAAAGACAGAAATAGGACACAGGTATTGCAATTTTAGATTAGTTTGTTTACCTTGACTCATTATTTTTTTTTTAATTTTATTTATTTCTGTATGTGTATGAATGTACTGTCTGCATGTAGGTTTGTGCACCTGTGTCGTGCAACGCCGCGGAGTTCAGAAGAGGGTCTCGGATTCTTCTGGAATTGGAGCTTCAGACGGTTTTCAGCCGCCATGTGGGTGCTGGGGATCGAACCTGGGTCCTCTGTAAGAGCGATCGGCACTCTTAACCGCTAGGCCATCTCTCCAGCCCCACCTTGACTCATTATTAAGGGGAAAAACATCTGATGTGGGCTATGCACTGTATAGGAACATAGAAAGTTACATAAACATGTGTTTACACACACAAACTATCTATGCAAAGCAGAGTCTGGCTCACAGGTTTTTTATTTCAAAAACAAAAGGCTAAAGACTTGGAAAAGCACATTTCGTTGTTTGAAAGACAGGGAAAGCCACAGAGGAAAATTTTTGTCTCTTTTAAAGTTCGTTGCAGTTTTTTCAGGTGTGGAGAGCCCCTAATTTATGTTAGAAAAGCCTAAGCCCAAACAGCCAGTAGACTAAAGACCAAGCTTCTGCAGCCAAACCTGTTTTGAGCACCCAGGGATTAAGCAGGCATGAGAGTTTTTAAACATTTTTTTTTCTTTTTTGGTTTTAGATCCCAGAGTTCTTTCTCAGGCCTAGCAAAATTATTTAAAATGATCCCAAGGCCAAACCCATGCTTGAGGCTGGAAGCCTCATGACTACAGATTGATAGTCCTGCAGCTGGCACACAACCATGCTCAAACCCAGCTGGGAAGGTGTTGGGCTGTTCCACAGCCCTCATGCATGAACAACCTGCGGTCATGTAAGGTTGTTGACCTTGAGGCTGGATCTGTGTCTGGTCTGCTGGCCTCTTGACACCTCATCCCCCAACCACCCAAAGCTGATGACTTTGTGGGTAAACCTGTGGTTGGGAAGGTACTGAATCCCTAGCCACACCTGGCCAGGAAACTACTGGTTTCTGTGGCCCCCATGCATGCACAAACCCATGGCCGGAGGCTGTTTGCCTTTGCCGCCACCCAAACAATCGAGGGAACCAGCCCCATGACTTTACAAGGTAACAACTAAAAAGGAAGAAAGGTTAATAGCAGAGAACAGGAGGGCATGTGTGGTGGTTTGAATGAGAATGTCCCCCACAGGCTTCAAGTATTCAGACATTTTGTCCCCAGTTGATGGTGCTGTTTTTAGGAGTTGTAGAAGGTGTGGTCATGCTGAAGGAAGTACATCACTAGGGGCAGGCTGTTCAACAAGCCTTGCCAGACTCCAGTTGCTCTCTCTCTGCTTCCTGTGTTCACTGGAAGATGTGAACCTCAGTTTATTGTTCCAGCTCCTGCCGCCATGCTTTCTCACCACCATGGACTCTAATTCCCTGAAACCATCAATCGTAAGCTCAAATAAGCTCTCCCTTTTCTAAGTTCCCTTGGTCATGATGGTTTTACCATAGCAACAGAAAAAGTGACTAATACAGTAACTGGTACCAGAGAGTGGGCTGTTAGCTGTGAAGAATCTGACCATGTGGGTGTTTGGATAAATGTGGAAGACTTTGGAATTTTGGACTAGAAAAGCTGTTGACTGCTGTAAGAAGAGCTTAACAGGCCATTCTAGTGGAATCCTGGAAGAAAACAGTGCTGAGAAAAATGTACTTCCACAGGAAGATAAGGACTTAAGCAGGAACTGGGATATTTTGGGCAAGAGTCTGGCTGGAGTTTGCCCACAACTCAAATGTTTGCCTGAGGCTAAGTTGAAAAGCAATGGACTAATTTCTTTGGAGGAGGATATTTCAAGACAGCCTAATGTAGAAATGGTGGCATGGCTATTAATGGTGAATATTATACAGATCTATAGTGAAAAAGAACAAATGGGGCAGAGAGAAATACAGAATGTACAGTTTGGATCTGAAAAGTGCACTAGGAAGATTGATGTTGAGGCCAAGGCAGGTGAAGGAGAGGATCCCTTTGATAAGGAGAGTAAAGTGATTAAGGAGATGCTTAGATATTTACAAGCAAACAATGGAAAGAGTGAGATTAAAGTGATTAAAGAGAGGCCTAGATATTTGCAAGTAAACAATAGAAACAGTACCTTCAGGGAAAGACCACATCCAGCTAAGCCTCCAACTTTTGAAAGGAAAATACTCAATGGGTTTTCTACTCCAACAAATCCAGGTCAGAGAAAAGCTATGAATGTAGTTGAAGTAGACCAGGGTTTATCTCAAACTTGCAGGCAAACTCGGCAGTTTCATTCACGTGGTGCTGGCTTTAGAGGTACGAAGGATGCAAGAGTGAAGGGGTCATCAGTTCTTCCTCCACGGTTTCAGAGAGCCACAGAGGTCAGGCAGAGTGCAGCAGGGACATCCCTGAATAAAGAGGGGCCTGATAGGCCATTGCGTGAAGCTGCAAAGGTGAAGCCTGGTTGACAGCGGAGACCCCAAGAAGACATTCAAGATGCTAGAGCTGTGAGATATTTGCCAAGGAGAGCTGCATACAGGGAGTGGTACCAGCCTAAGAAAGATATGTATAGTGCATGCAAATCTGGAAGCACTGAGCCTTTTTTTTTTGAGACGGGGTCTCCCTGTAACCCTAGCTGTCCTGGAACTTGCTATGTAGATCAGGCTGGCCTTGAACTCACAGAGATCTGCATGCCTCTGCCTCCTGAGTGCTGGGATTAAAGACATGCACCACCATGCCCAGCAGCTATTTTTCTCATACAGCCCAGGCTCACCTGCCCAGGGATGGCACCACCCATAGTAGACTGGGCTCACCTACATCAATTAGTCATCAAGAAAATGCCCCCAACCCCCGCCTCCCCAGGCCAATCTGATAGAGGAAGTTCTTCATTGAAGTTTCTCTTCCCCAGATGACTCTAGTTTGTGTCAAGTTGACAAAAAACTAACCTGCCCTCCCCTTCTCTCCTCTCTCCTCCTCCCTCCTTTCTTCCTTGACATCCTCATAGCCATACCTTTCCTTTGAGCACAGCTTTACCATGGTAAGTTTTCATATATTATCATTGCCATTTTAGTAAAAATATTTTCCAAAATTTCCAAACATGTTTTCTTTGCTTAACTTAATTTTAATGACTTCAAGCTTAAATGTATTAAGAGAATGTTTGCTGCAGAGCATGGTGGTGCATGGCTGTAATCTCAACAGCTGGGAGGTAGAAGAACGAAGATTTCAAAGTTAAGGGCAATCTTGGTGGATATAGTGAGTTCAAAGTCATTGTGGGATATATAGGACCCTGTCCAAAGATAGAAAAGAGGGACACACACACACACACACACACACACACACACACACACAGAATATTTGAGACTTTGTTTATAACTCAGAATATGCTTCATCGTGGCATATGATCTGTTTGTTCTTTGTATGTCAGTAGTACAAAGGTTACTACTCACAGTATTAGAGTTTCTATATCCTGACTTTTGTCCATTTCCTCTCCTTTCTTCCTTTCTCTCTCTCTCTCTCTCTCTCTCTCTCTCTCTCTCTCTCTCTCCTTTCTCTCCCCTTTTCTTTTTTGAGATAAGGCCAGTCTATGCAGTTCTGACTACATTCAAACTTGAAATCCTTCCTTAGCCTCTCAAGTGTTGTGATTATAAGCATGTGCCTTTATGCCTGACTAGTCTGCCTGTCTTTTAGTATGGAGAAGGGTATGTGAAAACCACTAACTGTGATTAGAATTGGCTTGTTCCTCCTCCACATATACCTATCTTGACACATTTGTTATATATACACACACACAATTTTCAATTGTAATATTTTCCTAGTGAAGTTATTTTTTATCTTTATGAAATAAATCCATTTCAGGAATTTGGGGTAACATTTCAGAATTTTATGTGTTTGATATTAATATAAATCTGTTTTTCTAGGAAAGCTTCTTTTCATTATTATTATTATTATTATTACTTTTGTTCTTTTTGAGACAGGGTCTCCCTGTAGCTCCAGCTGTCCTGGAACTCACTATGTAGACCAGGCTGGCCTTAAACTCACAAAGATCCACCTGCCTCCGCCTCCCAAGTGCTAGGATTAAAGGCTCCACCACACCTGGCCCCCTCATTATGCTGTTTTTAACCCTTCTGTATTCTTTTATTTATTTCTTGTTAACAACTTATGTGGATATAAAGATCTAAGTAATGCAGCATTTCTCTGTTTATATTAAATATGTATTTTAATTATGAATACATTCGCCCTGGACTACTGGTATGCACTGGTCCTGGCTTCTTCCAGGGCCACCAGCCCTGGCTCAAGCTGAGTGCTTTCACTGAATACTGCAAGGCTAGAACACATTCTGGAAAAGCCCAGATCACTTAGCCCATCCCCCACCCAAGCTGACTCTGTTCTCTGTCGATGTCCCTGATATCCCCGTGGGTTGCTCCCGACCAAGCCTGGGAAGGGCCAGACAGTACATCCTTGTTCTAGCTGACCAGGCACAAAGATGCACCATTTCTGTCTAAAGCCTGTGCCTCACTTGGTACTTTCTGCCACAAGGACATTCGCTGGCACCTAGCCTGTGGTACCTGCATGTTGGGGTTAGAGTCAGCTCTGACTCTAAAGCCTCTCTAAGTGTCTCCTAGGCCTTCTGGGGATAAATTCATGTCTAGGTGGCCCTAGGCTTTCTCTAGATGGTGTGTGTGTGTGTGTGTGTGTGTGTGTGTGTGTGTGTGTGTGTGTATTCTGACACTTCATTCCTCCTTCCAGGATAGCCTTGACTGACTCCAGAATGGGCTGCTTCCTCCATGCAGCCTGGCCTCTACCAGCTCCCTCTCCAACTCTTTGCTCGTTAGAGCTGGAGTAGCTACATGGCATCCACGAGGTCTCCCAGCCTCTCCCAGGAGAGACCAGGCAGTACCTTTCGAGGCCTAGGTCAGCCCTCTTTGCCTCCTAGTTTTCCTAGTGGGGTAGAAATCTGTGAAGGGCAGTGAAGAGATATGGAACTGATGTTCCTAGAGGGAGGGGTGGAGCATAAGTGGACAGGATGAGAGCTGGTGAGCAGCAATGAGAGGAGAGGACAGGGTCTTTGGCCATAGTCCTTCAACTGCCTCCAGGAGGGCATCCCTCATCCAGCCCACCTTCTGGAGCCCAAATCTCCTCCCAGCTCAGGAGAACTCCTGAAGGCATCTGTGGTCCTGAACCACCAAATGACCCAGGTCACTAAGACACTGCTGAAACAGAACCTTTTTTTTTTTTTTTTAAGTTAATCTTGCTGGAGGAATCTTCAACCTGGTTAAGTGTGAAGGGTGCTGAGTTGGAGCCACTTAGCCTTTTCACTTCTAACCCTGGTGACTGTCACTTATTCCCTGTCTACTCTGGGCATCTGCCCTAGGGCCTCACTTTTTTCTTACCCAGAGTATTCAGAGTTGAATTCTCTCTCTCTCTCTCTCTCTCCATCATGAACCGATCACGATAGTCCTGACAGCAGTCTTCCTGCCCAGGCTATAAGTGTTACTTAATAAGACAATCTCATGCCATCACTGGCTTTGCTTAACCGAGTCGCCAAATTGACAACGGAATGGATCCTTGTCCAGACACCTTCTTCTTCACAAGCCTCCCACCCTGGGGCTAGTGGGAGGGTCTCTTCTACCAAATAGCCTCTTGCCCTAGGTCCCCTCCCAAGACACAGTCTATGGGATTTAGTAGAAATCAGGAGATGTCCCTTCCCTGTGATGAAGACCATGTCTCTTCACAGACTCTAGGGCTCAGCTCTCCAAGGTCCTTGCTGAGCATTCACTGTCCCCACACCACAAAACCAACACAGTACTTACCTTCCCCGAATGCACTGGAGGAGAGCATTAGCCACTCTAGGGATCAGAAAGGTGAATGCAGATGGTCACACCCTGCCAAGTGCAGACTATGTCCCTTGCCTTGTGGCCTCCTCCCTGAACGCTTCCCCATAACAACACATGAAAGTGCCTCTCCTCCTGGAAGCCTTAGAACACAGGGATATGCTCCCTGGAGGGGGCCAGGAGTCCTCTGAAGCAGGGCACAGGCATGAAGACTCCTGCAGCTCTCCCTGGTGAGCCAATTCTCCCCAGTTCCCTCTCTAGTCAAGTGGCTCTGGTCTGGGGACAAGCCAAGGAGATCTGTTGACAGGGAAGGAAGGGCCTGCATTCTGGGTACCATTCTATAGCATCCTTGCTGTGCTTTGGAAAGGTATCCTTAGAAACCTATGCTTCAAAGGCTTGGTTCCCCAAGTGACGCTGTCTGGAGAGTGCTGTTCGTCTTTAGGAGGAGGCCCTTCTAGGGTGGGAAGCTTCTAGGTCATTGGACAAGCCCTTAAGATGGATAGTATGTCCCAGACTCTTTCTTTTTTTGCTTCCTGGTGTGACCAGTGCTGTATTTGCTGTCACATGTTCCCAACATTGGCACCTCACACCCCCACCATGGGTTTAAAAGGTCTCAGATCCTAGACTAGATCTTCCAAACCACAAATCAAACTCAGCCTTTTCCCTCATAAGTCAGTTGTCTTGTAAGTCACTGTCTCTTCATCACAGCCTTGGGAACTGATTGACTGGCCAGCTACAGGGTCCTCGTTGAAGGGGCCATGCCTGTTTAAGGCTGGGGCTTGAATTGTGGGGACAGTAATGTAGTGTCATGACTGTGTTGACGTTTATGCAGAATCAAAGAATGTAGACTGAGTTTAAAAGTGACTTAACAGTGCTGGTCTCAGTGCCTCATCTAGTCCTAGGTCAGAGGCCAGTCAGGAGCTTATGCCCCAGGTGATCTACTGGGACACCCCAGAACAGATGTATCCAGTGCTTATGGGGGTTTGAGTGAGTAGAGAGAAGGTGGCATGCAGCTACAGGAGGCTTGGACAATAAACCTGGGGGTGGGAATTGACCACACAGAACCAGCCCTGTTAAACCCCCTTCTCCAGGATCACAGAAGCCAGCCTAAGGGGGTATGGGATGAGGAGTCCTATGTCTGACCCTCACTGCCATCAGACTGACCCACTGTGAGCATATCTACTAGTTGTAGACTAAGGGACTCATCCCTCTCATGTCTGAGCCTCAGGACCTTCCTGCTCTGTCCATATTTCTGAGTGACTGCAGCATTCAAGTGACCATTCGTTTGTCTCAGAGACCTTCTCATTTGGTTCCTCTAGCCCCTGCCCCAATGTGGTGGATACCCCAGCACACCTTTCCCCCCAGCCAGGCTAGCCTCCCTAAGGCCTTGTCTCCAGTGTTCCCCCATCTCCACATTTCTGGACACAAAGCCCATGCCATAGACCCAGCACTGGGCTCCATTGTGGCTAGAGGTCCCCAAACATCTTGGCTCATAAACTGCAATCTTTGGTCCTACTTGCAACAAGTGACATTTCAGCAGGAAGGCAAATCATGCTGTGAAGGTTTTGCCCAAGCCATGGCCTCAAACACAAATCATGACCATACAGTAGGGGAGTAAGCATCATGGAGGCTGTCCAGAGGCTGTGCTCCTGGCAGATGGCCCAGCTGACCTCAGGGTCTGGAAAGCTTTGCCATGGTCTCAGCTCCTGCTGGCTCTGACAATATCTTCCCGGAAACCTAGGAGTTAGGGGACAGGTGGCAGGACTGTTATGCTGCCTGCAGCTCAGCTACTGCTAGAAGACTGCAGCTGGGTGCCACTCAGAAGTCCCCAGGGCCACTGCCTGTGCAGAAGGATCCATCCGTAGGGCCCTGCCAAGGCTGCTCGTTGGCTCATTTTCCTGGTAGCCACATCTTGTCCTCTGAGCTGACTTTCCTCTCAATATGGAGCCCAGAGCTCCCCTTGTCTGCCTCTATCTCAGAGTACCAGCTTGGTGATAGAATGTGGGGTTCCACCCCAGCCTCTTCCCCAGAGCTTCGGGGGCCGCTAAGCTGCTCAAAGTTGCCTACAGAGGCCACTCATTCAGGGACCTGGAAGGTACCCTTGATCTGACTAGGTCTCGAACCTTGGCAGGGAGATCTGAGATCATCTGGCTATGCCACCTCTGGAGACACAGCAAACACAGCTAGTCTCCAGATATCCAGAGCCTCTTCACCTAGAATCACTGAGGAGGAACCTGGCACAGGCTGATCTCACTTTTCCATCTAAGTGATTAAAGTTGTCATAGCATATATGTGTTATGACATGCATACCAGCACAGGGAGGCTGAGAGTGGGCACTGGGAGAATGACTCATGCTATCTTTGTGAAGAGCACACGCAAAAATACATACACACATATTCAGATGTATTCACACATATGCACTCATATATATGAACATGCAACATTACTCACAGGCACACCCGCCACAATTCACACAATGCACACATGCAAGCATGTTCACACACCGACAGCGCACTCATGCAGTCAGTCTCACTGCACAGTCACCCATACATGGGCCATGCACACTTCTGTAAAGGAAGGGACATGACAAAGGCCTGCAGAGTTGGCTTTGGTCCTACGGGCTTGTCTGTTCTGTGCACTAATGGCTGTGAGTGGAGGGCGGAGTCTGCAGTGCAGGTATACTGCAAAGCTCTACATTTTCCAAGTGGGACAGAACTGGAATGTGTTGGGGCACTGGTCCCAAGTGGGCTCAGAAGTCTAAATCAATGTTGAAAAATAACGAGGTTCAATATTTAATGCTGGATTTCTTTGGTTGAATGATGGGGCGCCTCTGTTTGATGTGAGGGGCAGGTCCAAGGGAATGGCCTGGGTGGAGTCCCAGCCCTGCCCCCACTGTCCTTCCCTGTCAAGACTGAGAAAAATACACAGATGCTATTGACCAGCTTCACCATGGACGAACAATGTAAAACACTGTATTTTTCTCTGAATGGTCTGTATCTACAGTGCATACACAGCATGGTGGGTTCTGCGCACATCAGTTATGCAAGCAAGTGAGGAGGCCGGAGAGTTAAAGGAGCTGAAACCACCTGATGGTCCTTGCTGCCCACCTGAAGGAAACGTGGGATCTATAATGGAACACTGCAATGAGGGGCGACTTCACTGATTAGCTTGTAAGTATCCTGTGCCAGACTTCTTACTCAGATACTGAGTGTCTGCCTCCAGATGGCGCTGCCCACCACGGGCTGCAGAACGTACCACCTCCAATGCTCTAGGAACTCACCCACGCCCTGTCCTCTGTGGAGGAATCAACAAGGCTATGTTCTGTGAAGCAAGCCACAGTGATTCACCCACGCCTGCAATGGAAACCCAGTGCTCAGGGGTATGAAACGCAATTATGTATGGGTGCACATACACACCTGCGTGTATACATATAGGCATTGCAGTATGTGCACACATGTGTGGCTTGTGTAGGCATGTGCACATGTGTGCATATGCATGTATTGTGAGCAGGTGTTTCGATGTACATGTCTGTGGTGTGCATGGTGGGAATGTGTAGAATATGTTGTACATGTGCTGTGTGCATGCAAGTGTGTGCATGTGTGGTGTATTGTGTTCATGTATGTAAGTACATGTGTATGCACATGGGCCACAGACTGGGATGAGATGGGGGAGAGGAAAGGTGAACACAGTTTTATAGGCTGGCCCCTTGGACACGGTGGCTCTCAGTTCTGTGAAGACCTCCTTGAGGGACAAGACACCTGCTTTTACAAAAGGCTTGTTGTTGACATCTGTCTTTGGAGGTGGAGCATTGTGCCCAGATGTTCACAGAGATGCAAAAAAGGAAAAGAAACTTGTCCACGACGACCGTCACATCCCAGATAGCCCCTTTTTGTGGGACAGAGAACTTGATTGCTAAATATTCACTTTAGAATAGAATCCAGTCTGACAGTGGCTGGTTTTTAAAATGAAGTCTCCATTGAGAAGTGTTTGGGCATGTTCCAAAAGCACAGGCCCAGAGAGGCTGTGGCCAGCCTTTCGAACGCCACAGCCGCTGGCTGCTTCCCCTCCTCACGGCTCCATAGCAGGCGATCTTCAGCACCCAGATGCCCTCAGGCTGTCAGGCCAGGGCCACATCCCATATGGGTGCAGATGGTGAGTAGGCGGAGGTGCTGGCTGGGTCCCCAGTGAAGATGCAGATATGAGGCAACACAGGGACAGCGGGCATGGGGAAACTGCCCAGTGTTAGCGTGCTCTGGGGGGCTGCTGTGGTGGTCCCTAGAGTAAAACCTGACACATAGACCCAAGGTAGGAACACCAGATGGAGCCTCTGCAGAGGTCTCCCAGCTCCCCTCCCAGCAGCAACGGAGGGTGCCACAAACATAAAGCAGGTGACAGTTTATGGACAGCTACCGCCCCCCTTGGACCAGTGGAGGTGTGCATGGCCATGTTCTCCCAATGAGTTTTTTCACAATAAAGGGGTCGTGGTTGAGGGGTGTGACCCACTTCTGAACCACTTGGCCACTTTGGACACCAAGTACTCCCCTCTCCCATCAACCTCACTGGCAAAGGGCCACGCTCTGTCCTGAAGCTCCTCCGGGGACAGATAGTGGCACTGGCGGAGTTGTGTTCCCACCCTAGCTACACTGTAGTTTCATTTTTCCAGGGTCCGGTTCGGATGTTGCCTGTCCCGTCGGTGCCAAATGGCAGGCCTTCTCGAACATCACCCTGGAGCAGCCCATTCTGACTGGGGCCACCGAAGGGCAGGGACTGTGTCCTTCGCAGCATCTCCAAGTGAGCGGGGCCTGGGGACAGCCGGGGAGGGCAGCCATAGAGCCCAGGGCTGGTATCTCCACCCTCAGGCTGGCTGACCATGGGGAAGGGGTCAGCCTGGGCACAGCAGGCCAACGTGTGCACCCCCATTGGGCCCTCAAGAGAGCTGGGGGGACTGTCCGTGCGTGAGCTGTGGGGGCTGCCGTCCAGGCTGGAGGGGATGTGGTAGGCATACTCCCTGTCTGCTGCAGCAGCCTGGTGCCTGCTGAAGTAGTGAGGATTAGTTCTGCCCTTGAGGCACCTGTGCAGGTGGGGGTCATGCAGGTGGGGGTCATGGGAGAAGGCATCTTCCTCAGCCATGTGCACGTGGGCCTCCTCCTCCATCAGCTGCTCACAGTGCATCTTGGCGCAGCAGGGAGTGGCTGGTGACAGGCAGCTGACGTGGCCCTGGGCAGCCTGTAGGTTGGTCATCTTGCAGTGGCCGGCGGATGGATGGCCAAAGCCCCTGAAATTTCCAGGGCAGGGTGAGTCCTGCAGGCAGGCTGTGTGTCCCACTGCATCCCCGTTGGCATTGAGTGTGGGGTGGGTACTGGGCTTGGTGGCTGAAGCATCCCCCCGAGAGGGGCAACAGGACCACCAACACTGCCACACATCTTCCCGCTTGGCGCAGTGGTGTATGAGAACAAAGAGCCCCAGAGTCACACAGAAAGCGCCATACAGACAGCTGAAGATCATGTCCAAGAAGTGCCCCTGAGAAACGGCCAGGGCCCCGAAGGTCCATGTGGCGGTGAACAGGAACAGCGTGCAGGCTGCAGCACGCAGCTGGGCCTTGAAGGAGTGCTCGTTCTGCAGCTGTGAGGCAGCCAGGGCGTCGCAGGCAGGCGGCGTGCCAGGAAGTATCCCGTGGCGGTGGCTGCCCTCTGACACCGCTAGCCGCTGCTGCTCCTCGGTGCGCTCTCTGAGCTCATACCTGCGTTCGGGGTGGCGCCGAAGCTGCACATAAGTGCCAAGGAAATACACGCACGTGACCAGGGCAATGAAGGCAGCTGGCCCGTAGAATGCACCCAGGCTGGGCTCCCAGGCCATCCAGCAGCTGTGGGGGAAAACAGGTCAGTGTGGGCGTGTGGCTGGGGTGCCGCCTCCCCTGCCCATCAGGACTGAGTGGACGTTCCTACAAGGACTATTTTAATTTTATGGTAAGGAAACAGATGGCATCCAAGTCTGCTCGGCTGTGAAATTTGGGTTGATGAGGAAAGGACAGCAGTCAGGGTGGGAGTTTGGGGCCAGGTGGATTGGTTGGCTCCATGAGCCAGTCCTCAGAAGGTGGGTGGGGTCAGGGCAAAGGCAGGGATGGGACGGGTGGGGTAAGGAGGTCCACTGAAGGGGAGGTGGGGAATTGTTCTGGGCAAGGAGGGATCCACTGAGGGTTGACTGGGGGCTGCACATCCTGGGGTACAGGAAGAAGCTTGGGGGCACTGAAAATGAGGCTCCCACTCTGGCACCTGTAGGGGTGGGGCTAGATTTGTCCCTGCTCCAAGGGTATGCCATGCTCAGCAGACCTCCCATTACTGACCCCAGACTCTTTCCTCAGGCAGACCTTTGTCGTCCAAGGGAACAGAGCCAGGACGAAATGGAATCCTCTGGGAGGAGAGGAGGGTCTGCTCCCCTGAGGCTGAGGGGACACTTGGAGTGGTCTTTTGGTGCCCCAGGACCAGGACTTGCTGCTTGTCTCAAGGGATTGCCTCACCACAGGCACCTTGGGGATGGTCACTAAGAAAGGTTAATAATGACAGAGGTCTGTGGGTACCCTCCTTCTCTGCTCTCCAAGGCCTGGGCACAAAGTTGGTACCCTCTGCAGGTGTTCAGGCTGCCCCTGGAAGAGTTGAACAGTGCCCCACCCCTCACCAGAGCATGGGAGCAAATACTCACTATGCCATCTCTTCATCCTCAGTGCCGTAGTTCCTGATGTTTGTGGCAGCTGTGACGCCACAGATGATGAAAGGAACCCCTCCACTGATGAGGTAGAACCTGCCAGAGAGCAGAGGGCTGACTTCCCAGGAATGGCCTGAGGCCTCCTGGAGGAGTGCTGCTGTCCTTCCCTTTCCTTGATGTAAAGGAGAGGTGGCCGAGGTCCAGGGCCACTGCCGTGCCTCGGCACAGATAAGCATCATGCCCCATGGGGGAGCCTGCTACTCTCTTACTTGGCTCTGGCTGTCGGGGACCCATGGCGATTCTGCAGACTCAGTGGGACCTCATGGAGCCTGGGTAGAGGCAGGACAGGTACCAAGAGGTGGAGCCAGCATGCCATAAGTAAGGACAGTAGTGGAAGATGCTGCCTGGGGTGTCCTTCTCCTGATGTAGCATCTTTTTATTTATTTATTTTTTTTCTGAGACAGGGTCTCCCTGTAGCCCCAGCTGTCCTGGAACTCACTTTGTAGACCAGGCTGGCCTTGAACTCATAGAGATCGCCTGCCTCTGCCTCCCAAGTGCTGGGATTAAAGGTGTGCACCACCATGCCCAGCCTAGCATCTTGAACTGGTGGTTTAGTTGGGTCCCTTCCAGACTTGTCCTTGGCTAGAGCCCAGCTTATATCCCTTCCCTCCTTGTCAGTGTCCAGTGATCAGTTGGGCAATATAATAGCCTGACTCAGGCTGGAGAGATGGCCTAGTGGTTAAGAGCTCCGACTGCTCTTGCAGAGGACCCAGGTTCGATCCCCAGCACCCTCTTGGCCGCTGAGAACCGTCTTTAACTCCAGTTCCAGGGGAATCCGATACCCTCTTCTGACCTCCGCAGCATTGCACAACATGGGTGCACAAACCTACATGCAGACAGTACATTCATACACATAAAAAAAAATAGCCTGACTCAACTTCAGGATGAGGATCTGGGCCCATCCAGCCCTCTGTGACAGTTGGAAGAGTTGTTTACCTTTGAGGCACCTCTGGAGGCATAGTTTCTTACCCTGGCAGGAGTTGTTTGTAGCATGGGAGAACCTCCCCTCCGTGGGGAGCTGACACTCCACAGAGGGTGATCCAGTGTTGAGTTCACTGGACACCTTCTATTCTGAGTCCAACCCCACTATGTGTGCCCCGGGCTTAGGCTATGAGCACGCTGGTTCGATATACTGGGGGCACCACCCAGAGCTGCTCACTGTATCCAGCCATGGTAGAGCAACCTCAGAGCCCTACCATGCTCAGAGAGGTTCCTGTGAGGAGGTTGCCCCTGGGTGTTACCGACACCCTGTGTGAAGGTGTGGCACATTGTTCTCACAAGCACAGTGACTGGGACCCAGATCCAAGGCATGGGAAGAGGGCCTTTGCCTCTTAGAATTCAAGAACTCAGATGCAGTTGGGCATGGCAATGCATGCCTGTAATTCTAGTACTTGGGAGGCAGAGGCAGAAGAACTGCCATTTGAGGAAAGCCTGGGTTGCATAGCAAGTTGCAGAAGAGCCAGGGCTGTATAGCAAGACCTTATCTAAAATAGATAAAATGTAAAAAGTACAATGAAGATGCTTTCTGATAAAAGTCCAACCAACATTTTGTGCTTGGGTGAACTTCACTTGAAGAAGGCGTGTGATGTTCCTCAGGGCAACAGGATGCCTCCCTGAAGGAAGCTGGGTCGCCAGAAAAGAACATTAGAAAAGCTAAGCTTAGGGGCAGAAAAGATTTTGTTTCCTTTTAATGTCTTCAAAATACAGATGAGTGTTAACAAAATAACAAAATACAGATGGTGTTTGGCACCACTTTTGAGTTCATGAATGACACAGGGATGATTGACTCATGTAGCATAAAAGGCAGAGGAGGTGCTCCTGAATCAACAAGGTACCTCTGGACATTTCATGTGAAGTTGTGCAACTTTGTTTTGCTTAGATTATGAATATGTTGGGGATTTTCATCTCCAAAGCAGCAACAAGACATTCATAGAAAAAACTAATTAATACATTAAATTTGAAATTTAAGTAAGTTATAACAATTAAAAAATTAAAAATTAAAAATTTTAAGTTACAAGAAAAAGGAGGAATGAAAGAACAAAAACTCAAACCAAAACAATATAACACGAAGACAACAAAAGAGGTGGAAAAAGAAAGTGAAGATTTAAGCTAACCCAATAAAAATTCAGTTACATATCAAGACTAAATATTCTACTTCAAGGCAGAGATTGTCAGTCTAGATAAAAAAGAATACTTGGCTGGTTGTATCATGGAGGCCAGTACAAGAAGATCAAGACAGGACGTGTGCTTACTGGACCTCATTTGGGGGACCATGGGAGGGAAAGACCCCAGTGTGGAGCACAAGGGCAAGATTGATGGTTGTTTGGGCTTGTCAAGGAGGAGCCTTCAAACACTTAAGGAAAACATGACATCTTTTAGCAAAAAAAAAAAAAAAAAAAAAAATCTTCCAATTCAGGTGGTATGTGTATGTATGTATATATTTATGTATATATAATTATGTGTATATATATATATATAAGCAATACAAGTTAGAGAGAACAACGACAACAAAAGAACTGGAAAAAAAAACTCTGGAAAGACTCAGAAAAAGATGCAAGACATGTATGGCAGAGTGCAGGGACTCAGGTGGGGTGGGGGGGCATGGAAAAAGAAATGACCTTAAATTCGATTGAGAAATGATGTATATGGAAAAAGTTTGTTCACAATAAAAAATAAATTAAAAAAAGGGAAAAAAAAATACGTGACTATGCGTGGAAATGGAGGAGAAGGGGCTTCAGTGGACAGAAAAGACTGGAAGAGAACTGATAGGAAGGGCCGGTCCTGGTCTCCACCTGGGAGCCAAGAGAGGCCGACGAGGCCAGCAGTAGAAAGGGAAGCAGGCTGGGGGCAGAAAGAGTGGGCAACGCAGATGGCATGTGGACTTGCCAGGTAGACAGCACGGCCACCAAGCAGTGCTTTGCGAAGGGCTCAAAATACCAGAACAAAAGTTGTCAAAACTAGAGGATAAATACAGTTCCAAAATTGTAGTTGGTATTTTAAAGATCCCCCTCTTAGTAAGAGACAGAACAAACAATCAAAGGTCAACGAGGAAATGAAGGCTGTGAGCAATAATATGGAAACAGTCGAATCCAAGACTCCTCATAGCACCCGGTGTCATCAGCACATCCTCCTCCGGTGCCTGTGTGTGGCTTATTCACCATGACAACAGTGAGTTCATGGATTACTTTCCAGAATGTGTGGCTTGCTCATCAGACCAACAGGGCACCCACATGTCTTTGTCCAGTGCATGTTGTCTGCACCTTGACAATCGTGGCATCTATACATCTACCTCCAATGTTTCTGCTCACTACGACAATTAGTGGCTTTACACATCCATCTGCCCTCAGTGTGCACAGCCTGCTTGCCATGCCAACATAGAATCTTCATGGCCTCCTCTGCTGTGTGTTGCCCAACAATCATGGTATCACGCATCCTCCTCCAGTGCCCGTTGCATGTTCAACATGAGAACAGTGGTGACAAAATATCATCTTCCACTGTGCACAGTCTGGTCACTGTGGCACAAGTGGCATCCTCTTGCCATTGCATTGCATGGGACCTGTTCACCATGACAACAGTGGCATCCTCCTCTACTGTGTGTGGCCTATTCATCATGACAAGTTGGCAGCCACGCATCATCCCCTGTGGCATATTTTCCACAACAGTAGCATCTATCCATCTTCTAGTGCGTGGCCTATTCACGACCCTGTGGCATCTGCACAGTGACTTCTCCACTGCATGTAGCCTGTTTCACACAAAAACTGTGGCAACCACACACATCCTCTTTCACTGCATGTAGCTTGTTCACCATGACAACTGTGGCAACTCCATTGCAGTGGCATCTTCCAGTGTGTATGGCCTCTTCATAATGTAGCATAAGCCACGAAGCAAGACTCAAAAGTTCAAGAGACTTGCAATCATGCAGAGTATAGTCTCTGACCATAAATAAACTAGATGAGAAGTTGATAACAATCTATAACCAGGACACCACAAGTATATGTAGACGTAATAATATACTTATATATCATTTCATGGGTCAAGGGAAAAAAACATAAAGCATCTGGGAACTTTTTTTTTTTGAGACAGGGTCTCCCTATAGCCTCAGCTTGCCTGGAACTCACTCTGTAGACCAGGCTGGCCTTGAGCCACCTGCCTCTGCCTCCTGAGTGCTAGGATTAAAGGCATGCCACCACACCTGGCTTAAAGATGGTAGCCACCATGTGGGTGCTGGGAATTGAACCTATGTGGGTGTCGAACCTGGGTCCTCTGCAAGAGCAGTCAGCACTCTTAACCACTGGGCCATCTCTCCAGCCCCAGGCCTGGGAAATATTTTAAATACCAACATTTCTTGGCAGACAGAGCAGGGCTGACAGAGAAATTTACATATTTAAATGTTTCATTAGAAAAAAAGGAAAGGATCTAAAATGTAGTGACCTACGATTCTACCTTAACAAGTTAGAAAAATAAAAATTCAAAGTAGACTCAGAGCAACCAGATGATGATCAGAGAAAAATATTGAAAAGTTGCCACCCTGAAACAAAAATCAGTGAAGCTATAAACTCTGAGACTAAGAGAGAAAAGGAGCTGAACAGATGGTTCAGTGGGTAAGGAGCTTGCTTTGTAAGCCTGGCAACCTGAGTTTGATCCCCAGAACCCACATAACCGTGGGTGGACAGAACCAACTTCACAGAGTCGTCCTCTGACCACCCCCCTCTGTGCCACATATGCCCCCCCACCTATCATGCACATACAGTAATAATTAACTAATTAAAAGAGATTGTTTGACAAGGCAAATTCCCAGTCTTGGAATTTATTATTATGTACTATACAGACATTCAAAATGAATAAGAGTATATAGTTAATAACTATGTGTCAGTAGATTCAATAACTTTGATGAAATGGATACATTCCTTGGGAAAAATTTTTTTTAATTAAAAAGAATGAGAAAATCTTGAGGGTGTGATACCACATGCCTCTACTGGAGGCTGAGGTGGGAGGACCTCTACAAGTTCAAGGCTAGACAGCCTGGATTATATAGCAAGATTCTGTGTCAAGAAATGAAAATACACAAACTAAAACCAACAAACCAGCTCGAACCTAAATCCAAACAAAACAAATCTTACCATGTTACATCTAATAAAAACATGGATTTCAGCCAAGTGTGGTAGCACACACCTTTAATCCCAGTGCTCCGGAGACAGAGGCAGAGGCAAAGGTAGGCAGATCTCTGTGATATCAAGGCTAGCCTGGTCTTCATAGTGAGTTCCCTATAGCTGTAGCTATAGGAAAACACTGCCTGAAAACAAAATAAAGCAAAAAAAAAAACAAACCCCAAACAAAACAGATCCCAATATTTATAGCCTCAACTGCTGGTAAAGTTTGCCAAGTCTGAGGAAGATGTGAACTGTAGTCTTATATGAGCTCATACAGATGACAAAGAAGGGGAATGGGGAAGAAAATGTCACTCTGGTTTGAGGCCAGTGGGACCTGATGCATATCAGTGAAAACAATACTTATCTAATCCCTAAATGTAGCCAACCAGCAAAGGAAGGCAGTTTTTTCATTGTGTAAAATCACTAGGACAAACTTCTACCAGATAAAGATGAGGTGGTAGTTTCTGACTGCAGAGGACGTGACTGAAGACATGAAGAATTCTGCAGTATCTGTAGGATGCCTGCTGAGGGGTGTGTGTGTGTGTGTGTGTGTGTGTGTGTGTGTGAATTTAGGAAGGTGACAGTTCAGATGCAAATGTACAGTTTACATGTTTACATTCACCTGGTAGCAGGAGACTGCTGGGAAGTAAAATAAAAACATTAGATAGCATGAAATCACATAGCAACCCAAGAACATTCTCTTCTTGTAAAAGTGGAAAATCTGATTCCACCTTGAAAGCCTCAGAGTTCCTGATGTTCAAACTTCAGCGGGAGTTCTACAATCCACAATCCCACTCCTGACAGGCCCCTTCCTTGAATAAGGCTCATGGTTTACCACAATGTGCATCATGCCCAGTGTGTTGGTTTGGATGAGTGTCCCCCATAGGCTGTAAGTATTCAGACATTTGTCTCCAGTTGGTGGCACTGTTTTTGGAGGTCTTAGAAGGTGTGGCCGTGCTAGAGGAAGTACGTTATTGGGGGCAGGCTTAGTGAGTTTAACAAGCCTCGTGGTCTCCAGTCTCTCTCTCTCTGCTTCCTGTGCTCTTTGCGAGATGTGACCTCTGCTTGCTGCTCCAGATCCAGCCGCCATATCTTCCACCACAATAGACTCTAATTCCCTGGAACCGTCAATCGTAAGCTCAAATAAACTCTTCCTTTTATAAGTTCCTTTGGTCATGGTGTTTTACCACAGCAACAGAAAATTGACTAATACAGTTATTTGGTACCAGAGAGTGGGCTGTTGGCTGTGAAGAACCTGACCATGTGGATGTTTGTAGAAATGTGGAAGACTTTGGGACTTTGGGCTAGAAAAGCTGTTGACTTTTTAACAGGCCATTCTAGTAGAAGCCTGGAAGAAACCATGGCTGCAAAAAATGTAGTTCCAGAGGAAAATAAAGACTTAGGCAGCAACTGGGATATTTTGATAAAGAGTCTGGCAGCAGTTTGCCCACAGCCCAAATGCTTGCCTGATGCTAAGTTGAAAAGCAATGGACTAATGTCTTTGGTGGAGGATATTTCAAGACAGCCTAATGTAGAAATGGTGGCGTGGCTTTTAATGGTGAATATTGTACAGATCTACAGTGAAAAAGAGCAAATGGGGCAGAAGGAAATGCAGAATGTACAGTTTGGATCTGAAAAGTACACTAGGAAGATTAAAGGTGTGGCCAAGGCATGTGAAGGAGAGGCTCCCTTTCATAAGGAGACTAAAGTGATTAAGGAGAGGCCTGGAGATTTACAAGTAAATAAAAGAATCAGTACCTTCAGGGCAAGACCACACCCAGCTAATCCTCCAACTTTTGAAAGGAAAACACTGAAAGCGTTTTCTGCTCCAAGTTCAGGGCAGAGAAAAGTTGCAAATGTGGTTGAAATAGGCCAGGGTCCATCCCAAACTTGCAGCCAAACTCGGCAGTTTCATTCACGTGGTGCTGGCTTTAGAGGCATGAAGTTTGCAAGAGTGAAGAGGTCATCAGTTCTTCCTCCACGGTTTCAGAGAGCTACCAAGGTCAGGCAGAGTGCAGCAGGGGTGTCCCTGCATAAAGAAGGCCCTGATAGGCCATTGCGTGAAGCTGTGAATGTGAAGCCTGGTTAGCAGCAGAGACCCCAAGAAGACATTCGAGATGCCAGACCTGTGAGATATTTGCCAAGGAGAGCTGCATACAGGGAGTGGTACCAGCCTAAGAAAGAGATGTATGTTGCAAGCAAAGCTGGAAGAGCTGAGCCATCTAAGCCCTTTGGAAGTCAAGTCCCAGAAGTCTCACATGGAGCTACTGGACTTGGTGTTTGCCCTGCAGGTTTTCGGTCTTGTTTTGGTCCAGTATTTCCTCACTATGCCTCTATTCCTCCCTTTTGGAATGGGAATGTGTATTCAGTTCCACTGTACGTTGGGAGTTTGTAATTTGCCTTTTGATTTTACAGGAGCTTACAGTTAGGAGATTGGCCTGAGTCTCAGAAAAGACTTTGGACTGTAGACTTTTGAATGGCATTGAAACTGGTAAAGACTATGGGGACTTTTAAGGTTGGACTAAATGCATTTTGCATTTTATATGGTCAGGAGCCTATGGGGGCCAGGGAGTGGAATGTGGTGGTTTGAGTGAGTGTCCCCCATAGGCTGAAAGTATTCAGACATTTGACTCCAGTTGGTGGCACTGTTTTTGGAGGTCTTAGAAGGTGTGGCCATGCTAGAGGAAGTACATTATTGGGGGCAGGCTTAATGAGTTTAACAAGCCTCGTGGTCTCCAGTCTCTCTCTCTGCTTCCTGTGCTCTTTTTGAGATGTGACCCTCGGCATGCTGCTCCAGCTCCAGCCACCATGCCTCCCACCACAATGGACTCTAATTCCCTGGAACCGTCAATCGTAAGCTCAAATAAACTCTTCCTTTTATAAGTTCCTTGGTCATGGTGCTTTATCACAGCAACAGAAAAGTGACTAATACACCCAGTAAACTTAATCTCCAGAGGATGGTCTCTGATGGAAGCCTAGACGGATGATAAAGTTCTCTGACTACCTCTGCTCCATCTCAGAGTGCATGGATGACCACTACTTGCTTCAGCACAAGCAAGTTCCACACAGTGGGAAAGCCTTGTAAGTAGACACTGAATACTGGCCTATTGAGCAAGTTTAGTGTGTGTGTGTGTGTGTGTGTGTGTGAGTGTGTGCGTGCGTGTGTGCGCACGCGCACATGCATTCTGTATCATACTCCTGAGAGGACTGGGATTGTGGATTGTAGAACTCCAGCTGAACCCTCCAAGGCATGAATGGATCCTAAAATATTCTGAGTTAACAATGTCTTTTGCAAAAGGGCGCACACTACAGTGATTTTCTTTTTTCTTTTTCTTTTCTTTTTTTTTGTTGTGGTACTGGGATAGTAGAATATATGCTATGCAAGTGCTCTACCATGGAGCCACACCCCAGTTCTAAGTGTCTCATTCACCCAAGGCGCAGTCAGATAAAATCACTATATGATGGGGGAAAATCACTCATAGAAGTGCCTGGGGCCAGGCATGAGGACACCTCTGGGAAATGGCTGTAAACTTGTCAAACTCAAGGCAAATGAATGTTTAAAAGGTGAACGATCATCTACCAGCCCTGCTCTTACAGCCCTTCTATCCCGTCTTTCACAATGGTCCCTGAGCCCTGGGGGCAGAGCTTCAATAGAGAAGTTCTGTCCAGGGACACACACTCTGCGGTCTGTTATTCTTTACGTTTTGGCCAGTTGTGGCTTTCTATGTTAATTGCCCTCTATTGCATGAGGAAATTTCACTGGTGAGAGTTGAGAGATGCATTAATATTTTTTCCCTGTTGCACTATGTTCTATGAGAGTTGGTCTTCTTTAAGGGAGTGATGCTAGTGGATGAACTCACACTGCGGGGCATCTGGGGACACAAACTTGACTTCAATAGGCCTTAACATATATGACAATGCATGAAATCTGGTGGAGTAGGTTATGGGGGGTGCAGATAGGGGAGGGAGTTTAAATATGATTAACATGCCTTGTATGAAATGCACAAAAATTCAATTAAAACATATATTGAAAAAGGTAAATGGATAAATAATAAAGTGGCAGGTGACAGAGAGGAATTTGCACATGTGCCTGATATAAACAGATACCACAGAGGACTTCTAGATCACAGCGTGCACAGAGGCCACCCCATCCACAGCAAACACAACCCCTGTGCCGATGTCCCCAGAGGCCTCTCAGCCTTAGGTAGAACCTCCCTGTGGATTGAAAGCCAAAGACCATTTCGGAATTCTACATGGATGTCACCCCCTCACTCTCCCAGGCCCCCTCCTTGAATAAGGCTCATGGTTTACCACAATGTGCATCATGCCCAGTAAACTTAATCTCCAGAGGATGGTCTCTGATGGAAGCCTAGATGGATGATAAAGTTCTCTGACTACCTCTGCTCCATCTCAGTGTGTATGGATGTCCACTACTTGCTTCAGCACAAGCAAGTTCCACACAGTGGGAAAGATTGTAAATAGATACTGAATACTGGCCTACTGAGCAAGTTTAGTGTGTGTGTTCTGTATCATACTTGAAAAGGCACAAACACGAGGCATACAATGGACAGGCAGGTGTGACTAGGCTGAGGAAGAAGAAGGGTGCAGGACAATGGACTGCAGAGAATGGATGAAGGGACTGGGATGATGGCATAGGATAGGACCGATGGTAGACAGGGCAGGGGCAACTAATTTTCAGCTTTGTGCTTGTAGGAGTTGGAAGAAAGACACTGGCCTAGCAGGAAGTTCCTCTGCAGTGGGATTCCATGGAGGAAGTGGTACCCATCAGACAGCGGAAGCCTCGCTCTCACAGGGCCCTGTTTGAGGTTTTGACAGCCAGGCCTAGTACCATAGGTCAGAGGGGTACAGGGTTAGGTGGAAATTTGGTCTGTAGTAGGGCTCAGTCACTGATTTCCTAATGCACCCTACTGTGGGGTGCAACAGGTAGGCTAAGACTCTGCCTCATCCTATCCCTTGAACCCAGCAACTTTGGGGTATAGGGAATGCACCAGACTACACGTGGTCCTGTGGTCCCTGAAGCCAGAAGGTGAAAAGACTCATTTCCCTTCGTCACTGGTCTAGGCTGGACTCAGTTCCTCATACTTATCCTGGGTCTGGGGCCCTATCTGGATCTGACTCTGGCCTCTGCTCCCCTCTGTAAGAGTCCTCCCTATCCCAGGCCCCTGATGTATCCAGCAGACCTTGTCTGACCTCCTCTTCTTGGGAGAGTCGCTGCCTGACACAGAAAATGCTATCTATGTTGTCTCACCTGTTAGCAATCTTTCCAACTGGTCTGCAGTACCTCAAGCTTCAGGTGTCCAGATTCATGAGGCTCCCAGGGGAAGTAAGGCCAGAGAGCACTGAGTTTCCCCCCCTCTGCAGCCCTGTAGCCTTGCCCTGGATGCGTCTGCCACGTTTCCTATGGACAGAACAGCTGAATACTTCACCCTCTCAGAACCCTTGCTTTTTCTGGGGGAAAAGCTAGGGACCACTTACTTCACCAGGACGTATCAGGGTCTTCCTTAGGAAACAGGGAACCCCAAACCAAGAGACAATGTTTTCAGTCTGATGACAAGGAGCACAGGGACCACTGAGAAGCATGCTCAGGTGCTTCAGTGGGGTCAGATGCCAGGCTTGCCCCTCTAGCAGCCTGCGGCCTCTCCAGGCTCAGCCCCTGACCCTTGCAGTCTCTCCTCCTCCTGGGACTCTTCTAGGCCCTTCCCTAGCTGTTTTGCTCCAATAATACTGAGCCTTTACCTCTATGGTCTCTCTGTACATCCCTCCAGAGCTGCTCTGCCATACTACTGTCCTGTATACCTGATGGTCTCTCCATGAAGGTGGAGACCTCAGTGACCCATACAGCTAGACAGGTGAAGAGTGGATGGTGAGTCTCAAGTAATAGGATTCCTACATATCCTGGTGAAATCAGGTACATGGGGAAGCCCTGGACCTGCTACTAGGACTCGGTAGGGTATGAGTCTTTGACAGCTTTCTCAGTGAGAGAGGGCTGAGTGTGAAACACGAAGCACACCAAGCTAGAACACGAGGTAAAAGGAAAATGATTTGCCGGGAAGCAGCCCAATTTGCATGATGCTATCATAGAACAAGTCCAGACACCAGCGACAGAAGGGCCAACCCGAGGCCGGAGGTGCTCAGGGTGTGTGCGGAAGGAAACACGAAAGCTAGACTGCAATTTTAGAGTGCCAAGGGGAGGACTCCTGTATAGCATGTATGAGATATCATGTGCCAGCAGCACATGTCAGGCTCACAGGTGAGGTCCACCCAAGACAGGTCCTGTCCAGAACTTGCTCCAGGTATTGGGCACTGAAGACTAGCCAGTGCCTAGCAGTCTAGGTCCAGCTGTCCTGACGTCACACACAGGGCCCCTCTGCGCTTCCTATGGCTGGTGGAGGCACAGAAAACCCTGATCCTACCTCTGCCACACAGAGAAGTCTGGGACCCTACTCTGAATTAGAAGGCAGCCATGTTCCCCATGACCCATGTCTATGGGTTCCAGCTCCAAGATCCCCCTTGATGCTTCAGACTCCCAGCTGCAATGTAACAGCTCTATCTGGGGCAAACTCATGATCTCCTTTGCAGCTCCAGGACCCAGTGGAACCCACGAGAAGCAGGCTCTCAGAGTCCCAATTGCTGCTTGGAGAGTGAAGAATCCACTGTGGACATCAGCACCGTCTACCTCTGCCCTTTTCAAGCCTGAAGACCTTGTACTGGGAATCTTGGGTCCTCCAGCATCACTGTCCTCTGCTCAGAAGAGAGACACTGTCCACAGCTATTGGCTGCTCCTTCCTCCAGCAGTTCTAGCTTCCAAGGCTTCCCTCAGGCCCAACCTCCATCATCTCCTTCCCAGCTTGTCTGCAAGGCCAGGCTCAGTCAGCAGAGGGCGCCAGAAGTTGCTTCAGGTACCTTCTAGCATAGCTGTTCCTGCTCCGGTTGAGTGGTCTTGGACTACCGTGTAGCCCCGCCTCATCCAATGACAACTGTCTGGGCTGTGGAATTTTGCAGCTGTAGAACTGGCTTTCTTCGGGTGGGCACCCGCCTGTCCCAGTTGCCAGAAGACCTTAGCAGTGGTGGGTGGTGGCCATAGTCTCTTCACTGAGGTCTGATACCTGGTCTTCCTCTGGGACCTTGTGTCATGTCATCACCTTTTGATACTCTGAATTTCCCTCAATTCTCAAGGAGGCTTCTGTCTTTTGAGTGTTTTAGCACTGGCCAACAGGACCCCTAGTGACCCTGGCCTTATGCCCCATCGGCCCACCTGGCACAGGGCAGGTGTAGCTTTCACTGTCCAACTTGTGGGGTATGCTGGGGGCTCAGGACATCCTCTTCCTTAGAGACAGCTTCCAGAATGGAAGAGAACATTAGTCTTGATGAAGACCTAATCAGATCCCAATATGTCAAAGAAAGACAAGGAGAGGGCCTCAAAGGACTCATCTCTAGGCAGAGACGTTCAGAGTTACATGGATGGAGCCACACAGATAGGGAGGTGGGACCAGAGAGCCCGAGAGTGCAGGAGGCTGCAGGCCTGGACCAACCACAGCACTGTGAGAATAGCAGAGTGAGGAGGGAGGGCTGTGGACAGTTATGGGGTGGCCATGAAGAGTGATGTACAGGGAAGAGACAGGGCTGCAGACAGTTATGGGGTGGCCATGAAGAGTGATGTACAGGGAAGAGACAGGGCTGCAGACAGTTATGGGGTGGCCATGAAGAGTGATGTACAGGGAAGAGACAGGGCTGCAGACAGTTATGGGGTGGCCATGAAGAGTGATGTACAGGGAAGAGACACAATAAAATAACCTGAAATGACTCCACTATGATGCCGAGCCCAACCTCGGGCACATCAGTGCAAGGTATGTCAAGCTGGGTGGCAAAACAGACAGCGGGACATCCTAAAGTCAGGCTGGTGGGATTGGGGG
Organism: Rhizomys pruinosus; assembly: GCA_009823505.1. Taxonomy (NCBI): domain Eukaryota; kingdom Metazoa; phylum Chordata; class Mammalia; order Rodentia; family Spalacidae; genus Rhizomys; species Rhizomys pruinosus. The sequence goes on along the minus strand of VZQC01015708.1, from coordinate 520,287 downwards.
CTGGACAGGCACAGGGGCTCCTCCTGCAGTCCACTGTTCTCTGTGGGTTCCGTGACTCAGCCTTGTCAGTCATCTTGCTACCAATGGGAGCTAGTGCTTCTGCTGGAATAATTCACTCCTGGGATTCTGAGAAAACATGGAGGAGAACTCAGATCCAGCTATGTATGTCCTTACCACACTTAGTGTTTGCGCATGAGCCCGCCAGTTACATGAATGGCTGGGCAGCAACAGCCTGAACAAAGGTTCCAGGAGAACATTTAGGGAGCTGTGCTGTCCTCGTGTCTTCCCTCCCTGCCTGGCTGTCTACACCTCAGGGTCAGAGCCTCTGACCCAAGCTGAGGCTCAGCTCAGGGAGCAAGGCGTGCTGTTGGTCACAGGGCTGCCTCTGCTACTATCTGCCTCCGGCTGTGCCTGCTCTGCCCACCAAGGTTCTGGGCCTCCTGTGTTCCCACATAGGGATGCTGAGCAGGCTCTCCAGGAGTATGAGTAGGTTTCTGGAAGCCCCAGGTGCCTCCTCCCAGTCTTCCTGCTGGTTTGTAGACAATGGGAGTTAGTCCCTGATGTGGCTTTTCGTCTGTCCGGATGAGGATACACAGGTTGCCTTGGGCCTGGGATGTCTCCAGAGTCTACGGGGTCAGAGTACAGGGTCCTGGGGCCTGACATGCTGGGGACATGCTGGCCTTAGCTCCCGACAGCTTCCACGTGTCTCCAGTCTAAGCTTTCTCATCTAGGAAGCTGGGCCAGGACACTAATTCTTAAGGCCTGACCGAGTACGGAAGCAGGCTTGGTCTACAAAACTAGTGCACCACCAGCCACATTCTCCCCTCAGGTAACATATGGAGCCCAACACAGCAGCAGTTTGTAAAATGCAAGCATGCATTATGCCCTAAACTTGCTAATCTTCCAGAAGTGTGTGACAAACAGCACCCTGCTTTATGCAGGAAGGGGTCAACTCAGGAGATAATGTCTACACTTGTTCTTTGCATATTTCTCAATCACTTTCAACCTTGTTCTTCACACCATATCTTTAGAGCCAGATGGTGCAGTGTCATCCCTGTAGAGTGCAGATCCCGTGTAGTCATCTAGTCAAGAGATGAGAGATCCACCAGCTACCTGGAGTAGATGAGTCCTGCACAGCTTCACCTGCCTGATGCTCTGCAAGGGCAGCTCGGTGGCTGGACCTCAGCGGGAGCCTGGCTCCTAGTACGATCTATTTAGGGCCATTTTGTGCCCAGTACTGAGTCTGATGAACCAGTCTCCTGGTTCATGTGCATGAATAATGTGGCACCTGGGCTCTTAAAGGTCAGGAGGACTCTATTAAGACTCCTGAGGTGATGCTGAGCTGGCCTCTCTTGGCTGAGACACAGAGCACATTTTACTGCTAGAGAAAGGAGCAGGTCCTCTCCTGGTAACCCTGCCCCAAGGAAAACATCAAATACTATCCCTAGCTATTTCCTATGAGCTGAAACATTTCCTCCTGGAGGGAGGAGGGGTTCTCCTAAGACTCAGGAAGTAAACAAAACTTATAGGGCTTAGGAAGTTCCTGAAACTTATAAGCAAGTGTAAATGCTGGGGGAAGTTTAACCACAGAACTAACTTCAAGTTGTATAGGGAGATCTAGGGAAGCAGCTTTATCTCCAGAGGTCTCACCCATGCAGGGGTGGGCTTTGGTAACACCATTGCCTTTGATTTACCCATGCTCCTCCTATGTAACCTCTCACCTATGACCTTGCAAGTGGGTCCAATAAAATTGCTGACTCAAGTAAGCTAGACCACAGAGGAACTGTTGCATTGGTCTGGCCTTGGTATTATTTATTTATTTATTTATTTAGTCTTTTCAAGACAGGGTCTCCCCGTAGCCCCAGCTGTCCTGGAACTCACTCTATAGACCAGGCTGGCCTTGAACTCACAAAGATCCTCCTGCCTCTGCCTCCCGAGTGCTAGGATTAAAGGCATGCACCACCATGCCCAGCTTGGCCTTGGTATCTTGTGAGGGGACCTTTGTTATGTCTTCCCAGAAAAAGTTGCACAGCAGACACCTGATCCTGGATCTCTCTGACCCGTGGTGGGTCTTCTGCCCTTGGAGGTCCTGTTCTATGTCCTACTGTGACATGTACTGTGTCCAGAAAGAGAGCTGCTTCAGAGTCCTGAGTCCTGATTTGCCCTTGATTAAGCCTAAGGGTGGTGTGCTGTGCGACTCTGAATACCCACAAGGATGCTTAGCCTTGCTGGTCACTCAGACCTCACGAGGATAATTTACACATGGCATTTCTTCAGAGCATGCACCTTTGACTATACTAAGGGGATTCCTTGAGGAAAAATTGACAACTACATACTAGACTTTGATGAATGAGCACTCACAGTGTCAGCATTAAATGAGTGGTGCTCAGAGCTGGGCTCTGATAAACTGAAGAGGTAGTAATTGCCTGGTTCCATGTGGATACTGAGAGATAGTGTTCTGCTTCCACGTCGACCCTCAAGGGAGGTGATCCTGCTCCAATGTGGACACTGGGGAGAAGTCTTGGTCCCCTGTAGACACTGGGAGGGAGAAGTCCTGACCTTGTGTGGACACTATGTGTGGTATGCTTATAGGTCTCATTCCCATGTAAACACTGGGGAAAGGGGAGTCCTGGCCCCGGGTGGACACTGGGCTGGGAGAGGTCCTGGTTCCATTTGGATTCAGATGGGCAGATCATGGTCTCCTGTGCATATAGGCAGTTTCTGGTTCCGTGTGAACTTTGGGGAGAAATCCTGGTCCCATGTAGATGGATGGGGAAGTCCTGGTGTCATGTGAACATTGTAGGCAAGATCCTGGTCTTGTGTGTACATTGTGGGGAAGTTCTGACCTCATGTGGATGCAGAGGGGTGGTCCTGGTCCCATATAAACATTGGGGAGAGGTCCCAAAATCACACAGATGCAGGGTGTGTATGTCTTGGTCCCTTGTGGACACTGGGGAGAGATCCTAGATACGTGTAGATAACTGGGGAGGGACCCAGACCTATGTGGACACTGGGGGTGTCTTTTGGTCTCACATGGATGCCAGGGTTCCTGGTCTAGTGTGAATATTGGGAGGGGTTTCTGGTCTAGTGTGGACACTGAGGGGAGTCTTGGTTTCATGAAAGGAGAATTCCTTGTGGACACTGTGGGAAGGTCCTCATGACAGCATCACATTTGAGTTGTACTGAGGCTTCTAGAAGGAGGCCTCATTAGGTAGTAGCTTCTGTGTGTGAGGATTTTCATTAATGGGAGCTGGCCATACCTTAGTGTGATTGGCTGTGGGTCTGGCCACAATAGAGTGTACTAGAACTCAGGACGTCAGTTGCAACAGAGGACACCATGTTTGGTCCAGCTGGGTGTCTTGATATTAGCAGAGGCCCTATGTAGGTGCCTGGGCCATAAGCTAGATGACCTGTGTCCAACACTGTCCCTCTAAACTAGGTGGTTCAGCTTCTCCCCTGGCCTCCCACTCTCCCTCTCACCCTCCTTCCAGTATAATTTCTCTTCGGTGTGTCTCCTGTTCTGTCCATGTGCTGGGCCTGCCCCCCCCCCCCCAACTGGGAAAGCCAGACTGTCTTTGTTGTAGACTCTTACTTCCCTAGCTGAGGTCCCAAGACTGTCTTCCCCCTAAATTCCTGCTCCTAGACAACCCTAAGATTTCCTTTGCACACAGGGGCCATCTTAACCCACAGAGACTTGAGCCAGGATTAGGGAAGAGACACAATTCACACTCAACTTCAGCTGTGCCTGTACCAGAACACCACCAAGGCTCTGGGCCTATTTCATGATGTTTGGATAAACTCTCACCCTCAGCACTTCTACACAAACAAATAAAATGTGATAAAAACTAAAATACAAAAAAGACTAGAAAAACAGAGAGGATAGATACACAAATGGTTGGTTCTTTAGAAAGACGAGCAACCTTCGTAAACTTATACTCTGCTAAGATGAGAGAGATAAGATTGATTCTGAATTGGAAGTTCCACCAGAGCAGTTAGCCAGGAAGAAGAAAGACACACAGACTGGTATGGGAGAATTAATGCTGTCCGTAGGTATGGACAACCTTATCATCACATGCATAAAAAGCCTAGGAATTAGAAAAAACGTTTGGGTCCAATAAGGGAATTCAGCAAAGCACACACACAGATCAGTTGTGTTTCTATAGATAAGCACTAGGTGGTTAGAAATGAAAATTAAGAAAATATCATTTACAGGAACATTTTTTTTGAGATGGGTCTCACTCTGTAACCAGGCTGGTCTCAAACTCGTGATAATCTTCCTGCCTTAGCTCCTGAGTGCTAGGATTATAGGCATGAGCCATCATGCCTGGTAGTAATATTAAAAGGAAAAAATACCTAAGAAAAAAATGTAACCAAAGGAGTATGAGGTCTGTGTGCTGCAAACTACAAGGTGTTGCTGGGGCTTGGAGATCAAAGATTTCCATACATGGAGAGGAAGCTGTGCCTGTAGACCAGAAGCCTCAGTCTTGTAGTTTCCTTACAGGGTCTGAAGGCCATGTCATTTCTCAGGGCAGGCGGAACTGGAGGAACTTGACAGATTTGCCTGAGGCTAGTGCTCACTACCTTTGGCCCAGGCTGGAAGCTTGTATGGGTGCCTGTGGGGTTTTGGCCACTGATGACCTGCTTCTTTGACATAAGCTCCACATTCCATGTCTGAGCATCCAATCCCCTGGCCCTACCAGGTGCTGGATCCTGAGTGTTGGCTACAGGGTCTGTGGTACCTTCTTCAAGCCATCCCACTGTCAAGGAGGGGACTTGGGTGTTGCTGCTTCTCCACATGTCAAGTGCCCATTCTCTGAGGGTCTTGCTGGCCCGGGGGTGCTCAGGGTGGCCCCCAAATCTTGTGTGTGTGTGTGTATGCGTGTGTATCCTGGGGGTGAGGGGAGATTAGACCAGACAAATCACAATCTAAAGTCATAGAGTCTCTACTGAGAGTGTAGATTTTTTGTTGTCATGGAAACCACCAACCTCGATCATGGTTGAGGAGCAAGCATACATGGCTTCAACCTTGGCAATGAGGCCCACTCAGCTGAGAGGTTTGGGCCTTCGAAAGCTGACGCTGCTCTCTCTTGGGCCTCCATGGAGCCCTCCCTCTCCTTGACGCAGTTCTGACGCACATGTGGGGGATCTGGGGAGTCTACACTCTCTGTTCTCAGACTGTCTCTTGGAGAGGAGTCACCCAAGATGGCACAACCTGCATCATACTGAGCGCTCACACAGAAAGGATCTTAAGGCTCGGGTAGTATTCATTGGCCTGAGTCCTGTGAATCTCATGTGGCTGAACTTTCCTCAAAATTTCCCTGAGCGGGTGTGGCCCCCCTAAAGCTGAGCAGAGAGGGTTTTGAGAGTACCCAGGTGGCAGTGCTGCCTCAAGTAGCATGCCCTGTCAGAGACAGTTTTCTTCTTGGAAACCTGCAGGCTAGGCTGGGCACATGGCCTCTGCACATAGACAACAGAACTCACATCCTCCTGCCAAAGGGAGTTGGGTGTTCCACCTGCGGTGTTCAAGGATCCAGTGAGAAGGGGTGTAGGTGTTCTGTCAAGAGAACAGGACATGCACCTGGTGTGCAACCAGGGGTTCTTCTTTCCTGGGGCTGTGCAGTTCTTGGGACTATGGAACTAATTTCAGTGGATATTGATATGTACTTAGGAACTTTGGAACCAGGGAGGATGAAGACCCAAGGGTCCATTGTGGGGTCCCAGGAACAGCTGAGTGGGATGTTGGACTGAGGAGGACATAGTAGAGGTTGATGGGCCAGGTTTTGGAGGGTATATCTGTGTTCTCTAGAGGAACAGAACTGATATGACATATGTATGTATATGTAATATTTAAAATGATTATATTTGATAGTGATATAAAAGGGGATTTGTTAGATTGATTTGCATGATTGGAAGCTGAGTTGTCCAATAACGGCTTTCTGCATGCTGGAGAAGCAGAAGATCCCTAGTTGCTTAGTTCAAGAAGCTGGAAGCCTTAGAACAAGTAGGACCTGTGATGTGACTCAGTCTGAGGCTGAAAACCTGAAGGTTCCTTGGAGAGTTGCTGGCGTGCGATTCTGTGTTCAAAGGCTGAGGAGCTGGGGTTCGATGCCCATGGGTGATGGCAGATACAGTAGCTTCATGCTCTCGATAAGAATGAGGTTTGTACATGCTGGCTGGCAAGCGCCTTTTCCCACTTGTATTCTCCTTGGGCCCCAGCCTGTGGGATCCTGCTGCCTAGATTCAGGGTGGCCCTTTCCCTTGCTGCCTTGAATACTGATCATCTCTGGAAATGCTCTCAGAGACACACCCAGGTCTACTTTTCTTGTCCTAGGCATTTCTCAATTCAGTCATGTTGACAATAAGCACCAACCATCAGAGGGCCCTTCAAGGGGTCTGAGAGGAAAGACTGTAGCTCCCCTGTTCTTTTTCCTCAGACCTGATCTCCCTGGGAAGGGTCAGGTACAGCAGTTCCTTCACCAGCCCGACCAGGTCAGAAAGCAGTGGAGGGAAGCAGGCCCTATAATAAGCTGCTGCCCCTATAATCCTTGACTCTCACCTTCAAATAGCACACACCTGCAGGGAGTACACATACACATGCAGAGGACATGCACAGGTGTGTGTATGTGGAGGAGATGTAACCTATGGATGGATATACCCATGTGTATACTAAGGATATGAATCAGTGGATAGTGGGCACCTACAGGGATTTATGCATGTCAAGCCCACAGCCAGCCATGGAAGAAGTGACTTGGAGAGAAATGAGGGACCAGGATGTTGAGGACCAAGGGCTGCTGGGGGCCCAGTGCCATGCAGACCCTCCCAGCACATCAGGAACTGTTGAGGAAAGGCAGGGGTGGTGTACTGGATAGCAGGAGAGGCAGGATAATGAAACTGGGCCCCTGGCCAGGGAGCAGTGAGGGCCGTGGACTGCTCTGTGGCTGCTCTGTGGCTGCTCTGTGGGTGCTCTGTGACTGCATGTCTGCTTTGGACCAGAAGATCAAGAAGAGTTCCATGTGGAAATCAGCCTTATTTGCTAAACAGCACAGGACACAGCTGTATCTTCCAGAAAAAGCTCTTCTGACAGTGCTAGGTACACCGAAGAATTTCTGGGTAGCCCTTCAAGTTCATAGGCAGAGAAAGCTAGGTCAAGGGCTAGGCTCCCCACAGACCACAGACTCAAAACAATGAGTTGCCTCTCAGAATCACCTGCTAAAAATGTCTTCCAAACACCTAGGGGCAGGCACCAGGAGGGTACTTAAGGTCATTCTGGAAAATTCAGCAAGTGCCACAGGAAGGTCACTTGCAAAGCCTCAGTGGCCTCCAGGACAAGTTGGTGCCTATTCCCAGGGCTTCCAAGGTTGGCCACTCTGAGCCGGGGTTTTACCGACTGAAGCATGTATGGTTTGGTCTTGAGCAAAAGAAAAAACCATGGGGGGGCTGAAGAGATGGCCTAGCGGTTAAGAGCGCCGACCGCTCTTACAGAGGACCCGGGTTCGATCCCCAGCACCCACATGGCGGCTGAAAAATGTCTGAAACTCCAATTCCAGGAGAACTCCAGTTCCAGGGGAATCTGAAACCCTCTGACCTCCGCGGCATTGCACGACACGGGTGCACAAACCTGCATGCAGACAGTACATTCATACACATACAGAAATAAATAAAAAATTAAAAAAAAAACAAAAAACCATGGGACTCTTGGTGCTGACTGAGGTCCACTGTGGTTATAGGTATGTTCTTATCTAAAGTAGACATATTGCTCTTCAGCACAGCTGTTGTCTAAGGGAAGTGAGGGGCCTTCTGCCACCTCCAGATAAGGCTAGTCCTGATTTTTCTGGCTCTGACTCTGGGAAGAGGGGAGGAAACCACCCTGCTTGCTGTCAAGGGCTGTTTCCATGGCCCCAGGTCATCCATGGTTCAAAATCTATTGATTTTCCCTTGAGGATACGGGTGGGGAACAAGGGTGGGGAAGATTTCGTGATCCACTGGGTTCTCATAGGACAGTGCATGCTTACTGTGAAATTGATATCAGACAGCGTGAAGGTTTTAGAACAACTAAGAGGAGGTTCCTTAGTGTCAATGAGACCAGGAAGAAATCCAAAGCCACGAATGGCCATGTGTGGTCACCCTAGGAGCCATGGAGGACCTCCCGCGAGTAACTGGGTAGCCCAGTGTGCCTTCGCAGTGTAGGAACGCAGATCCCAAGACCAGCAGAACTCTAGCCAGAGACGCCACAGGCAGTGCTCTGCCCTTAAGTTTACCCAGGCTTACCTTGGGGATCTGGCTCTATCTCAGTCTCACCCCCTCAGCTAAAACCATCTTAGCTTGGGACTTTGCCCTTCTACCCCGTTCTGTTACTGGCCCCATCCTTAGCGCACTGCCTCCCAATACCTGCCCCAGGATTACATACCTTAGCCCCTCCCTCCATACTGCTCCGCATCCTAGCTCTGACCAGCCCTCAGGCCACCTACGCAGGCCAAATCATCCTCAGTCCGGAACCTGGTGAGGACGTTTTATAGGACATTTGAAAGGCAAGTCCAGGGTTTCCTTGGACTTAGCTGGTAGAAGGCCCATGAACATGCTTGAATACCTGAGCAGGGGCTGTTTGGGGTACGGCGGCTGGTCTGCACCTGGGCACGGTGGGGCCTTCTTGGTCACCTGCTTGTAGATGTTCCTGGCAGTCACTCCGATCCACAGCATGGTAGACAGTGTCGAATAGTGCAGTGCAATGCCCACCTGGGAGGGGAGAGTGTCAGCCACCACCTCCTCTAGCCACCTGTCCCAGCACAGCTGACTCCTAGTGTACGGTCCAGCCATTCCGGGCTGTGAGTGGGCTGAGCCCAGGCACCTGCCCTGTGACTCTTTAGGGACAAGAAAATGAGACCAGCAGGAGGGTTGGTGGGGGATGTGTCCAGGCAGCTGAGACCCTGAAACTGGTCAGCTGTTTGCTGTGTATGTGAGAGCCTGTGGGAAGCTTAGGGGCTTACATACAGGACCCCCACCCCCAGGGTATCCATTCCAGTCTTATGTGCAGGGCCTGGTGTACACACACCAACCTCTGACTCCTGGCCCCACTCAGGGGCCCCTAAGTGGAAGGTAGGCATAGCGTCACAGCAGGGGCCCCAACCTGCATTCACGGTGGTACTGAATGTAAGAAAAGGCACCTAAGGGATGAGGCTCAGCGACCCACCCTTTCACTTCGGAGTGACTCATTACTATGGAAACAGCCGCAGGAGCTGTGTCCCATCCACTGGCACTTTTGCGCTAGCTAATTATGAATTCTGCACTCCTTCATCTCCATCTGATTCCATAAAATGAGGCTACCTTTGAGGTAATAACCTGACATTTTGAAATGACAAGTAAAATATTACTATAATCGGAAAGAGTATAAATGTTTAAGAAATACAGATTCCCCGAATAAAGCTAACATTGCACCATTATAATGATTTATCAAATCTAGAGTTCAATTTTTACTTATGAGCAAATGCTATAATAATTGATGAGGGTTTGGGGATGGGGGTGGAAAGACAGGAGAACTGTTTATGGTCTTGGATGGCTTCATGAGCACAGTGTAGCCTGCCCTGTGGTTTCAGGCTTTCCTGGGCCCTGCTGGTACTCAGGCGTTATGGGTTAATGTGGACATCCAGGCACACTGGCCTCACCCCTCTCAGGGGAGAGTGGTAGAGCTGTCTGTATGCAAGAGAGCAGGGCAAAGGCTCAAGAGAGATGGGGCCAGCCACAGCTCGAAGGAAGGTCTGCAGTACAGCTATCATTGTCAAATACAAACAGAAATATCAGACTCTTCCTTAGAAGGGCTCCTGATCCTCAGCAGTAAGACACTGGGCCAGGGTCTCGAGGAGGGTGGGGACATGGGGCATAGATGGGAGGAGAAGGGGAGAGAAAGAGAGAGAGAGAGAGAGAGAGAGAGAGAGAGAGAGAGAGAGAGAGACTGTTTCTTTTCTTCCTTTCCTTTGTGCTGAGTCTCCCCCAGGCTGTTTTCAGCGATCAGGAGAAAGGGTACAAAGGGAGGTTTTGTCTCTGAAAATACCAACTTGAGAGGCTGGATACACAGGAAGGTCAAGGGATGCTGCTTGGCTTCTAGACAGCACTGTGCCCTGGAAAGGAGGCAGCAGGCAGGACACCCTCCCTTACTTCCGGACCCAGGGCCAATGCTGACGCACATTCATTATGTGGGACTAAGAGCAGCCGTCTGCTTTGTTTATGATGTCACTTAGCACTTTAATGAGGCTCACGGTCATTTTTTTCGGTTGCCATGACAACTGTCTGTTCTCTCCAGCCACCCAGAGCTCTGGACCACTTTCTGTTCCTTGCTCTATGGTGATGCTGAGCTTGGACAGGGGAGGGGCTGGGACTCCTGTGCTCAGTCACCTGGTGTCGGTGAAGTTGGCTTTTAGTGGTCTAGCTTTTAACCTCCAGGCTCCTCTCAGCAGGCGATAGAGGGAGCAGCTGAGCTTGGGCCAGCTGGGCCAGCCACTGACCTGCCAGGCTGCTTCTATGACTCAGCCTGGTCTTTGGCACAGCCAGGCTTCAGGAGCAGCGTTCTCACCCCTGTCCATAGGCACAGGGAAAGGAAATGTCCTGGTGTGGTGGAGATTGTCATCTTGGGGTGCTATGTGGAGAACTGCAGTCCCATCCTGCAGCCTCTACTTACCTGAGTTCTGTCCCCTACCCCCACCCCTCACTGCCTTTGCATCTCCAAAAAGCCCACCCATTCCATGTTTTCTTTTCACCTTCTTCTGCTGTTCCACTGCTGCCCCCTAATGGAACCTGGCTGTTGGGTCTCCACACCCAGAGCAGTGCGTGTGCCTTGCAGGTTAGGTGCCAAGTGAGGGGTGGGTGGAGGCCTGTCATTTCAGGAAAAGCCATGGGAGATGGAGAAGTGTCTGGTTTCTGCAGTCCTTTCTTCCCCAGCATGCAGGGCCCTGTCCACCGTCTGGAGCCTCAGAGTTGTCACTAAGGACTTCCCACCTGAGGACCTTAGTTCTGAGGATCTTTCCAGGCCCACCCATCCCCACCCACTAAACCTCTCTTGCAGGTCTTAAACATCATTGAGGCGCCTGGCCTAAAGGGGCCTGGGGGCAGGCCTGAGCTTGGACACAATCCTGGATTTCCTGGAGGCCCTGAGATGGTTCCAGTGGGCTATGTGGCCAGCAGGACCCAGCTGTGGAGCACTTGGTGGCAGAGTGAGGACATAAAGATAACGACCCACTCAATTGCTTTTCCGATGGCTCCTGCGCAGGCACTTACAGCAGGAGTAAGTGGGATTTCCCAGCCCTTGCTGTGGCTGTTTCCAGCTTAATAGAAGGACCCATGAAGGACAGTTTCCCCTCCCTTCTCTTCAGCCTGGTGTTACCACCTCTTTCTGCCTGGCCCAGGTCTGGGTAATGGCCTAGCTTCCTGGAGTTGGATGGATCACATCGCCACACATATTTGGTGATGAGAAGACCAGAACATGGGTTGTGCCTTGCTCACAGAACACACCAGGCCTCAAATTACATCAGTGTAGGGAAAGAAAGCAACTGTGACTGAACCACTTTAAGCATACCTGGTGAGGTGGGTCTGGGAACCTGGCTGGTAGGAAGGCGTGCTCTTTTAGCCTTTCTGGAAACCTCTGTGGGGGGAGCTTTTTACTCATAGGTCATCAGGAAAAGCCTTCCCCATGGCTACCTATGCAGGTGGGCAGGTCAGGGAGAGGCCAGGGAACTGGGTAGTGTGGCTACTGTCATCAGTGTGGGTCATGTGGTCCTCAGGAATTGGGTAGAGGTCGGGTCCACAGTTGCCAACAGCTACTTATTGACTTTGTAATAGCAAATCCAATTAGTAACATCTGAGGACCTATGGCCTGGGGAAGACAACGACCCACGAAGTGACGGAAACCACAGGAGTCTTCGATGAGTTGTTCTGGGTCCCTGGATGGCCTCATTCATGAGCCTGGGTGTTGAGCAAGCCTGGGGCTGCAGCTGTTTCCTCTTCTTGGCCCAGAGCCATAACCCAACAGAGCAGAGCTTTGGTGGGAGGGTCTCTGTCTTCATCTCAGCTAGGGGCCACAGGCTATTTCTATTCCCCGTTTAACCCAGTCAAGCTAGGCTGTGTGTGATGATATGTCTTATGATTTGTGCTATTTTTTACATGTTGGGGTGTTTCAAATCTCTCCCTTTCAGATAGATAGATGGATGGATGGATGGATGGATGGATGGATAGATAGATAGATAGATAGATAGATAGATAGATAGATAGATAGATATAGATGAGCTGCCAGAGGGTGTTCTGCTTGGTTGATGTGAGGATAGAGCCTCTGCCACCATGTGGACAACCTGGAAGCTGCAGGTGGCAGATCTGATGGTAACGCCAGGTCAGCACCTGGAGGGTGAGGGGCTCACTCAGCCCAGCCCTGGGGCCTGCCTCAGTGGTTTCTTCAGGAGAGGCATCATGTCCTACTCTTGGTAGAGCACTACTGGATGGACAGTATGTCCTACTAGTCCTTAGGGCAAATTGGTCCAATAGAAAATAAAATTATTTTATATGACTAAATACTGATCTAAACAAGTGATTTCAGATAGAATGGAATTATAATACGGACCCACTACAGACCTCTCACCCTTCCCTTCAGGAGCCCACAGCTGGGCAAAACACTAAGATATTTCATAAACAAATTAGCAAATGTTTCTTCTTTGATAAGTAAGTGGATAAGGGCACTTTTGTTGCAGCACAGCAAAGACAGCACTCACCGCCTGACACAGGATGGGGTACTTGGTGCGATTAATGCCCCCGGCAAACACTGTGAAAGTCAGAGCTGCGTGGAAGCAGAAATTCAGGAGCGCGTGCCGCCCTTTACGGCTGATCCGGATGGCGCTGCAGAAAATGGAGATTTCACATTAGGAACTATCAGTTCATGGAAAAGCCTGGAACTGCCACTCTTCAGCCATGGTGGTTACAGTAAGCCCTCAGAGCAACCCATTCCAAGGATCAGTCCATGGGAAAGATAGACAGCTGGGCTTCATCCACCTCAGCCAGCCACCCTTGGTGCAGTACCTCTAAGGGCTTCTGTAGAGTCTCTACCATTCTGACCATTTGACAGACGGAGATGCTGAGGCCTGAGACTGACTTGTCCAGGGTCTCAGAGGAGGGGAGTCATCCCCCTGACTCCTAGGATGGCCTCTTGGCTCTCTGAGCAGGTATCTGACCCTCAGAGAGGGACAGGCTATGTGCCTAGAAGCATGATCCCAGCTCTCGTCACACCTGCAGCCTGGCTGGGGCATTGCCTTTGGTTGTTTCACTGTCTGTGGTCACTGATGTGTCTGAAGCTGTCCCTAGCTAGCTAGGGCAAGGCCGGCATTGCTCAGCTTGTTACTGTCATTCCCTTGAACCTGTCTAAGCCTGTTTCTACAGCTTCTGTGGTCTGAATGTGTCCCTCAAAATCTCTGTTGAAACTTAATCACCAGTGTGTTGGTATTGGGCAGAGCTCTTATTAATGCATTTAGTGCCCTTATCAAAGAGACCCCAGAGGACTCAGAGAGAAGGTACCATCCGAGAACCAAGACATGGATCTTCACCAGACACCAAACCTTCCAGTGCCTTTGCTTGTGCTTTCTGACTCCCATAGCTGTGAGAAACAGTTTCTGTTCTAGACATTGTTTATCAACCACCCACTCTTCTTACCTATAACTTTTTATAGCTGCCTAAAGAGACCAAGAACAGTTTTGAACCCACCTAAACCTCTCTTGTAACAGCGTCTTTGGATGCACCAAACCTCTCCCTGACTGTGACTGTGACTGCCGTCCAGGCCGAGGCATTACCTATGACTTTGATTATGGTTTGTCTATGGCCATTGCTGGCACCTCCTATCCTACCTGCCAGGGGACCCTCTAGCGATATAGACATGCAGCAGTCACCCCTGCTCCCCAAGCTCCCCGGCACAGGCGGCCAAAACCCAATTCCGACAAATTCTAGAATTCTGTGTAGAAGCTCTTCTCTACCCCCAGATAAAGGCCGAATGGAAAGGGACTTCGAGAATGCGGCAGGTCCAAACATGGCCTCACGGGACACCCAGACTAACACGCTTCCATTTCAGGAAGGACTTGTTTCCCTCAATTTGACAAAACACAGAAACTGCAATTAAGAAGGCCCAAGAGAGCAGGGTGTGGTGGCACATATCTTTAGTCCCAGCACTTGGGAGGCAGAGGCAGGCGGATCTCTATAGATGGCGTTGAGGCCACCCTGGTCTCCATTGTGTTTCAGGCCAGCTGGGGCAACAGGGAGACCTTGTCTCAAAAAGACAAAGAATAAAAAAAGCCCCACAGAGGCTCTGGCGGGAGGGTTGGGCTTTCTGTGCACCATCCCCTGCTGGCCACTGTGATGGTCCAGTGTTCTCCCTTACCTCTGGTGCAGGACGTAGGTGATGACTGAGGCAAGGAGGCAGAGCAGCATGACCGCAGTGCATGCATACACCACGGGGTGCAGGAACTCCCCTGGGTACTGGGGCAGAGAGAGGACAGTCTTCAAATCCTGGAAAGGAAGCAGAGACTTGAGAGACTGGTGTGATCAGGAGTCTTTACTTGATGTCTCAGGTGTCTTAGAAGGTGTCAGGCTGGTGGCTGAGAGACTCTGTGCAGCAATACTCTTGTCCTGCAAGGTCAGGGGCATAATAGCTCAGTGCTCACTTGGGTTTTGTATTCACGTTCCAGGGCTGCTCGGCCCAGAGCATCTTTCTATGGCTCTGAGGACAGCTCCAAGGGGGGACATTTCCATAGTGTCTGCCCCCCCACCCCCGTGCATCTGTGCCACTGACAGACGACAGGCATGGTGCAGGCTTCATGCTGCCTGTAGAGAGGCTGCAGGGCACACAGCGGCCCCTGCCCTAGTCCCCCATTCTCACTGACACTCTGCTTTAACATGCCTCCCAGGGGAATTCTGCACCACATTCCAGCCAGTCTCTGGTGCTGACCCAAGCACATGGAGAAAGAATTGTTATGAACAATAGGTATGGTCAGTCTCCAGAACTCAGTCTCCTTCTGGAACCTCCAACTCCACTGCATGTCGCAGCCCAGTAAAAGGTTCAAGGTTGCAGTTCAAAGGTGAATGTGGTTTCCTTGTGGTAGGGAAACACAGAAGAGTGGATGTCTGAGTTGGAAAAGTTTTAAGTCCTTGAGCTTCCTGGGGTGGGTGCTCTTGCTACAGTGTTTGGGGCAAAGGGTTCAAGTCTCTGCTTGACCTTGAAAAGAAATCCCAGTCAGTGAGAAGCCAGGGCTGGTGCTCATTGTGTCCTTAAATCCTTCCACTTCTGGGCGATGACCAGGGCAGGGGAGAAGGGGCAGGTGTGGACATTAGCAGCACATGAGTGATCTTCTGGAAGACATCAGGTTCAAGGACCACGATGCCATGCAACCCATGTTCCACCCAGATCACAAGCTGCCGATGAGACACTGGAGAGCCAGCCTTGATGTACCCTCCACTGGAGACCCCTAGGTCCCACCGCTGTCCTGATGAGGAGGACACTGGAGAGCCAGCCTTGATGTACCCTCCACTGGAGACCCCTAGGTCCCACCACTGTCCTGACTAGGAAACTTCTGATACTTGGCCCAGGCCCTGGGAGGGTGATCTATAGTCAGGATATTTGTAGGCTGGCTTAGCAAAGGAAGGGCATCCCAAGGGGCTTTCGCATCCTTGCCCCAGGAAGCCTTCTCCAGGAGTGGTGCCAGGCAGCACCTGCAAGGAGGAGCCTGTGCCTGAATGAGGACCAGGCACCTGGGGTGAAAAGGGAGTGACTGCAGAGGATGAGAAGATTGTTTCTCCAAGGCTCTTTAAGGGCCCTTTCTTCCTGGACACCCAGCATCCAGCCTGGTAGCTCACCTCAGTTCTATAGTATGATGAGGATGTTTGCCCCTGGGTGTTTTAGGAATATGGCTAGAGACCTCATCTTGTTCTCCCCTCTGCAATGAGAGCCTCCATCCAGATCTCCTGAGTGCCCCATGCCCTTCACAGACTTAAATGCCTCTGTAGTGTGGTAAACTGAGGGAGCCAGGCCCAGTGTAGAGGTGCCTTTTCCGAGACACTTAGCTTATTGTGGAGTGCACACGTCCTTCCTTGGTATCTGCCTGCTGGGCATTCGCTGTCCAGTGATAGAGGCCACTCTTTTTCTTAGAGGCCACTCTTATGGCCTCTGTGAACACCAAGGATGTTATTCTGTGTCTGTCTCTGCTCAGCTGCTTCCTGACAAATGGAACAATTCCTGTATCATGGAGAGCATGCTTTCTAGTGAGAGCTGTAGACCCATGTGTCTGATGAGCTTGTGGTGATGGGAGGTGGGATGTGCCATGGGGCTCTAATAACTTGGGGTTCAACTGGGCCCAAGCAGCATCTCCAGGCTCTTGTGCACATGAGTCTTTCTATGAGAGTCAGTGGATTTTCTTTTCCTGAGATTTTGACCCACTTTGACCACTACTACTAACCAGGTGAGAGCAAGAGAGTGAGAGAATGGGAGGGAGGGAAGGAGAGAGGGAGAGAGGGAGAGAGGGAGAGAGGGAGAGAGGGAGAGAGAGGGAGAGAGGGAGAGAGAGGGAGAGAGAGGGAGAGAGAGAGAGATTCAGTATGGTCTTTTCCCTGCATCTGGGTCTTTCCCCTATCACTAAAACCCTGGATTGATCCTGAAGATGTATGGATAACAAGTCCTCCACGGCCTTCCTCGGGGTCATTGTCACTGTGTGTGCTATGATGGGAAAGGGCTGAAGACAGCCTTGGAGGGTAAAGGGTTTGGCTTCACCCAAACTGTGCTCGCAGTGTCCCTGATGTTCTACGTCCTTGAGCAGTGTTTCCTGTATACACTCAGGGCCCTATAGGAATACCTGAATTTAGACACTCCTATCCATAGGCTATATTCACATAGAAAAGCCTCATGGGAAGGCAAATAAGAAAGCAGAACTATCTTTGTATAGAAGCTTGCTGGGCAGAGGTGTTTTTGAAGGACACTGCCCAGACAGGGTCGCCCAGCATTGGGGCAAGGGGCTCATTTCTCAGCTAATCATCCACAGGGGAGACCTTCAGTCCTTTACAGCTTTGTGAGCCTGGGAGGTCTGGGAATGGGTCATCTGTGTGCAGACAGGCCTCTAAGACTACGGGCAGGACGACCTGGGGGCGAACAATGAGCTTTATAAGAAACGGAGTTCGATTTGGCTTCTTGCTTTTTTCTCTCTTTACATCAGAGTGATCAACACTGCCTTTCTGCATTTTTAGAGGTGACATTTAAAATTCAAAGTAGGCAATGCAAAATGGAGATACATTTCATATTTTAAAGTTCACACATGGGGAAGTTCCTCACAAGAAGTGCACTGTGCAAATGTTCCTCAGGCAGGGTTCCAGTTGATCTGACCGGGGGTCAGGGAGAAGCTGCTTGGTTTGAGAACATGTCCCTCTTGGCTATGGACAGGAGCAAAGCATGGCTCCCAGGTCACCACGAGGAACCCCCGAATGACTGAAGTCTGTTGTCCAGACAGCCATGCCTCTTGATTGCACAGAACCACATGCTCTTGGCTGCTGGCTCTCCAGTTACCACGCAAGCCCCATGGGAACTCCACATCAGCACAGTCTGGTGTGGACATGATGTTGACACTCTAGAGAATGCTGGACTCATTATAATCTCATTATAGTGACCCAAAACACACCCAACATGTTGTGACAGTTCTGACTATGCCCAAGTTAGAGAAGAAAAAAGGCAGCCCCCTGATTCCTGGAAGTCTGCTCCTTTCTCCGAGAAAAGCTCTGATGTCATTGGGCATACTACACTCAGAACACAGGCCTCGTAAAAATACACAGCCCAGAGCAGCCTAGGAACAAGTGCCCCTTAGAGTGTGAGCTTCCCTTCTGTGCTCATTGGCCACTGGGTAACACCTCCTGCCTGCTCCCAAAACTATTGTGTTATTTGCTATCTGTACTGAATAGGAAAAGAACCTGTAGATTCAGTAACGAGTGGGGAAGGAGGACCAGCCGAGAGAACTGTCCCAGTCTGGGATGCTCCCAGACATCTAGGCCCAGGGGAGAGTGTTTCATATGGCTCACTTGCATTGAACACAGACTTACTGCTTCAGAAGCCACTGTGGACATGTCTTTGCTCACTGGGAAACTTGAGAATCCTCCTTCCTAGGTTGGTTGCTTAGTCAACAGTTCCATGAATGCCTGTTCCTCAACACATCCACGGGCATCCTGGCTTAAGTCATGGGTCCTTTTCGTGTCTTCGTTTTATTTTAGTTTTATATATCCTCTTGGATGTGTTCTATTAGCAGAATGAGCCAGGGAGTTATGCAGGACAGGAGGAAAGGCGCAGGGAGAGGTCAGTTAAGTTATATGACAGCCCCTGGTGACAGTGACAAGTGGGAAAGTGACCTCTTGAACTTAGGGACGCCAGGTCTGAAAACAGAGTAGAGGGGGCAGCTGGGTCTTCCTGACTCCTTTTCCCAATTTGTTCTCCTTCTTTGTTCTTTCCTTCATCCTTTCCTTCCTCCAATCTTAAATTGTGTGTGTATTTATGGGTGTGTGTGGTATATGTGTATATAGTGTATGAACACATGTGTGTATATAGTACATGGACTTTTGCAGGTGTGCAAAGGCCGTAGGAACACGTCAGATGTCCTGCTCTCACACTTTCTGCTTTATTCCTTTGAGACAGTCTCCCACTGAAGCTGGACTTGGCCTGGTGACTATTAAGCCCCGCTATCCACACAATGCTGGGGTTATAGGAACTGTGGACATGCCTAGCCTTTTACATGGATGATGGGGATTTGAACTCAGGTCCTCACGCTTGCACCACAGGCACTCTTACTCACTGAGCCATCCTCTTTCTCCTTCATTTTCTTGGGTCATCTTATTATTCATCATCCATTGTTGGTTTTTCTTTCTTTCTTATTTTTTTTTTTTAAGACAGAGTAACCCTGTAGTCCCACCTATGTGAGCTATGTAGAGCAGACTGGCCTCAATCTCACAGAGATCCACCTGCCTCTGCCTCCCTAACAGGTGTGTACCACCACACCCAGCTGTTCTGCTTTGCTTTGAGACAGGGTCTCACTTTGTAGCTGCCTCTGCCTCTAAAGTGCTGGGATTGCCACTGTGAGCTGCCATGCCTGGCTTGGTTACTCTTCTTGTTCTTTCTTTCCTGGCTCTGTGCCAACCCAGATTGGTTTTATTAGAGCGGGTTGTATTTCCTTGTCTGTCTTTTCAAAGATAATTGAGTTTTACTGATTGATTAGCCTTTCATGGGAATATTGTTGGGGAATATTGTTATTCACTCAAAAAATCAAGTGGACATTATATAGACATAGTTTGCTTGATTTTCCATGCATGGTGAACTCATGAAGAAATTTGAAGAAAAACATGTTGAAGAGTGTTGTAAAACTTTTATTTCCAAGCTGATAATTGCTTGCTTGGTGTGTGTAGTTCAACGGGAGCATTGGGGAGATGGCAAAGGGACCATCTGAGAGAAAGATGGCTTTGAGGAGTTTCTAGTCATTTGGATCTTTGACTGCATAAAAAGCAAGGAAGCAAGCAAACAAATAAGCATACAAACCCCCACAAAGACTAAAATACAAACACACACACACACACACACACACACACACACACACACTCACAAATAAACAAAATAAAAGCCACCCAAGCAACCAAAACCCAATCCAAACAACTCAGAATGCAAATGTTCTGAAACAAGATGCCTTTTTTTTTTCAAGATGTCTGTAAGAGGAGGCAGGCACTGTACCAGACCTTGGCTAGGCTGAAATGAGCCCACCACATACACTTTTTTCATGGCTCAGAGCCTCTATCTCCTCAATAACTATTGGCCCCAGTCCTGATTCTGCCCAGAGCTGGCCTCACATAGTTCGAGCTTCTCCTGTGCATCTGAGAGCGCCTCACTGCCAGCCTTCCTGACCCCAGGGTACTGTGGGGAAAAAGGAAGTTCCCCTGGGGGCATGTCTGCATTCCACGGAGCAGCAGAGCCAGAGTTTGGGGTCTCTCCCTCGACAAACCTTTACAGTGCCTTTGGGATTTTGAATCCCAACACGTCTTAAAAATTAAATTTTTTTTTTATTATTTGTAAGCTGGGTGTGGTGGTGCACGCCTTTAATCCTAGCACTTGGGAGGCAGAGGCGGGCAGATCTTTGTGAGGTCAAGGCAAGCCTGGTCTACAGAGTGAGTTCCAGGACAGCTGGGGCTATAGGGAGACCCTGTCTCAAAGACCAAAAAAATTTATTTATTTATTTATTTATTTATTTATTTATTTATTTATTTGTGTGATGTGTGTGTGTGTGTGCGCGCGCGCGCCAAATTGCATGTAGGAAGAACAGAGGACAACTTTGTGGAGTCAGTTCTCACCCTTTCACCTTTATGTGAGGCTTGGGGACTAAGCTCAGGTTGTCCGATTTAGCAGCTCAGTGGCCCCATCATGTCTCTTTTGAATGTTGGGCACTTAGGTGTGGAAAGAGAAATAGCACACCAAGGTGTTCAAATACACCATATTATCAGGATCCTCGACCCCAAGCAAAGAATTGGGTTTCCTTGTCAAGTGCAGGCAAGGACCATTGGATTGATAGTGAGGTCAGCCCTGAGCCATAGCAAGGGCCAAGTGAATTCTCTGGGAGAGCCCTATTCCTCGCTGCTGCTGCTGCTGCTGCTGCTGCTGCTGCTGCTGCTGCTGCTGCTGCTGGTAACAGTGCGCACACCAAGGCAAAGGCAGGGCACTGTCAGAACCAATAGAAAAGGTAGCACCTGATCATCTAGACTCAGACACTGAAATTATTAGGATTCAGGAGCCAACATGATCACAGCATCCCACACCATGCTACCCCACTATGGCATTCAGCACTATTCCATACTGTCATCCCATAGGACCCAATCAGATAAGGCCATCTAATTCTCTCCCATCTCTAGACCATCTTATTCCATACAATCCTACACCAAACCATCCCACTGAATACCATCTCAGACTACAGCATTCTACATTATATAATCTCACATCATAGCTGTCCTCATCACCATTCCACACTACACCATCCCACACCACAGCGCTCCACACTACACCATCCCATACCACAGCACTCCACTCTACACCATCCCACACCACAGCGCTCCACACTATACCATCCCACACCACAGTGCTCTACACTACAGCATCCCACACCACAGCTCTCCACACTACACCATCTGACACCTCAGCACTCCACACTACACCATCCAACACCACAGTGCTCCACACTACACCATCCCACACTGCAGTGCTCCACACTATACCATCCCACACCACAGCGCTCCACACTACACCATCCCACACCACAGTGCTCCACACTACACCATCCCACACTGCAGTGCTCCACACTACACCATTCCACACTGCAGTGCTCCACACTACACCATCCCACACTGCAGTGCTCCACACTATACCATCCCACACCTCAGCACTCCACACTACACCATCCCACACCACAGTGCTCCATACTACACCATCCCACACTGCAGTGCTCCACACTACACCATCCTACACCACAGCGCTCCACACTACACCATCCTACACCACAGTGCTCCACACTACACCATCCCACACTGCAGTGCTCCACACTACACCATCCCACACTGCAGTGCTCCACACTACACCATCCCACACCACAGCACTCTACACTACACCATCCAACACCACAGTGCTCCACACTACACCATCCTACACTGCAGTGCTCCACACTACACCATCCTACACCACAGCGCTCCACACTACACCATCCCACACAGCAGTGCTCCACACTACATCATCCAACACCACAGTGCTCCACACTACACCATCCCACACCACAGCGCTCCACACTACACCATCCCACACAGCAGCGCTCCACACTACACCATCCCATACCTCAGCGCTCCACACTACACCATCCCACACAGCAGCGCTCCACACTACATCATCCAACACCACAGCGCTCCACACTACATCATCCCACACCACAGCGCTCCACACTACATCATCCCACACAGCAGCACTCCACACTACACCATCCCACACCTCAGCGCTCCACACTACACCATCCCACACAGCAGCGCTCCACACTACATCATCCAACACCACAGCACTCCACACTACACCATCCCATACCTCAGCGCTCCACACTACACCATCCCACACCTCAGCGCTCCACACTACACCATCTCACACCACAGTGCTCTACACTACAGCATCCCACACAGCAGCGCTCCACACTACATCATCCAACACCACAGCGCTACACACTACACCATCTCACACCACAGCGCTCCACACTACATCATCCCACACTGCAGCGCTCCACACTACACCATTCACACTGCAGTGCTCCACACTACAGCATTCACACCACAGCACTCCACACTACAGCATCCACACCACTGCACTCCACACTACACCATCCTACACCACACTGCTCCACTCTACACCATCCTACACCACACTGCTCCACTCTACACCATTCACACCACAGCACTCCACACTACACCATCCCACACCACAGCACCCCACACTACACCATCCTACACCACAGCATTCCACACTACACCATTCTACCTCACACCATCCTGTATCACACATCACACACCATACCATTTTACACCACAAACACACAATACCATTCTTTACAGTAGACCTGTAAAAGTCTTTGCATTCTTTGCACTACACATCCCATACCACACCATCCTCTACTGCATACCTCACACCACTATCCCATACAATGAGATCCCACACCACAGCAAACTATGTCTGCAACACCAGTCTATCCTGTTTAGTTCCTCACTCCTGGTCTCTAGGCAAACCAGAGCTATTTCCACTATGTGGAAAGTGTCTTATCAGTCTACCAGATTTGGATGCTTTCAAGGAACAGCAGAGAGAAAGCAGAGGCTGAAACAACTCTTTCTGTCATCCACAGGTATCACTTTGTTCCCTTTTAGTATGATTTCTTGGTCCTACATGTGAGAATCACAGGTGACAGAGGGATAAATCATTTGTGTCTGAGTGTCGGCTGGAATTAAGCAGTAGTACCTATTGCAGAAACAAGCTGGTTTGTTATCTGCTGTGACACAGATGGCCCTGAGCAGGGTGTAGACACTCTCAGCTTCACATAGTAGATGTATGTTGTACAGGACATAGTGAGAGTGACCTACTGTTTGGTCATATGGGAGAATCAGACAAGCATCATGTCCAGGGGGAGGAGCACGGCATGGCCACAGACAGGCTTGAAGTAAAGAGGCTTGACCTCAGGACTCTTTCAAGCTTTGGCATGTGGTTCAGAAGACTACCAGTCTTCCTACCGGGAGCAGGAAAGTGGTTTTACGGCTAGACAATGTCCAGTGAGCATTCCATAGGTGGCCATGGAGCATCAGCTAAGGCCAAGCAGGCTTAGAACGGTTGCCCCTCCTGTCACTAGATTCCAGCACCCCGCACCACACTCTATAGACACGTAGAAGGTATGGCACCTCAGATGGACTGTCTCCCTCTTCTGAGACTCTCAGATACTCTCATCTGCAAGCTGCTGATTAATAATAAAATTCCTGAAACTGCACAGTTTGTAGGCCAGGTTGACAGGAAGGCCTTCAGAGTGTGGGCTCTCGGATGGGCTTCTGGGAGCTGGTGAGTTCTGGCATGGCCCTTGTGTGGAACAGAGGTCCCCACAGGGTGATTAGCAACTGCTGCAGGTCCTGTGGATGGAGGAGAGAGCAGGCATTCTTGCATAGGGAGGTGAGTGCATGTAAGGACCAGGGGCTCATGGGGGGCGAGGGGGACAGGGGACAGGTGTGGCTGACCTGGGCAGTTGAATTCGGCCTAGTGGGTTTCACACAGCAGGCCCTGTAGCCACCACCACAGCCTCCTGAAGGACCAGTTGGTTCACATGTCATCTACCAAGGGCAAGTTTCCATTTTTCAAACATTGTGAATTTCAGGAGGGAAACTACAAACCATTCCATGGCTGATGGCCACGTGGGTGTGGCACCTGGGGTCAGCCAAGGCAGGGTCAGAAGTCAAGAGACCCTTGTGCCCAGCTTGCTCTCCTTTGAGATCTGCCGGTGCCCAGAGCAGGTAACCTTGTTGGGGGTCAGGAGAGAGCATGGGTACAACCTGCTGCTGTCCTTCGCCAGCAGCAGCACTAAGGTGATAGGGATCTGGGCATCGGGCATCTTCTCTCTCGTTGGGTATTTTGGATGGAGCAAGAAGCAAGAGAGGCAATGACTCAGACAGAACGCTCCTTACCGGGCAGACGCACAGGTCTGCACCAAGGCGCCCATGCTCATGTCTGGGCTATGGTTGTGTTGTCCTGCTGGTCATTGGCATTCTCGGCACGCACCCCAGCCTGAACTGCCCCTGTCAGCTGTCCCTTACGAGCACACACAATGCATTATTTACTCGCCTGTCAGCCTTCCTGGAGACCAACAGGCAGCAACCACAATAAAAGCTTGTGGGAGCCTTTAGGAAGGGCCCACTAGGTCTCAGATGCTGTTCCAATCCACTGACCACACTGTCTTTACCCCTTTCTAGTGAGAGAAACACCCTTCCCCTTCCTGTTGTAGTCTCTGAAGCCCTCTGACTTTCCGAGGAGCAGGGACAGTGGGAAGGGACTTGTGACCTGGCTGAGATGCCCAGAGTGGGAGGGATCCTTGCCTAGGGCCAGACAAGGTTTCCCAGGGCATGGATGAGAGCCCCATGGATGGATGCGAGCCCCATGGATGGATGCCACTCTTGATTAAATGATTCGACATTGCCGTGTGCCTGCAGCTAATTAGTATGAACAGCACCAAGCAAGCCAGTGAGCAGACAGACCCCGGCCAGGCAGCCAGCGATCCAGGGGCAGACAGATCCTGGCAGGCGGCCCAAGACTCAGGGCAGCCAGACCTTGCTGCCCTCAGCATTACCCCCATAGAGCTCTCCCACCCCAGGACTGAGCACGTGCAAGACAGCTGCTAACTGTCTAACCACCCCACAACTTACTTTCCTGACTGGGCCTCACTCAACAGAGGTGGCAGCCCCTTGGCCAGGCTCAAATGAGAGGGTGCTCTAAGCTGTTGCACCCCTGGGCCATGTACTCACCATGAGCTCTGCAGAGTTAGGGAGGCAAGAGCACCGGTGGGGTTGCTGGCAGAGACCACTATGTTGTGCCCTTTCCCCCGCTAGCCTCCATGGCCACTTGGAAGGTCAAGTGCCAAACAGCAGTCACAATCGAGCTCCTGGACAGGCTACCTCAGGATGAAGGTGACGGGACCACGGAGGATCTGTGGGCTGACTCGCCTGCAAAGACAGCGCATGGTAAGAGTGTGAGCAGAGGGCCCTCTGAGCCTTTAGCTCACAGCTCGTTGGTGGTTACGGGTCAGCACCCAGGTGTCCTCCAAGAGCACCCAGCCTCTTCCCAAGTTTGCCCCTTCCTGGCTTCTAGCAATTAGTCTAGCCTGTAAGAGTCCTTGGCTCAGGCTCCATCCGAGGCATCTGGAGAAGTGGCAACAACCTGAGCTTTAGGGACTTGGGAGGGAACCTGTCAGGGGACAGACGCTACCCCCTGAGCAGTCACAGCTCACCATCCCAATGTAAGAGCACAATCCAGTGGATTCAGGCTACATAAGCCAGATCAACATGTCTGTCAATTTATATCAAGAAAATCAAATAAACCTGAGTTAATCTTTCAGTGCCCAACCAGACCCCCAGGCAGAGCCTTCCCCTGCCCGAAGTGGAAGGACCTTGTCGGCTGTCATCTCCCACACCGACACTGTTGCCTATGTTAGAGCTGCAAAGGTTTTGTTGGGGCTCCAAGCCCCAGACTTACCCAAAGTTGTTCACAATCTGCCTTCCCAACAGCAGGAGTGGCTTCACCTGGACAGTGTTTCTGCTCTAGAAATGGTCCTCATAAGTGGCTACTGTGGCTGGTCAGCAGCCGCCCCCCCCCCAGACCCCAGGACAAAGCGTCCAAACTTCTCACCTATTTTGGTAAAAGCAGCTGAAGAGGCACAGGTCTCACGTTTCTCATAGCCGAGATGTGACATATTCCTCGTGCCAGGGAACAGCTTTCCATGACGAAAGGCATTAGATTGGAGCTCGCGAGTGGAGTTATCAACAGATTGCAGAGCTGCAGCCCCGCGACCGGCTGTGGACAGCGGCGCTGGGGACTGAGCTCTGCACCCAGAGGGAGTGAGTCAGAGCAGGAGGAGCGGGTATCCAATGCGCTCTCTGCGGGCAGCTTCAGCTCTGGGCTGGGGGACGCCAGCCGCCTGCGTCTGCCTTCTGCAGAGGAAGCCAGGGGACGAAGGACCGGCCGGGAAGCAGGAGCTGTAACCATGGGGACTGGGGGAGGCGCGGATGGCGGCGGCGCGGTGGCCCGGCTCCCTGCGGCAGAGCCGGAATGGTTCTTCCCAGCCCGGCCGCTGGCTGCCCGTCACACTGCAGAGTCGATTTAAAGAGACAACCGACCAGGGTTTGCTGCTTGCTTCCAACAGATTCAGACAACTCACATTAAAGCATTTCCCTGAAAGGAGGACAGGATGATATTACTTCATATTTAAAGGAGATCCCTGTCTGTTGAGGGCTGCAAAAACATAAAGGTGTAAAAGGAAATTGATTTTGGAGGAATTTTCACAATCCTTGTATTAAAATATTTTTAAATCCAAATATGCCCAAACCGAGGTGAAGGTGGCTGAATCTAGTCTAGCGTGAGTCAGCAGGCCTGGTCATCACGCCTGTGGACAAGGTCTGGCTGGGTGGAAAGAGGTTTCCTAACACGGTGGTTGAGCCCGGACCCCAGCACTCCCCTAGTCATAGAGCTGGGCTCTGAAGAAGAGGCCCCAGCACAGGGTTTTACCGGTAGTGGGGTGGCCTGGCCGAGGCTGGCTGAGGGCCGGGTGGGACCTAGATTCCTCAGAAGGTTAATTCCCCTGGGAGAGGGTGGCAGGGTGTCTGGGAGACACGGCCTGTCTGGGGGCCTTTCTGCCTGACCACTCCTTTCCTTGGCCCTCAGCCCCACTCAACCGCTCTGCTCCCCCAGGTGCTCTTAATGCTGGTGGCTACTCCATGAAGTCCCCAGGTCCCTGACATCCTGGATTTTGACATGCCTGAAGCCAGAACTTCTGGGAGTTCAAGAATCACGAAGGCAGAATTAGACCCAGGGACATTTCAGTCTCCACCTTACAAGTCCTGGGGTATGTTGCCTCAGAGTGAGGTCAACAGTCTTCTGTCCCAGCACTTAGGACACTGTGATGAGTCCCGAACTTCAGATGAAGGACCAGAGGCCCAGGGGGATTCTGTGCTCACAGTACCAGGGGTCATTGAAATCTCCATGTACTCTGAGCACCCAGGGGTCTCCCAGGACCTGAAGGGCAGTCAGGGTCTGTGATGGATCCTGGATGATGGTCCTGGTCAAGTGGGCAGCCACACCAGACCCAGCGTTGGAGCTCCCTGCAGAGGGCATCACTTTAGACCACATCTCTAGGACAGTACTAGGGATAGAGGTGCGGTGATGACCTACATGGTGGCCCATGTTCTGTTCTTAACATACAGTAGCTCTCCTGTGGGATAGGGAAACTGAGGCATGGCACAGTCTGACTTTGTTGCTGCTCTGGGAGGTACCTGGTCCTATCTTCCAGGCAGGCTACTCTTGCCTCTTGCTAGGAGGGTAAGTGGCTGTGTGGCTGTTTTGTCCATTCATGGAGTCCTGGCTCTAGCTTCAGGTCACCTGTCCCTCGATACCAGGAGTACAGTGAGTCACTCAGCAGTGAGGAACCTGACCCCAGGTGGGCCTGGGAGATATTTGCATGAGGCTGGGTGCCTGGGCCTGTCTGACATGAGTCCTGTAAGGCCTGGGCCTTCTGGGAATCCTTTGCCCAGTAGACTCAGCATGGCCATGAAATGTAGCCTGTCAGGCTTCACACTGTTTCCAATCTGTGGGCAACAGTCATCTAAGGACACTTGCTGATTCCCTGAACTGGCCAAAGAAGAACGTATAGAAAAGAGAAGACCAGGACGATGGCAATGAAGTAACCCCAACCTCCAGGCTGCTATGGAGCAGGTAACAAAGACCCTCACTGTGGATAGGAGAAATCCCTTTGTGAAGGAAGATAGCACTTTCTGCCTCACAGGCATAGGTCCTTGATGAGGGCACATTCTGTGAGTTGGGTCTTTGCAGAGAAGCCACCAGAAGGGTCAGTTTCTGCACTTGACAGTCACACAGAAGAGGTGCCTTGCAAGGAACTGTTTCTTGAGATGGGGGGACATGGGGGACAGTAGGGATGGAGACAACTGGCTGGAAGTCTCTGGCCATGCTAATAGGATTCTCCTTGGGAAGACCTCAGAGGGAATTTTTGAGCCTGTCCATTGCTGGGGAGGTCACCTACCTAGTCATCCAGGGCCATCTACCTCATGTGTGGTAAACAGCAAGTGACTGTCAGCCTTCCCAGTGTCTCTAAAGACCTTCTGCAACACTTCATTTGTGTTTGGTAGAGACAGGACAGCAGCGCCAGCGACGCATGGACGATCCCCTCAAGCTGCCTCTTCATGAAGGGCTGGACCATAGTTCTCTCAGGCTCTGGGCCAGGCACTTTTGACAGCCCGCCATCCTGCTGGTGGATGCAGGTCCTCTACAAAAGGCCAACTGGGCGGCAACATTGGAATTTCACTTAATTTTCAGGTTTGATGAAGTGTTTCTCTTATCTTTCCAACTTTTTTAAACTGTGAGAAAGATGTTCTGTTTATAAGTAGCACATGACAAGCACTGGTTGCCTTGGCTCTCGGGCCATCATCCCACCCTGGCTGCAGGGAGCATGTCCTGTCCTCAGGACATGGCTAGGTCTCTTCTAGGTTCCTGCCATTGCTGGCACAGGGCAGTGTCTGGCCACGGAGCTATTTCCTGCTGCAAACCCTATCACAAGAAACCCACAGGGGGTGCCAAGGTTGTGCGGCCTGTTCGAAGCGTAGTCAGCTTCTTCATCACATTCAGGCTCTGGGCCCCTTCCAGAGAGGTCAGATTTTTGGATTGTAAGGGGTCAACCAGCCTGTCCTGTAGGCTGAGCAGTTGACTCTGGCCTCCTTTGAAGCATTAGGATCTCAACAAAAGCTGTGGCTTTCTCAGCAGCCTTTGACTATTGCTAACCTGTGTTATAGAGACATGGATGGTGGTTGCAGAAAGCTGGGGGAGCTTGACAACCTCAAGCGAGCTTGTGAGTGCTGCCTGGTTAAAGTGCTACCCTGCAGTGCCTAAAGGGACAAGCTCCCGCATCCGGGAGGCCAGGGGCACAGGAGGACAGGCTTCACTCTGTATTGCTTGGCTTTAGAAATCTGCAAGCTGTTTGTGGGAGAACAGGGAGTCCTAAGGTGAGGAAGTTGAGACCGAGCTGTGTACTTGGTTTGCGGAATCCGGATAGTGACCTGTGTTTTCTTTCCTGGAGATGGTTAGGCTACCAAGGACAAGGCAAGGTGCTTATGAGAAATACTTCATCTCAGAATAAGGAGAGCTTCAGATGGCTGCTGGTACCCTAGCCAGAAGAAGCTCTTCTGAATACTTGAATCTTCCCAGCTGCTGGCTCCCCAACCATTTAGTGGGGACCAAGAAATTGAAGCCAGAAGCCTTGAGATTTGGAAACGGTAGCTTTGGAAGCATGCAGCCCGGCCCTGGAGGGTGTGGGGCTGAGCCCCTGGCCTCCCCGTATGCAGCATCCTGGCTGCGGAATGGAATTAAACAGGCTCTTGGGTTGCTGTGGAAACCAGCCGTCTTTCTCCCCCACCCCCATATCAGTCTGAATTTGTGTAGACCATTTCTAACAGATCCAAGGCAGCAAACTCATTCTTACCCTGAGGGAAGCTGAGTTTGAGAAGCAAATAATAAAATTAACAAACCTAAAGTATTCTAACACAGCTGTGCCTTTAATAAAGTACTGTTGGACCTTTGAGAGTCCCGGGGCCAGTAAAGCCCCTATCACAGCCTTGTGGAGGATGTCGAGGACACTGTAGCTTCTGCTTGGTAACTAACAGGCACTTTGACATTTCACATGAGCTTTAGAGGGCTCCTGGGCAGCATAGGGCCCTGGCCTATCTAGACTTCAGTCAAGAGGGCCCGGAGGAGCACCTTAGCCCCTGCTCAGTGTCCTACTGACTTCCACTTCTTGGGCCTCAGACTCCCTCCTCCACCTTCAGAAAACATGGAGGGCTATTCTCTTTCCCTGTGACACCTGGGTTTGTGGAAGATTTGGGGAAATGCATGCTGAAAGGAGGCGCTGATGCCGTTCCGGTCCAACAAGGCCTGGTGAAGGATAGCTTGGGGCACCCACAGTTTCTGCCTACTTCCGCTAGCTCTGTGGTGGAGCCCAGAAGAGCCACATGACCTTCTTGCCCACCAAGCCCACCCACACTCTAGACAGAGACGGATCTTGTGAAGCTGGGGCCAGGAATGGAGGGCTGGGTATATGTGGAATTCTTGTTCATTCCGGAGGTACTGGGGACCCATGGACTATGTCTGGGGGAGAGAGTGAGAGCAGGTTTGCCCTTAGTTGTCATGGTGATGGGGGATATGTTTCAACTTCATGGCTCTTTGCTAGCTCCCTTATCCTTCTCCCCTGAGGCCCCACAGATCCCTCCTTGCCTATGTGCTTCTGACTAATAGGACACACCCACTGTGATCTGGAACTTTGCTGACCATGTCTGTAGTACTCAAGGAGTGCAGGGCAATGGAAACCACACCATGGAGAAGTGAGTGCACTGCCCTTCCCAGGGTCTAGAATTCCCCCACCCCTGTGACACACCTAGCACTATCAGGCAGGGCACCCAGGTGCTGGGGCTGCCTCTCTGGACACCAGGCACACCTGCCAGCCCCATCTTGAGACATGACCTCCAGCTGCTTGACTTACTGGTGAAGTCACTGTGCAGGGCAGGTTCACCAGTCTCCAAAACATTGCCAGCATCGGCACTTTCCAGGGCTGACGTGTGCTCCGGACATGTGGCCACAGATAGGACGAGGAAGCTTCCCGTGAGCTGCAGAAACCTCCAGCACCGCACAGAATTTCAGTAAGAGCTGATCATAGGAAGAGATAAGCAGCACGCAGTCTCTCCTCACAGGCTAGATTGACGGAAGCCAGGCACACAGCCCCAGGTGCTGGCCTCACAGTTTGGTGGGGCTCCCTTGTATTCTCCACTGGGTCCTCGGGAACATATGTAGGCACAGACTGTCTAGCCAGATCTGCCACGACTTTCAGCATCAGAGCTGTGATCTCCACTGCTGGCCTGATCTCAAATGTGAGATAAAGATGGAACAGAAACATACACTTATCCAGATGGCTTGAAGTTCTAGGGACAATCCTCATTTCTAGACCCCAGTAATGAGGCAATGGCCTGGTTTTCATGAGAAGATGCCACCTCATAGTGTGATGGTCCTGCTGGGGACCTGGTGTACTCTGGGCAAAGGTCACCCTGGGGTCCTTCTATTTAGGAGTGGAGGTGACTTTGGGGCTTCTTATGCCCCTGGCATCTCAGTGGACAGACTGCTTTTCATTCCTCTCTGGGCTCTGCTACTTCTCCTGCCCAAACTCATCTACCTGCTCCCTCCTGACTCTCCAGTTCATCTATCTGCTTCCCTGGTTAGCACCAGCCATGGTGAGGGTCTGAAGATCCAGCCCAGATCCAGTTCACTGGACACCTGGGCTGGAAGGCGGTGGAGAGTCCTTCCTAGAGACCAGGCTGCTCAAGAGCTGCCCCTGCTGCTACCCAGGCTCTGTCCAGTGCCCAAGCTGCCCCTGCTGCTACCCAGGCTCTGTCCAGTGCCCAAGCTGCCCCTGCTGCTACCCAGGCTCTGTCCAGTGCCCAAGCTGCCCCTGCTGCTACCCAGGCTCTGTCCAGTGCCCAAGCTGCCCCCCCATTGCTACAGATTCTCCCTTTCAGCTGCAGCTGACAGCCTCCATCCGCTGACAAGCCTGAGTCCTGCTGCCCAAACTCTACCCACACTGCTCATTGATGTGACATGTCCTTGCCCCCCTCCTGAGGGGCCTGGCTCCTGCTGTGATCTCTGGCAGTTGGGCCAGAGCAATTTCACCAAATTAGATGTGGTAGAAAGCAAAATGCTCCTCCTGGCAATTTTGTTAAAGTAATTATTTATTTAAAATTAATGTTCCTGAGTCACTGGTTTTTCTAGTATTAGCAATTTTGGCACAACTCAGGACAGTTTTCTTCTTCTTTACATTGTGAAATAATTCTTTCTCTATTTAAAAACTATCTGTAAGTCTAAAAATAACCATTATATTTTTAAACTTCTAATAAATTTTCAGCTAGTCATTCCTACTTTGAGCTGTTGGTAACAGCAAGAGCTTGGAACATCTTAAAAACCTAATACAAGGGGTGTGGAGGGACTTGAGCACCTGCCCTCCTGGTTAGTCATAGAAAGTAGGGTAGGAGTACAGCTGTGTAAACTCCTGTTACAGACACCATAGTGTGCTACAAATCTGCAAGCAAACATATATGTGCTAGCATGTGAGAACATGTGCAGGCCACTGCGTAGGGGCAAACTATCAGCAAATGTGTTTGTGTGCAAATTCACAAGCACAGATAAATGTCTGTGGTTGTGAATGGACTTGAGTGTAAGTGTGAATGTTTGTGATCATGTGTACAAGTGTGAATGTGTGTGAGGGCATCAGTGGGAAGCATGCAAGTGTGAATTTGTGTGAACATGGAAATGTGCATTGTGTGGTTGTGTGAGCATGAGTGTGTACAAGTGCGTGTTTGAATATGCGCAAGTATGTGGATGTGAATGTACATGAGCATGCTAACTTGTGCACAAGAGTGTGTGTCATTGTGTAAGAGTGTGCAGGAATGGGTGTACACAAGCATGTGAGAATGTGCATGAGCATGCATGTACACCTGAGTGTGCATGTGTGTGAGTGTACATGTGTGAGTATGTGAGCATGATGTGTGTGTGGGGGCATTGTTCAGGTGTGACTGTGTGTGGTTGGGTGTTAGTGTGAGTATATAGGGTGGGCATGTGAGAGGGCACTAGTATGTGTGTGCCACCAGGTATGAATGTGTGATCGGGGGCATGTGTGGAGATGTGAATGGACATGCAGGTGAGAATGTGCATGGGGTAGTCGTATGAATGTGTGTGAATGTGTGTGGGCATTAGTGTGCATAAGTGTGTGAATAGATGTGTGTAAATATGCAGACATGCAGCTGGGTGCGTGAGAGCGTGTGAGTCCAATATGTCCGAGCTTGTGGATTTGAATGTGGGTATGGGTGGGTGTGAGTGTGAGTATGAGTGTGAGCTGGCTGGGTATGAGTGTGTTGGCCTGGGAGTCCTTGGCCCTGACAGAGTCTGTGCAGCAATGGCTGGTAGGCTTGTTGGTGAATGGAGACTGCTTACCAGATTTTTTGATATCATATTTTCAGATATTACGTTCTTCCCTGTGTAATGTCATGTTAAAAACCCAGTAAAATCACTTTAAACAATAAACATGAAAATTTTATAGTTGTGACATTTAGTTTTTCTCAATTAATTTCTTATTATGGCTGTCTGGCTTGTTCCATCATTTGCCTACATCACAAAGCAGGGCAAGAAAAGTAATTAAAATTAATTCCAAACAAAAAGTCAAGGAATAAGGAGAAAACAAACACAATCAATGAAAAACAAAGTGAAAACCCTAACTTCTGGGGATCCCAGCAGGTGAGGGAGGTGAATTTTCACCCCTCCCCGACAAGCTCTTGAAAGCAGAGGTGGTTGGAGGAGGGGTTCTGGGGGAGCTGGGGGGACCACCAGCACTGACGTCCTGTGTCTGTTGGAGACACCTCAAACTATGAAGGCAGGGAGGCTGGGCTGGGAGGGATGTCCCACTAGGTGGAGACGTGCTGTGGAGGTGACCGACTGGGCTGGGAGAGAGCGAGGCCAACCCTTCCTGGCTTTCTCAGGAGCCACACACACTGCTGAGAAGCTGACAGAACAGCCATCCGCACTCCCACGCCAGAGCCAAGACACAGCATGGGTCAGTCACAGAAGGAATCCGGGGTACCATGCATGCTGCTGTGGTCTCAATCTGAAACGTGCTGCAAGGGCTCATGTATGAGGCATGGTCCCCAGTGCAGCCATGTTTAGTGGCGGGACATTTGGGAAGTGACTGGATTATGGTGGTTCTGTCTTAGTTGAAGAATCCATCCACTGATAGTTCATTTCACGGACTGTTGGGATGTGATGAAAACTTGGATTTGCCTGGGTGAAGGTAAGGTATGCTTGAGGGTGTGCCCTTGGAGTATGTCTTGTCCCCCAACCCCTTCCTTGCCCGCCATCTCTCTGTCCTTCCCTCCGTTTCTCTCGGCTCCTTCCCTCCCTCCCTCCCTCCCTCCCTCTCTCCCTCCCTTCCTCCCTCTCTGCTGCTTTCCTTCCCTCCTTGTCTCCCTCCCTCCTTCCCTCCCTTTCCTCCCTCCTCTGCCTCTGGCTCTCTCTTTGCCATGAGGCAAATAGCTATGTTCACATGTACTCCTTGTTACAATCCACCTCATCACAGCCCCAGAAGCAATGAAGCCAAGTGACCATGGACAGAAACTGCTGTCATGAGCCAAAGTAAATCTTAACTCCTTTGAGTTCATTTTCTAGGTGTTTTATCAGAGTGATAGGAAGCCAGCACAGGGGAATTTCAAGGACCAGGTGGCAGAACACAGGTCAGTGTGAAGTGGATTCTCATGGTGAACTCTCTTTGCATAAGTTGGCATGTTTTGAATTTTGCAAGTTTATAAAAGCTAAAACCCTCATTAATTTAAAAAAAGTTTACAAAATCCAAATATTTGACCAGTTGGGCCATATGTTCAACAGTTTTTCCAGTGAACACAGTCTGCAAAGAGGAGCTCTTAGAAAGCCCTGGTGGGTGGCAGTGGGCAGTTGTGGGTGCAGAACTTCTGGGAGAGAAGGCACTAGCCACTGTCTTGTGCATTTTCTCACTCCCCAGGCTTGGTGAGCAGGTGCACTAGAAACAGGCTCCCCATGAACCATAAATACAGGAGCACCCCTATAGTGCTGGAGGGATGGGGTAGGCAGCAACAGGTAGGGATGAGAAGGCAGGGGCGGAGGGTGAGAAGCCAGAGGCAAGATCGTGAGAGGTGTTCCTGAATAGCTCACCATGGCCCCCCCAGGGCTGGTTGGCAGATGGGAAAGAAGCCTGGCTACAATGGCCCCTACTGCTTCAGTGCCCTATATATCATTTCCTGTGTCACTGGCTCTTCACTTAAATGGGCCAGCCCCCAAACCCACTGGTCCCTGAAGTTGTGGGGTACCAACTCCACAGAAGGAACTGAAGGAGGTGTGGCTTGAGGACAGGTGGCAGTGATGGGACTAGAGCCATGACCCGGGGACTGGCCCAAGGACAGCCGGCATGCTGGGGATGGTGCCAAGGAAGGCCTATCTGTGGTCCTCATGTCTGGGATACTGGGAATAACTGACTGGGTGAAGTTCACGGTCTCAGAGGGGAAAGGGTTACTCAGATATGGAGGTCAGACTGCTGTGTGGACTCTGCCGTTCTGTCTCCTACTTAGCCATACCAGACCTGAACATTAGGCCCTGCTGGTTCTCAGGTTGGACAGCAGTCTGAGGAAGCTATTCTCTAAGATGACCTTGGCACAGCAGGGCTGCCTTTCCATTGACCTTCAAACCCTCCCTCATTGATGCCCTCTGTTGTGTTAACTACTTTTCTTGTCACTGTGACAGAAGCAACTTAAGGAGGGATTTATTTAATCTCACAGCTTCAGAGGATTCAGTTCATTATGGTGCCTGAAGTAGTTTGATCTTTGGCAATGAGCGCTTGCCTCCTGGTTTCTTCACATCTTGGTGGATCAGGAAGCAAAGAAAACTGGCCTGGAGGTGGGTTGAGGCTATAACCCTCAAAGGCCCACCTTTTGTGCTGTCCTGCTGCAAGCCAGGCCCCACAGCCTCCAAAACAATCGCATCAACTGGGGACCAGGTGTTCAAGCGCAGGAGCCTGGGGCTGGGGAACACTGCATACTCAACTTGTAACAGATATCTAGCCAGTTGGGACGTCCCTGGGATTTAGGGAGATGCTACATGGTCCGAGGATATACAAATAGCTACAGCCTAGTTACTGGACAACTGTGGACTGTGTGGGGCTACTGAGGCTGAGGCTACTCCAGATCAGACCACATCTTGGCTCTTCCAGGTATTATCTCCATGGAGGAGCCTAGCTAGTGCCTGGGAGGTATCTGGCTTAGGTCAGTTGCTGGAATTTTCCTGACTTAAGGCTTTCACATAAGGTTCCCTGAGATCTCATCTGTGGCCTGAAGTAATAGCATGGACCAGGCTGGGCTGTGAGCCATAGTCCCATCTTTTGACCTGAACTTTCCTAATTGCCTGGCTTCTGTGAGGCCAGCTCATGCCTGGCTCTGCCAGTATGGACCTATGAAAGAGGTTTGGCAAAAGGAAGAGGATATAGATTTGGGGTTCCCTGCGCTGGCCTCCTTTGCCTTATAGGAGACAGTGACCAGGTTCCTGGAATGAGCCAGCTGAGTTGACAGCTACAGCAACATCTTCATCTGAAGGGAGAAGAGCAGGGAGGCTTTCTGGGTGGGTCTGGGTAGAGCAGTGCACAGTGCTCTTAGCAAAGCCTTGGTTACAGAGGGCAGCTGCTGGCAGCCTCTGCTGGGAGGTGTGAGGAGACTTGATCACAGCCGGTTCCATGCTATTACTTCAGGTCAGGCAGGCCCTCGAGGCCCCATTCTGTTCAGATGCCTTGCCATGTTCCTCCATATGAGTGTGGTCTGAGCCCTGAAGGCCCATCCTCTTCTGGGAGGAAGTGGGACCCAGTTTCTTGGTCCATGATGCCATTAGAAGATTGACCTACATGTGCAGATTGAGCTGAGATGACTGCGTAGGAAACAAGCCCACGAAGAACGCACACTTTGGAGCTCTCTTACAGTATAGCTTTTGCACAGTTCATTAGAAATGTCTATTATTGGGAAAACATCCTTAAACAACTTTTAAATATGAGGGCTTAGTGTGGACTGACAGTTTCCCTAAACATCCTGGAGTTCCCAAAACCTGGTGGGGGTCCCTGTGTGCCTTTTGAGTACCAAAATGGTGGCTTAGCCCTGGAATCACCCAGAGCTCACAAGAGTCCAAGGATAGGCCAGCTCAGACCTTGTTCTTATTAGGTATGAGTTCCTAGATCCCTGACCCTTGGCTCATCCTTCTGGGCAATTCTCCAGCAGGGCCCCACTGGGGTACATTTGCTCTGCCATTGTCTACTCTGTAGCCTGCAGCAGTTCTGCCTCCAGGAGACTCAGGTATCCTTGCATGATGGTCTTTTACCTGTGGTCCTTGAATTCTTCCCCTCTTCATCTGCACCACATCAGGGCTTGATGGCCTCATGATTTGTTCAGTTGGGGGGGGGGCAAGAATCAATGATTGGTATAGAGGAATGCAGAGGTGGGGTGGGGGTGGAGTCAGAAGGGGGTGCAAGACCGAGGGGTCATTGGAAAGCTAGGAGGGGGGCTCAGGACTGAGCAGGTCACTGCAAAACTAGAGGGGGGCTCTGGGATGACTAGTGGCCTGGGTTCTCCAGCAGAGAATGTAGGAGGAAAGTGAAAGATGAAGGTGTCTGGAGGATGCTGGGAAATCTGCCTATTTCTAGACTTAGGGACAAAGGTTCTGATAGCTAGATTTCCTGAACGCAGGAAATCTAATGCTTAATTACAAAGGAACTTTCTTGCTGTTTGAAGGTTGGGTAGTGGTATCGAGGCTGTGTTTACAAAACAGCCATTACCTTCCAGCTATCATGCTGGATATTTATAGACAGTGATGAAATGTCTGGGGTTTGTTTCAAAATAGCCTGTGAGGAGGAGAGGGAGGCTTGACCGAGATTTGGGTGGCTGTGAGTAGATAGTAATGGAAGATGGTGTCCTTGCTTCCTGCGCCACTTTCTCTGCCAATGCAAGGCCCTTAAAGTGTCAGGATAAAAACTGAATGTGTATGATAGCATGTGTGCACACATGTGCAACGATAAGCCCAAGTGTGCCTTTCACAGGCCATTGTACTCTTGTCTCTGAGATAGCTAGGCCACCTGCTGAGGTGCCAGAGCTGTCCTCACTAGCCACTGGCCCTTGGCCACTGGCCTAGCTCTCTAGCTTCAGCCCTCTGGAAGAACCTTGAGCCTGTATAACCCCCATGTCCTGCCAGCCAGAGTTAATGCAAGCTTTTGGCCTGTCTCTTAGAGGCTCACTGACCGCCCAATGGCTCTGACCAACATGGGGCCATTTTCTCCCGGATGCGCCACTGAGATGAGGACTGTATGCGATAGGTACAAGATGGAGTTAAAAATAATACTTCTTCCGGAAGCCTGTTCCCCAGGCGAGCCAGCAGCCTCTGGTGATCTGTTGCTTAGGTGGCTGGGGAGGAATACAGACACCCATTTCTGAGTAGTCTGCATGGGCCCTGGCACCTGGGCATGTAATGAATCCAGTTCTTCAGGAGTTGGCAAGCCCTGCCACAGTGAGCGCAGTGGGAAAGGAGGCCTACAGAACCCTCCATCATTCCTGCTTAGCGTCAAAGACTGCGAGAGAAAATGCTTTCGAATAGACAATATTCAATCGGAAACAAAATTGAAAAGCATGATGTGCGACTCTGTAATGTGATACTTATGGTTCTTAAAGTCTCAACCAGGTGTAACAAACACACATAGATTTGGCACTTTGTGTTAAAGATGGTAAGGAGGCTGTAGAGGCACCTGTGCCAGGGCAGTCTCCCACCTCTCATTGGGAATTCAGAGTCCCCAGAACAAGCTGCCTCCCCTCTCTGCCCTGGCTCCTGCAGGTGTGGCCCCACGCTGCCCCATGGCCCCAGCATTGATGGATCTAGCTATCCCTCTCAGCTTTAGTGCATTGTACCCTCTCCCAGC
This sequence comes from Rhizomys pruinosus, assembly GCA_009823505.1. Classification (NCBI taxonomy): domain Eukaryota; kingdom Metazoa; phylum Chordata; class Mammalia; order Rodentia; family Spalacidae; genus Rhizomys; species Rhizomys pruinosus. Next base: position 481,384 of record VZQC01015708.1, on the reverse strand, counting down.
ACCTCCTTTCTAGTGACTCCATTCCTCCAGGAGAATGGTCAGGTGTGTCCTTGGCCACCAAGATCTGCATGCCTGGTTCTTGGGTGGACATTCTGAGGCTCTTACTGCTGTCTGGACTCCACTCTCTCCACTGCTGCCTTCCGTGGAAGAATTTGCCTCAAAGCCCAGGGCTTGTTTTAGCTGCTCTGTACCTCTGGCCGGAACAACCTTGTTTCCTGATGTCCTCATAGAAGAGGGTGTCCCAGAGCAGGAGCGAGCCCAGACTCAAGAGTCCCAGAAGCCCTGGAATGTGGGCACAAAGTGCAAATCCCTTGGCATAACTACTGGGAAAGAGAATATGGCCCCTGGGGGAGAATATGTGCTCCTAAGTGTCCCCACTGAGCGTGCTGGCTGGCCAGGGACCACTGTCATGCTCTCCGTGATGTGCATGTGTGTAGTGAAAGATACCACCAAGACAAACACACCTGGATGTCAGTCCTAAGTGGTTCCATGGTGTGCAATTTCTTTCTTTTTTTGGTCTTTTCAAGACAGGGTCTCCCTGTAGCCCCAGCTGTCCTGGAACTCACTCTGTAGACCAGGCTGGCCTTGAACTCACAAAGATCCACCTGCCTCTGCCTCCCAAGCACTAGAATTAAAGGCATGCGCCACCACGCCCCGCTGGTGTTCAATTTCTAACAAGTGCTCCTTTCTGGAGTGGGTGGTATCACTGATGTTGGGGGTCTCTGCCTAGAGCTAAAGAGTGCAGAATGAACTGATACCCTCCACTTCTCCTGCTTCTTTCCCGCTTCCTTCCTTCTTCCCCTCCTTTCTTGTCCTCACCTTCCTCCCACCCTTCCTTCTTCCCCTCCTCCACCTTCTCCTCTCTTATTCGCATCCTCCCTCTCTTATTTCCCCTCTCCTCTCTTACCTCTCACTCCTGATTCTTTCCCCTCTCCTTCCTCTTCCCTGCCTTCCTTTCCCACCTCTCCCCTTCCCCACTTTCTTCTTCCTCTTTCTCTCCATCTTTTTCTTCCCGCCTCCTTTCGCTTCTTCATTTTCTCTCTCCTCCCTTTTGTACACGCCTTTCCTTCTTGGCTGACCTTCTTCAGTGCCTAAGCTCAGTGGGATTTTGTTCCCATTGACCAGTTCTGTCTAAAGAAGAGGAATAGAGGTGAACCTACTTATACTATATGGCCAGTGATGAGAAGGGTCCAGAAGGAGAGAGTCTGCCTCGGTCCCAGAGCTCTGCACTGAGCTGTCTTCCTTTCAACACGTGGTCCTACACTGGTAGTGTTGGTACACTGTGCTGCGGTAATATGAGTATCCATGGCCGGGTTCCCTACAAGCGTCAGTAACCTCTCAGTGATTTGACAAATGTTCAAATGTGTTTCCTTCCTTTGCTTGCTAGTGATTTGAGCCATCTGCGATGTTCATCTTCACCCTCAATTCTTCAGGACTTAGAACAACCTAGGAGACACACATCTGGGAATATCTGTGAGACTGTGTCCAGAGAAGATAAGCAAGGAGAAAAGACCTGCTTGGAGGTGGGCAGGGCCATCCCATGGGCTGTGAAGAGAAAGGGAAAAAGAAAAGCAAGCTGACCACCAGCAGTCCCTTCTCTCTGATGACCAACAGCAGTTTCTTCTCTCTGCTGACCACCAGCAGTCTCTTCTCTCTGCTGACCACCAGCAGTCTCTTCTCTCTGCTGACCACCAGCAGTCCCTTCTCTCTGCTGACCACCAGCAGTCCCTTCTCTCTGCTGACCACCAGCAGTCCCTTCTCTCTGCTGACCACCAGCAGTCCCTTCTCTCTGCTGACCACCAGCAGTCCCTTCTCTCTGCTGACCACCAGCAGTCCCTTCTCTCTGCTGACCACCAGCAGTCCCTTCTCTCTGCTGACCACCAGCAGTCCCTTCTCTCTGCTGACCACCAGCAGTCCCTTCTCTCTGCTGACCACCAGCAGTCCCTTCTCTCTGCTGACCACCAGCAGTCCCTTCTCTCTGCTGACCACCAGCAGTCCCTTCTCTCTGCTGACCACCAGCAGTCCCTTCTCTCTGCTGACCACCAGCAGTCCCTTCTCTCTGCTGACCACCAGCAGTCCCTTCTCTCTGCTGACCACCAGCAGTCCCTTCTCTCTGCTGACCACCAGCAGTCCCTTCTCTCTGCTGACCACCAGCAGTCCCTTCTCTCTGCTGACCACCAGCAGTCCCTTCTCTCTGCTGACCACCAGCAGTCCCTTCTCTCTGCTGACCACCAGCAGTCCCTTCTCTCTGCTGACCACCAGCAGTCCCTTCTCTCTGCTGACCACCAGCAGTCCCTTCTCTCTGCTGACCACCAGCAGTCCCTTCTCTCTGCTGACCACCAGCAGTCCCTTCTCTCTGCTGACCACCAGCAGTCCCTTCTCTCTGCTGACCACCAGCAGTCCCTTCTCTCTGCTGACCACCAGCAGTCCCTTCTCTCTGCTGACCACCAGCAGTCCCTTCTCTCTGCTGACCACCAGCAGTCCCTTCTCTCTGCTGACCACCAGCAGTCCCTTCTCTCTGCTGACCACCAGCAGTCCCTTCTCTCTGCTGACCACCAGCAGTCCCTTCTCTCTGCTGACCACCAGCAGTCCCTTCTCTCTGCTGACCACCAGCAGTCCCTTCTCTCTGCTGACCACCAGCAGTCCCTTCTCTCTGCTGACCACCAGCAGTCCCTTCTCTCTGCTGACCACCAGCAGTCCCTTCTCTCTGCTGACCACCAGCAGTCCCTTCTCTCTGCTGACCACCAGCAGTCCCTTCTCTCTGCTGACCACCAGCAGTCCCTTCTCTCTGCTGACCACCAGCAGTCCCTTCTCTCTGCTGACCACCAGCAGTCCCTTCTCTCTGCTGACCACCAGCAGTCCCTTCTCTCTGCTGACCACCAGCAGTCCCTTCTCTCTGCTGACCACCAGCAGTCCCTTCTCTCTGCTGACCACCAGCAGTCCCTTCTCTCTGCTGACCACCAGCAGTCCCTTCTCTCTGCTGACCACCAGCAGTCCCTTCTCTCTGCTGACCACCAGCAGTCCCTTCTCTCTGCTGACCACCAGCAGTCCCTTCTCTCTGCTGACCACCAGCAGTCCCTTCTCTCTGCTGACCACCAGCAGTCCCTTCTCTCTGCTGACCACCAGCAGTCCCTTCTCTCTGCTGACCACCAGCAGTCCCTTCTCTCTGCTGACCACCAGCAGTCCCTTCTCTCTGCTGACCACCAGCAGTCCCTTCTCTCTGCTGACCACCAGCAGTCCCTTCTCTCTGCTGACCACCAGCAGTCCCTTCTCTCTGCTGACCACCAGCAGTCCCTTCTCTCTGCTGACCACCAGCAGTCCCTTCTCTCTGCTGACCACCAGCAGTCCCTTCTCTCTGCTGACCACCAGCAGTCCCTTCTCTCTGCTGACCACCAGCAGTCCCTTCTCTCTGCTGACCACCAGCAGTCCCTTCTCTCTGCTGACCACCAGCAGTCCCTTCTCTCTGCTGACCACCAGCAGTCCCTTCTCTCTGCTGACCACCAGCAGTCCCTTCTCTCTGCTGACCACCAGCAGTCCCTTCTCTCTGCTGACCACCAGCAGTCCCTTCTCTCTGCTGACCACCAGCAGTCCCTTCTCTCTGCTGACCACCAGCAGTCCCTTCTCTCTGCTGACCACCAGCAGTCCCTTCTCTCTGCTGACCACCAGCAGTCCCTTCTCTCTGCTGACCACCAGCAGTCCCTTCTCTCTGCTGACCACCAGCAGTCCCTTCTCTCTGCTGACCACCAGCAGTCCCTTCTCTCTGCTGACCACCAGCAGTCCCTTCTCTCTGCTGACCACCAGCAGTCCCTTCTCTCTGCTGACCACCAGCAGTCCCTTCTCTCTGCTGACCACCAGCAGTCCCTTCTCTCTGCTGACCACCAGCAGTCCCTTCTCTCTGCTGACCACCAGCAGTCCCTTCTCTCTGCTGACCACCAGCAGTCCCTTCTCTCTGCTGACCACCAGCAGTCCCTTCTCTCTGCTGACCACCAGCAGTCCCTTCTCTCTGCTGACCACCAGCAGTCCCTTCTCTCTGCTGACCACCAGCAGTCCCTTCTCTCTGCTGACCACCAGCAGTCCCTTCTCTCTGCTGACCACCAGCAGTCCCTTCTCTCTGTTGAGCACCAGCAGTCCCTTCTCTCTGCTGACCACCAGCAGTCCCTTCTCTCTGCTGACCACCAGCAGTTCCTTCTCTCTGCTGACCACCAGCAGTCCCTTCTCTCTGTTGAGCACCAGCAGTCCCTTCTCTCTGCTGACCACCAGCAGTCCCTTCTCTCTGCTTCCCAATTCTTCTAGATGGGAGCAGGCAGCCTGATGCTCCTGCTGTCACAGTCACGAGCCATTCCCACCACCATGCTTTCCACACTCTTGTAAACCTATAACCCCCTTCAACTGCATGCCAAAATAAACCATTCATTTGCCTATAGCCTGTATTTTATCATAAAGGCAAAGGGACTAATACACTATGTATCTACCTAGACCAAGAAGGCAACATGGCCAGCATGAACCTTCTATCCTGCCTGGCCTGGCCAGGACAACTCACAGGCTACTACAGGTATCAGGGGCGAGGACTAGAGTAGGGTCCAGCATGCTATCTATCCCCTGGCTTAGGGCAATAAAAGACAGGGCTGAATTCCTCCAGAGTCTTCTGTGTCAGACTATGCTGCATCCTGAGCTGGTGCCCCTTAGATATTTGAGCTTGTTTATTAGTTTTGGTCTGAAATATGAAAAGTCACCAAAGGGTTTATGATAATTAAAATCAGCCATCCGGCCACAGTGCTTTGCAGCAATGCTCTAGCAGTGAGCTACTTTCTCTTGCATCCCAAGAGAGCCCCAGTTCAGCTTCACTAAGTGACAGAAGGTCATAGTCGCCATGTGTTAATTAAAAGGATAAAGTGCCAGAATTCCCAGGAGCCACAGAAAACTCAGGCAAATGGCAGGTGTGAACACAGGAGCAGCCTTGGGCTGCACAGTTATGGCCATGGGTCAGAACTACTTCCCATGTCTAGAAAGAGGACACTTCTCTCTGCTTTGACCTGAAGGAGCTGCCTAGTTATGAAGAGTGGAGCACCAGTGGCCACACAGGCAGGAGGGCACCCAGGACATCCAGTCAGGTCAGACCAGGGTGGTCCCCACTCCAGACAACACCCCCAGAGCCCATGGAGGGGATTAGGCCAGGACCTCTGGCACTATGGTCTATGCAGATCAACACGTGGCCGGCCACCTCTAGATGACATAGATAACATAGATCAAAGCTCTATGTTTTCCCGGGGAAACAGCAAAACCCAGTATTCTCAGGAGACCAGTCTGATCTCCCCTTAGGGACAAAGGAGGCCACCTCTTGTCATATTTTAGTGCCTGCTAATGTCATATCAGCCACCCAAACCCATGTACACAGAGAGGCTTTGGTTAAAGGGAGGGACCCCCACTGCCATGAAGGCACTGTCATCTGGGCTTGGGGTCAGCGGTGCCACACATACCTTCCAAAGGCCCCCGAGCCTGGCTGTCCCAGGTTGGGTTGGGTGTCCCTAAGTCCTGTAGGACACATGACCTGTGACCTACTTCAGTCCCTTTCTGTCCTCCTTACTCCCCACAGAAGCCATAAGAAATTCCATGCCTGGATGCCATGGACAGGAGTTACCACAAGCTCTAGCCCACCAGTTAAACTCATAGTCACATGAATCAGTTCCTTGTGATGGAACCTTAATGTCTGGTTCAGCCCTGACGTGCCCAAACTCAGAGTTCCTTCAGTCCATGGTGTGTCCCAATGTGTCACTGAATCACTAGGCATTGGGTTGGATGGTGCCTGAGGTTGGACAATGCCAATGGCTAAGGTCTTCTTCATACTGTGGGGCTCAGGCCCCAGATGATCCAAGAAAAGGCTCAACTCTGGGTCCTAGGAGGAGTGACCTATCCTGAGAGGCTGGAGTCTCACGTTGGATGCTGATCCTGTAGCTGTTCCTCTGTAGGGATCCTGGCACCCAAAGCCAGGTAAGGGTCATGTAAAAGCCAAATGAAGACACGAGTGGATTTGAGGCACATCCCAGTGTCTGCTTTCTTTCACACATTCTGCATCTACTTGGCTTCTGTAGAGCCTAAGTGTGGTTCAGAGTCCACACAGCACATACCCAGAGCTCAACTTTCAGCTGAAACCCCTCCCTGTCACATATCTTCATCCCCTGTCACCTCTCATTGATGGTTGCCATTTGGGAAGAATATGCCACCTTGGGAGAATACACCATCTGCAAGGGTTGGAGTTTTTGTCAGGTCTTGTCTCTGCAGGGACCGGCTCTGAGGCTTCTCCCTAGTCTGTCCTCTGCCTGGGCTGTGGGACTAGCAAGATTGCTTCATGCTAAGTAGAGGTTTCCTCTGAGCCCCAGACATCTGCAAAGACCTCTGGCTTTACAGTGGCCTTTCTTCTGCAGCGGCTGATGTGGACATTAGTCACATCCTGAAATGACTGCTGTCCCTTGCCCCAAGCTCTGGCTATTCAGGTCCATAGACAGATTGTTTCTGAGGGAGCTCAGCAGATGCCTCAGACGTCTCATCTCTTTCTGCTTAAATCTGATCCAGGGCTAGAGCTGCCAGTGGTGCCAGCAGCCCGGTGTTGGAGGCCAAGGACAAGATGTAGAGGGCAGCGATTGTCATTCCCTGGCCTCAGGCCACCAAGTAGTACCTTGGCCAATGTCATGTAGATTGGATCCAGCTAAATGGTATAGCCCCATGGTAGGGATAGTGTGACTACAGAAAGGGGGACATCTTGGGACATCCCAGGAGCAGGGAGGGGCTGTCCAGGTGAGTAAAGAATGAGGAATATGGGGATATGCAGAAGAGCAGTTCAGGAAAATTCTAGGCACTACTGGTCAGAAACAGGTGCTGGGGGGCACTCTATCAGTGTGTGGGTATATCAGCTGGGCTTGGGGGACTTGAGGCTGGTTGTTGAGACCCTCCCACCCAGCTGTAACCATACATGCTTGGACTGGACATTCATCTAGGTACAGATGCCCACCCCTTGTGCAAGAGTATTCTGGAGGCTTCTCCAGGTTCTAGCAATGGGCTAAGGAGCTAGATGTCCCTCTGGCACTGAGGTATTCGAACCTACACTGCCAACAGACCTGCACACATGAGTGTGCACACTGTGTGTCTCAAGGCTTAACAGAGGGTGTCTGAGCCATTAGGTCTGGAAGGTCCAGAGTCCACCTGCCAGGCAGGTATGTGAAACCCATTGTGTCTGTCCTAGTTTGTCTTCCATTGTTGTAAAAACACTCTGACCAACACCAACCTGGGGAGGAAAGAGTTTATTCAGCTTACATCTCCTGGGTCACAGTTCATCACTTAGGGAGCCCAAGGCGGGAACTCAGGGTAGGAACCTGGAGGCAGGAGCTGAAGCACAGGCCATGGAGGAATGCTGCTTACTGGCTTGCTCCCCTGGCCCATTCCCAGCCTGCCCTCTTATACTGTACACAACAACCTGCCCAGGGTGGCACAACCCATAGTGGGCTGGGCCCTCCCATACTGCTCGACAATCAAGACAATACTCCACAGATGTGGCCACAGGCCAGTCCAATGGAGCCAATTCCCCAATTGAGGCTCCCTCAACCCAGATGTGTCAAGTTGACACTAAAGCTGTCCAGCACGGTGTCCCAATGCCCTCTGCTCACCCCATGGATCAGCATCTCATTGTTCACCCAATGGTGTCCCCAAACCAGCCTCACACTGGGGTCAAGGCCGGCACTGGACATGCAAAAGGTGTCAGTTACCTGCTGGTTTGATGAAGTTTAGTCAGTAGGTATGGAAAGGTCAGCGGGCAGGTGGCTCATCATAGTTAGGCAGGCTCATCTTCCAAGGAGGCAGGTCCATGGGCCCTCCCAACCCAGCACCCATGAATCTGAACCATGAGCACATGAGCTGTCTCCAGTGCTGCAGGCAGCTGTGCTCTGATGAGGGGCAGGATTCCACTGCACGCAGCATGTCTTATGTCCTTGCATCCATGTGTCTATGTGTCCATCTCACATCCATCTACAGTTGACCCCGGGCTGTGCAGACCACAATAACTAACAAACTAACCACTCAGTCAACACCTTTTGCATGGGTACTTAGCAATGACTATTTTTGGAAACAACACTCAATCTAAAATTGCTTTGGATAATACAAAATAACTTTAACACAGTAGCTGAGGGATTCTCAAATATGGTTTTTTCTGTTAAAATAATTTGTATGTTTATGACACTTAAGCTTGTTTAAGAAACTTTTACAGAACAAACATTGCTTGTTCTTGCATTTGCCTCAACCCTTTCTTAGCACTTTCATGAAATGAGTTTTCATGGAAGTTTTATGGTCCCATTGGTACTCTGCATGATGCTGGCTCATGAGCCCCCGCCATGTGGAGAATTTTCCATCTCAGTCAGGTCTATTCACTGATCTTGTGTGAGGGAGTAAGAACATTCTCTGTTAGCTCCCCCAAATTGTTCTTTGTGACCTGATGAATTTTTTTGAGATAGGGTCTTATGTATCCCAGGTTGGCTTTGAAGCTGCCATGTAGCTGAAAATGACCATGAATTCTTTTTTTTTTTTTAGACAGGGTCCTCCCAGCCCCAGCCTACCTGGATGTCACTATGTGGACCAGGCTGGCCTCCATCTCATAGAGATCCACCAGCCTCTACCTCCTGAGGGCTGAGATTAAAGGTTCACACCACTATGCCTGGCATGCCCTTGAATTTTTAATTCTCTTGACTCTACTCCAGTGCCAGGGTTATAGGCATGCACAACTGTACACCACATTTTTAATGTGGTGCCGAAGAATCAAACTCAGTGTTTCCTGCATTTGAGGCAAGTACTCTACCAACTGAGCTATATCATGTTTTGCTTTATTATATTTCTCCAAATATTTTAATTTAAAGAAAAAAATTCTTGTGAAATATATCAATAATAATGACAATACAACATAGTGTTGTCTGTATGCACAAAGGTATAGTGAGGCAAAATAAATGTTAGGTGTCAACTATTCTTCCTTAGGGACAATTGTCTTCCTTTTCTATGTTCCTACCCACCTGCTGCCCTGTCTACTCCATAGTCATCTTTCCCTTTTTACTCTCTCTTGTGATTTCCTGTCATCCACTCCTCTGTTCACTTATCTACACATCTATCCACTCACACACCCTTCCATCTAACTACCCACCCATGCACCCATACACTTACTTATCTGTCCAGTTACTCATCCACCCATACATCCACTCATCCATTCACCCCTCCACTCCCATCTATTCCCCCATCTATCTATCCATCCTTCTATCTGCCCATCTACCCATCAGCCCATCCATCCATCCACCTACCTACCCATTCATATACTCACCAATCCACCCACTCACAATCCATCCATCCATCCACTTGCCTACCCATCCATATACTCACCAATATACCCACTCACAATCCATTCATCCCCCATCCATCCATCCATCCATCCATCCACTTACCTATCCATCCATCCATCCCTCCCCATCCATCCATCCATCCATCCACTTACCTATCCATCCACCCACTCACCAATCCATCCATCCGTCCCTCCCTCCCCATCCATCGATCCATCCATCCATCCACTTACCTTCCTGTCCACTGAGTCATCCATCCATCTACTTACTATCCATCCATCTACATACCCAACTATCCATTCACCCATCACCCATCATTTATCCTATCCATCTACCCACCCATCCATCCAGACTATGCTGGCTGAAGAGATAGCTGGCTGTCAGTGGCCCAAGGGGAGGGGCCCAGCCATGTGACTTTCAGTTGAGGCCAGGCCTCTATGAAATCCAAAGGAGGAAGTAGGAGCAAACAGAGTCCAATTCAACATCAAGGGAAAGGCTGTCTGCTTCGAGCCAGAGAACATTCTTGGACTGAACTTTTTTCAGTGTCCTAAATTTAAACAGCTAGAATTATTTTTCAAGCACCATCATATTTAACCTTTAGAAATGATTGGCCTCTTAATGGGGTGTCTGCATTTGACTGTGCAGCTGGAATGTGACAAGACCTCATTTCTTAGAGCGCTTTTCTGCCCCTGTGCTCTGAGCACAGAGAAAAACTAAATTCAGGTAGTATAAATCACCAGGTTTCCACTGTGCACCCATAGTGTACAGGGCAGGGCGTCGGCTGAGAGGTCAGTGTGGGCCAGGAAGGGTTGTGGCTCAGAGCAAGGATAGCCTTTGCTTGAAATCCTGGACCAGCAGAGAAAGTATGGTGAGATTCTGGGCAGGAGCTCAATCCAATTATGGACGGAGAGGCCTTTGGTAGGGTAGGAGGGGCAGGGTTACCTGGCTGACACCTGGGGCCACTGAAGGTTGCTGAGAAGAAGCATCTTGGAAAGTTTGGGCTTGGGCCACCAGGGATCAAGATACAAATATGTGAGTCAGGAGGGAGACAGACAGTCGCTTCATCACTGTGGTCCGTTCCGTAGCTGCTCATGGGCTGAGGAGCTGTGGTTTAGGTCTAAGCTAGATATAGCTGAGAGGGAGCAGACTGGTCTGTTCTAGGCACTGAGGTGCTCTGGGGCACTAGATCAACCTAGGCTCCATGAGGGGCTTCCAGTAAGGGCTCAGTCCTCATTCCCGCTGCCTTTCCACACCTGGAATTTTGCCTGACTCACACAGAATGCCCTGCCCATCCCTGAAACTCCTGAGCCAAGGACGGTATTCCTGAAGGCGAGGACAGCTCAGGGGGCCATGGAGACCTGTGAGTTAATGCATAATGCAGGCACACCCCCACAAGATCCTTGCCTAGAACCCCCACTTACTATGCTAACTCATTCTGCTGGTTGCTCCTGTCCCACAGGACCTGAATGCTATGGATATCACCTGCTTTAGGGCAGGGTCAGCCTGCTGATCAGAACTGAGATCTGCCAGGAAGATTGTTTGTTCTCTGTGTCTCCAGTTTCCAACTGCATGATGGATGAGTGGCCTCTCAGTGAGGGACGAGGTGGGGGAGGGCTGTATTTGTACATGGCCCAGAGATAAAAAACTTTTTTGGCTACCTTAATGGGGAGTGATCTTGAAGTCCCATCTCAGGACTCTGTTACACAATGGTAAAAGATAAAAAGTTAATGTGATGTGTTAATTTGACTTTCCCCTGAATAAAAGCATTTATATAGTGACTTGATGATCGCCAAAGACCAGCTACTTCTCCCTCCGTGTGAAACGGCCCGGGGAAGATGCCAGCCCTCATCCTCTACCGAGTCTCTTGACATATGTTGGCCAGGGGGTCTGTAGTCACAGCTCCTCTGTACTGGGCTCTGGATGCTGACTCAATAGGCAGCTGACATCCCACCACTCTCTGCATTAAGATGGTCCTTCAGATGTCACAGGTGTTGCGGCCACTGTCATGTGAAGGTCACAGGAGGTCATCCACTTTGTAGAGCCCTGGAAGCCTGTAGGGAGAGCCCCATCCCAGCCAACCAGCTGCACAATGCAGCTTCTCGCCAGTGCCTGAGTATCTGCCTTGGTGTCTGTTTTACTGTTACCTGCTGACCTCTCATTCCCCTGTTTTTTTTTTTTTCCTTGGGGCGCTCTTGGGAGTCCTGCAGTGAAGCACACAGACCACATTGAGCAGAGGATTCCTTTCTAAGGCAGATGTTCTCATCTCTGGCAGGGCAGGTGACAGGAGACCTTCGTTCTCTCTTGTGCAACATCCCCAGCACAGACCTGAATGGACAAGGGTGAGACTAGCACAGCAGGCACTGGGCCTTGAGCACAACCACCACAGGCCTCTCTCTCAGGGAGGACCAGGTGGGCCAAGCTTGTGCCCAGCATCTCCCTGAAGGCCGGGAGCTAGGCAGAATAGAGCCTTTTCCAATGGAGGCCTGAATCTTCCCTGCTGGCTTGGAGATGGTTCTGTATGTGGGACATGTAGATAAAATGTACTCATTCCTATCACATGGTTAAATGAGACTAAGAAAGTTCTATCTTTACGGAAGTTTGTAAAAACACCATCTGGCAAAACCTCCTCCCCCAGTCAGCATTTTTCAAGATTAAAGTTTGTAATCAAGGTTGTATCCTCTTCTCAAAAGCTGAATTTTGCTTATTAACTGCCCTATTTTTGAATTAGCCAACCACGTAAGACTGTGAGGCTGAGCTCTGACCACATAGAGTGAGGCACAACATGGGACCCCTTGCATTAGGAATAAAAACCTAGCAGGACCCTCTGGATGGCATGCTTACTGGGTTTAGAGCAGCTTTGCATTCTTCTGCAGAAGGAAAACCTGTCGCCTTGCCAGAATACCTTGGATTGTGTGGTCATTTTCTTGAGACCCAGACATGTTTCTAACATGTGCCTAGAAGAGCCTGCTTGACCTGCGCAGATTCAGGCAGGAGGCCATGGCCTTCGGGTGGATTAGGGCTCCCACCTCCTTTACACAGGAAGATCAATTTCCTTTATTTTTTAATTACTGTGTTGATCTTAGTGGGAAGAGAACTATTTCTCAGTGAAAAGATAAGCTGCTCTAAATCCTACTTTTTGGGAAGAAATGGAAAGAAAAGAAATGGAAATGAAATAAAGATGGCAGGGTGCAGCTGTCCTCCAGAAAGGCCTTGGAGCTGCCCTCCTCCAAAACCAGGGTCAGCAAGGACGATGCAGATGTGGGGGACACTGAATCTGCTTTTCTACCCATTACGGTAGGGCTGACCCCACAGCAAGTTCTCTCTCTCTGTCCCCAAGTGCCAACAAAAGGGTGGTAAGTACAAATGTACACCCCCTTTCAGAGACATCAGCCCCAACGAAGTGACTGACCCAGACACAAAGTCTCGTCTGAAGGGGTAAGAAAGAGCTTGCCCTTAGACAAACTCCTCATGATGAAAGACGTCATAACCATATACCACCAGTCATTGGGAGGGGGAGAGCCAAGGAAAAGCAGTATTCTGAGTCAAAAGTAAAATCATTCAGTTGAACCACACCTAGTGAGAAGAGCGGAGGAGCCAGGAGATTCCCAGGACAAGAGGCTGTGTAGTGGTCTGCAGACCTCCATGCACAAGGGCAGGCAGAGTGGGAGGGATGGGTGCGAAGGGACAGGTGGGAAGACACAGTGTAGGACTTGGAGGCTCTTGATGCCCAGTCATAGTCCTTGAGAAAGTTTATGATATACACAGCTCTCCATGGGCCTTGGAAATAGGAAACCACAGGATAGGACACAAGTGGGAGCCAGGACAAAGCAAGAGGACAGTGACGACAGTGACAAGGAGACAGTGTCTGCTCAGTCCCATCTTGTCCCAGATGCTTCCCCTGGGATCACACAGGGGGACTCTTTCCCAGTAGCTCCCATGTGCTACCACAGCCCCTCTAACGGTGTTGGGGACACAAGGAGTCATTTTAGTGAGCTGGGAGTATCAAGCTCTATCTGTGGATCTTGGCATATGTGTCATTTACAGGTCTTGACAACCATGTCACTAGAGACCTGCAGGTGGAAAAATGAAGCCATTTTATGTTTGATGTAGAGGTCACGAGAATCCTGTGTCTGTAACATTTTGACTCATGTCTGTGCTGTGAGACATCATCACAGCCTCACTGGTCAACAGTCTCCTATTGTGGCAGTAATGTGGAGACCGTGTGATTGTGACTGGAAGAGCAGTCTCCCCTCCCTGATGGATGCTCTAGGTAGGAAGGTTCGATGGGACAGGAGCCTGGACGCTGGCAAGCACATGCATCCCACCTATCCTTGCTGACCATTCTTAGAGCTGTTCAAGTCAGCCTGCATGTGGCATGTGCGTAGACATACATATACATGTATATGTGTGTACATGTGTGTGTTCAGCATCCTCCCCCTTCCTCCTTCCTCCTGTTCTTGTTTCCTCCCCTCCCTTTCTCTCTCTCTCTCTCTCTCTCTCTCTCTCTCTCTCTCTCTCTCTCTCTCTCTCCTTCCTCTTCCTCTCTCCTCAGCTGCCCTAACAGGCATATCAGTTCCAGCTCCAAGTCCCTGGAGGGCAGGCATGATGTGGAGATGGCTGTCCTCTGGCTCTGGGTAAGGCAGCCATTGGAGTCTTCATTGCCTGGGCTTTAGTTGCTGCAACACCTCCACAACCCTCTGGTCAGGGACAGACACAGCTGATGGACATCCCATGGGCACTTAGCCTCCAGGCAGGCCTTGGAACACTCAGAACACAGCTGCCTCCGACACCTGCGAGGCCTGCGACAAGTGGCTGCTCCCTTGGAACCACAGCCAGATCCAGACCGGCTTGGGTTGTGTGGCACTGAGGCCTGGATGGCTGCCCTGGAGAATTTCAGGAGCCCAAAGCTGCTGCTCCTTCATCACATGACATGTGTGGGGCAGGACATGATTGGATAAGGTTTCCAGCAAGGCTGATTTCATTTATTTCATTCCTTTTAAGCTAGCTCTGCCAGCTGAGAGTCTGTGCAAGGACATTCCGACAGACTCGAGGATGGATGTGAACACCTCAGATCCCTCCAGCCCTCTCATGCACTGTGGGCTCCAGCACAGGTGCTGGGGTCTCTGTGGATAACCTGCATGTGGACGGTGAGGCCGGCGGCAGGGTCTTCTCTGTGGGTCTGTTCCTATGCGCTTGTGGTTCCAAGGCCCTCCTCTGTAAGCCTGGCTCTGAGCGGGTCCCCTGGTCCTGGGTTCAGCCAAACTGGCCTGCTCAGACTCTGCGGAGGTTGAGGGGTACAGAACGCGTCAGCTGTTCTGCAGCCTTGGGAGGCTGTCCATTCTGCCTTCGGAAGATCCTGGGACTGTTGTCTCCAACAAAGACACCCCACCCACCCCATGTGACTCCACTTCAGGGGAGAACCTCAAATCTGACCTTCCTGTGGTTTGCCATACAACTGCTGTTCCTTTGGACCTCCACAAGGGGTCTATCCACCCTCCAATCCCGTGCGGCCAGTTCACTGGTCCAGCTGACTCTGTTTACCCACTGTACTTTCTCAGGCCCTGCCTGTGCCAGTTTTGCTGTCTCTAGGCCCTGGGCTCTAGCCTGGGTAAATGCTAGACTTGGGTTCCTCTGTTTCCCCTTAGTCTTTGTCTCAAAAACAGCTGGGTTGTATGAGTTTTTAGCTAAGATTGTCAGATCGCAGCGGAGGAAGTTGCACTTTGCATTCTGCATTGCTTCATGCTATTCCATGTTGACTGAGAGGGACCACACACTGACATGGTTCCTGAGGCAGTCGGAATGGCAGGCCTAGTGAAGGCCTTCAGACATAGAGTAATATAGGTGCTCTAAGGGGGTGTGAGGAGCACTAGACTGAGCCTCCTTACTATGGCTCTCTGCTGACCTCCGTTTCTGGTCCCAAAGCAGGACCCAAGAACCACTGGAGCCTCATTGCAGGCTGGCAAGTGCCATTTTGCCCTGGGACCCTTTAGGCCTGTTTAACATGGGGAGCCCAGGTGCCTGGAAAGAGCCCACCTGGTGGGCAGTACGTCGGCTCCCTGGAGGGGCAGGCCTATAAGTCTGCTGATGGGGCCACTCTTTCTCCATATACCTATGCGTGTTAGGATGACCCCAGTGCTTGAAGCTCCAGGGAGAAGCTGGACGGGACTTGGCCACCCTGCCTGGCTGTCTGTGATTCTTTCTTCTCTTAGTCACCTGTTAGTGTCTGTCTGTATGAACTGACACATGTTAGACTGGAGGCAGTGGGCTGTAGGGTGAAGTGCCTTGCTGTATGGGGCCAGCCTTGTGGAAGTTGGTTGGGAGCTTAGGAACCCAGGTTGCCAGTGAGGCTATAGGGCAGGCAGGGCAGAGCACCAAGACCAGGCTTTGATCCTATTCCTTGCTCCTTCTACCCTGGGTCCACCAGGAACACAGCACACGGCAGTGACTAGTGACTGCACACACTTCAGGAGCAATCCAGCAAATGCGGTTCTCAGCTGTGAGGAGGATCTGCTGAGGAAGGCCTCAGGGCAGCATCACTAGTTAGGGGGTCCACAGTAGCCTGACCCGGTACAGCACAGACACCTGGCACTGGGTGTATCAAGTAATAAACTCTCACTCTGACGGGCTCAGAGGAAGGGCCATCTCCTGGTGTTCCTGGAACTGGCTCAGCCAGTTTTATATGAATCTGTGAGTAGTAGCTTTGAAGTTGTCCACTTGAGGTCTCCTGGTCCTGCAGTCACCTCAGTTCTCATCAGTTCACCTAGGGTCTTCCTTGCCTGGTAGACAAACCCCCAGCAGGATCTGACATTGCTCTATAGGCTGCAGAGGCCTCGGGCAGGCAGAACCACAAGGTTCAATCTCTAGGGCTCAGCCCCTCCCTTTTCATGAATAATGGGATCCATGTGGATGGCTTGGCTGTGATTCTGGTCCTGGTCTTGGCTTGGCCCTCTGTGCTCATAAGAGGTAGTTGGGGTGCAGTGGGACCCAGGGCAGTCACTGTTAGTCTGGGTTGGAGTAGTATCCCACCCGCACCTGGGGTTCTAGAACCCTTGACAGCCTTGTCTTATGTGGTATTGGGCCTGCCTGGCTGTGTCTGCACCACTGTGGCCCAGCAGCCCAGTGCTAGTGGCTTGGAAGTGGCTCCATTCAGTGACTTGGAGTCCTAACAATATCTTTGCAACTCCTCGGGCAGAGCTCACTTTATTTCACGCATGGGCATGGCTCAACAGAGCAACCTCCACTGGACAGTGGAGGCTCCTGCTGCCCACATGTGGCCCATGTTGGCTGGGAGCCTGAGCTGCATGTTGATCACATGTCTTGCAGGCAGCAGCACTTCCGGGCTGAGCAGGGCTCAGTCAGCCTCTTTGGGAAAACTGACGGTGAGAATGACTTGAGTCTCTTAGAATAACCTTGCTCTAATTCAGTATGCACACTTACGCTGGCAATTTCTTAAGAGGAGAATGATTTGGTTCCTTCCCAAATCTGCATTTAAATGAAGAGATAACTCATTCAGCTCGGCACTAGAGTCAGCATACCAGGCAGCCACTGAGGCTGTGACAAAGACAGCTGCTGAATCAGCCTTCAACTTGCTGTGGACCTGTGTCTGAGGCTTGGTTCCTGCTTAACCCACCATACTTACATGTCAGCATAGACACCAGGGGCATGTGCTTCAGGTGGGATTGAGGAAACAAATGACTGAGAACAGGTCTAGTTCTTGCACCTACCCTGGCCAGAAAGCTCTTGGCGGACTTAGCTGTTCTCTATGCTGCCAAGGAACCATGGAGTTCTGTGCCCAGGTAGAACTCTAGGCTCTAGACTCCCATGGATTCTGCCTATGCTAGAATCAGTTGCCCTAGCCCTGACCCTGGGTAGGGCTTCCTAACTGCAGTGAGGAGCACAGTTAGACCAGGGACCCTGGTCTTAGGGACAGCCTCCCTGACTTAGGGACAGCCTAACTCACGATCTTGCATCACTTACCTTCCTTAGATAGATGCAGAGATCTTCCTGACCACCCATTCTCCCCCACCTGCTCAGTTACCTGGACCCACAGCTTGCCAGGGGTGTGGTCTCTTGATCTGTCAGCAGAGTGTCTGTCAGCAGGGTGTCTGTCAGCTGGGTGTCTGTCAGTGGGGTGTCTGTCAGCAGGGTGTCTGTCAGCTGGGTGTCTGTCAGCTGGGTGTCTGTCAGCAGGGTGTCTGTCAGCTGGGTGTCTGTCAGCAGGGTATCTGTCAGCTGGGTGTCTGTCAGCGGGGTGTCTGTCAGCGGGGTGTCTGTCAGCAGGGTGTCTGTCAGCTGGGTGTCCGTCAGCAGGGTGTCTGTCAGCAGGGTGTCTGTCAGCAGGGTGTCTGTCTGTCAGCTGGGTGTCCGTCAGCAGGGTGTCTGTCAGCAGGGTGTCTGTCAGCAGGGTGTCTGTCTGTCAGCAGGTGTGGTCTCTCCATGGGAACTCTCTTAGTGTGGTCTCTTAGTGAGCTGATCTCTCAGTGTGCGTGGTCTCTCCTCAGTGGGGCAGATTTGGATTTACATCAGGGCCCTTGTATTCAGGCACCATCTGGAAAGGTTTTTGGATGGTTGTCTTTCCCATAGACCCCACAGGCTTCCTTCTGGAACACCATTGTGGGGGTGTACAGAGCATGGCCTGGCCTGGCATAAGGTAGAGAGCCACTCTGTAGTGGCTCAGGCAGGTCTGCAGGCAAACAACTCAGTCTTCAGAATAAGATGGGACATCCAAGCTCAGGAGGTGGGGAAGAAAGCACTTCATCTTGCCAAGGCATCACTGTGAGCCCAGCTCTCCCTCAGCTCCTTCTGTGTCATCTCCCTTCGTGCAGGCTAGGGTGAGGACAGGCATGGAGGCTCAGAAGGGACAGGGCAGCTTTATCTCTTCCCTGAGCACCATGACCATGTGTCCCCAGGTGAGAGCATAGGAGTCCCCTCACCAGACTTTCCTAAGGCCCTCCTACGTCCATGGTCCCACACGTGGTACTGAGATGGTGGTGTCCCTCCTACTTCCCTGGTCCCACACGTGGTACTGAGATGGTGCTGTCCCTACTTCCATGGTCCCATACGTGGTAATGAGATGGTGGTGTCCCTCCTACGTCCATGGTCCCACACGTGGTAATGAGATGGTGGTGTCCTCCTACTTCCCTGGTCTCACACGTGGTACTGAGATGGTGGTGTCTCCCTACTTCCCTGGTCCCACACATGGTACCGATGACTTCCATGGAAGGGTCCTCGAGACGCCCTGTCGAGCCAGCTCATTCTGTCATCATTTCCATCCCAGTCTCTCACCAGTAGTGTCCTCACCCCAAGGGCAGCTTGTCCTTTCAGATTCCACTTCTTCACATTTTTTCCCATGGAGACTTAGACCAAATTTAGCCATGAACACCAGTTGCCCTGTCTTCCCGTCCATAACTTACAGCTGCCAGCTGCTGAGAGCTGAGGCAATTAGCAGAGATTGGTCCTTCCTCATTTAACATGATAGGGCTGCTTGGCAATGTGTATTGGCCATTAAGACAATGGATATAAGATGCTGGGGACTGAGGCAGCTCAGGTCCCAGAGTAGAGAAGTGGGCTTACTTGTTGCTGTGACAGATGAGTACTGTCCATGGATACCTCTGGACCACCAAGACTCTGGAGGCTAAGATGAGGTGGTTCTGTTCAGGCCCAGTGAAAGAGGCAGAGCCCTTAGACTCTTGCACTGTGGACTGTTGTCCTCATGATACTTCATGACTGATTTCCACCTCTTCTACCTGCTGAGGAAGATAGATGGAACTCCACCCTGAGACCAGGGTGTGCTCTAGGACAAGTGGAACACTTTGTGGTAGACACCAGGCTTCTCGTCTGGTTTGCGCCTGCTCCACAGAAGTGGGCTTTAACAAAATGCCATGGGCTCTAGAAGGTCACACAGAGACTCAGAAGTGTGTGCGGTAGGTGGGTCAAACTGCAGGGCAAAGCTGCTGACTAGGTGGAGATGTAACCAATGTTGCCTTAGGGTGAGTCTTCTGCCAGGGCCTTGCTACCCTGTTGGCAGAGCTGGCATGCCTACTAAGGGAGGCAGGGATATGAACTCTGTTTCTTGCAGGGGGCAATACATGAACTTGTCTTTTCTTCTTGGTTTTCAGGGAGGTCAGGGCTACATTAAGGCTCGGTCACTTCATGGATTAACCCATTCGCTTGTGGATCTGGTGCGTGTGTGTGTGTGTGTGTGTGTGTGTGTGTGTGTGTGTGCAGAGGACACCCTTGGGTCCATCCACCTGTTTTTTGAGATAAGATCTTTAGTTGGCCTACTCAGCTATGTTGGCTGGCTGACATTACTCTGGGATCTTCTTGTCTCCAGTACTGGGATTACGAGTGTGCACCACCATGCCAGGCATTTTTATATGGGTTCTTAGGATCAAATTCAGGTCTTCATTCTTGTAGAACAAACACTGTACTAATGGAGCCATCTCTCCAGCCTCCATATTTTTACACCTGTTTTAACTGCCTAATTCTACACCTATCTATAATATTAAGCCAGCTCAAATCTCACTTAGCCAGCAAAGTAGATATGACATTCGCAAAATTAGAAAACTGATTTTTTTTTTCAGGAAGGGAAGTGACTTGCTCACAGTCACCTAGGCCACTCTATCACTCACTTCATAGCTTCTTGTAAATCAAGAGAGTTTGAGAATGTGTGTCCAGGGAAAGGCTAGCAGTGACACCTCTCAGGTGAGACAATCTCTGGCTTCATACAGCCATCATTAGTCTACTGCTCCTCCTTTAACCCTAAGTAGTGTCCTGTGGGAGACAGACAGCCTTCTTCCATCAGCCACACTGCTTCAGGGACTATATTAACTCTTTCCCAGGCTGATCATGGAGCCTTGCCCAGTGGCCATCTTGAGGGGCTACTATGAGGCAGTTGGTCAGCAAGGTCTTCTACTTCTTTCCTGCCACTCTCTTTCCACAGGGAACAGACCCCTGTGTGTACTCTGCTTCCTCAGTAGACATCCAGTCTCCAAGGAACGTCAGCTGTCTCCTGTAAGATGAGCTACAGATCCAAAGTGCTGATTGCCCCTGGGAAGCAGCAGCATGTGGTCATAGCAACTGCCCTGTGGTCAGTGGTTATGTTAACTTTGAGCTCTGTCTCTCCATCTGAATGTCCATGAAGAAGGAACAGAGCTGACAGGGCTGAAGAGGGCTGATATCAGATCCACCTTAAGCAGTGTTTACACTGGGCCAAAGAGAGTCTTGGCCTGGAATTCTTAGCTCAGCAGAAATTAAGAGACTCTGGTTCTTTCTGGGGATATAGGTATGGGTTTTATGGTCAAGGAAAACTGGGGAGAAATGGAGATGTTTGTCCTCCTGCTGTTTGAAAGGCTGGTACACTACAGAACAGCTTGAAGTGGCTCTGACAAGGATCGTAGCCAAGGGGAGATCTTCGTTGGGCTCTGAGAAAGCCTGGGCTGAGGCCTTGGATACAAGGCTGCCGCTTTCTGACTGGGGGAGGCATGGGGTTTGGGCAGGGGGCAGGCAGCAGATTATGGGAAAGCCATAGGTCTATGGGGATATGGATTACACCTAGCCTTCCTTCAGCCCAGGCCAGGGTGGGACCTACAGCCTGAGAGGACATGGGGCCTTTTGGTAGTGGTCCCCTCTGTGCCCCCTTTCCACATTCATGGAACAGATGGGATGAGTGGAACTGGAGAAAACCCTACCGATGATGATAGAAAAGCCAGACACCTTATTAATTTTCACTGTATTCGAGCTAATTTGGTAATGAATCTTGATTGTCTACTTGCCGCAATTGTGAGTCCCCTGAGATTACTGAGGCACACCTCTGAGTGTATCTGTGAGGACTTCTCCAGAAGTTAGATCATGAAAATTCTGATCATGAAAGTGAATGGTTTAGTCTCTTGATCGGTTAATAGTATGATGATATTAGTGGGAGGGGATGAAATGTTGGAGGTGGAGCCTAGTTGGAAGAAGTAGATCACTGGGGGGATGTCCTAGGTGACTGAGGCTGTGTCCTTATTGGCTGTGTCTTGTCCTAGGTGACTGAGGCTGTGTCCTAATTGTCTGTGTCTTGTCCTAGGTGACTGGGGGGATGTGCTTATTGGCAATGTCTTGTCCTAGGTGACTGAGGCTGTGTCCTTATTGGCTGTGTCTTGTCCTAGGTGACTGAGGCTGTGTCCTTATTGCAATGTCTTGTCCTAGGTGACTGAGGCTGTGTCCTTATTGACTGTGTCTTGTCCTAGGCAACCGAGGATATATTCTTCTTGGCTGTGTCTTGTCCTAGGTGACTGAGGGTGTGTCCTTATTGGCTGTGTCTTGTCCTAGGTGACTGAGGGTGTGTCCTTATTGGCTGTGTCTTGTCCTAGGTGACTGAGGGTGTGTCCTTATTGGCTGTGTCTTGTCTTAGGTGACTGAGGGTGTGTCCTTATTGGCTGTGTTGTCCTAGGTGACTGAGGCTGTGTCTTTATTGGCTGTGTCTTGTCTTAGGTGACTGAGGGTGTGTCTTTATTGGCTGTGTCTTGTCTTAGGTGACTGAGGGTGTGTCCTTATTGGCTGTGTCTTGTCCTTGGTGACTGAGGCTGTGTCTTTATTGGCTGTGTCTTGTCCTAGGTGACAGAGGGTGTGTTCTTATTGGCTGTGTCTTGTCCTGGCTCCTTCCTATGCACCCTTGGTTTTGCTTCCTGTCTGCTATGAGATGAACAGCCCTCTCTACATGTTCCCATTGCCATGATGTTCTGCCCAAGCAACCAAGGACAGAACCTTCTGAAGCTGTGAGCTCAGTTAAAGCCTTCTTCCTTAAGTGGTTCTCAGGTGTTTTGGTCACAGTGATGAGAATAACTCAAACAGCTGGTATGGCCATGGGTGGGGACAGCAGGGCTCTTTACATATTTAAGATGTTTCCATATTGTCAGCAACAGGTCAGTAGGAAGATACCAAGGACATTTGACAGTAACGTGTTTGCCAGAGGACAGTCAGGCCAGGGCCACCCATTGCTGAAGTGTCTCCTGCAGTCTTATTGGTAGGTCAGAGCAGAGCCTATGGCTGACATTACCCAGAGCACAGATGTCCATTGAGTCAGGGCCTCCCCCTCCCCACCTCACAGCAGCAGTACTTCTGAGACAGCAGATATATGTGGGGTCCAGAGCAGGGCACCCTTTCTTGGGTCTTGAGTACAGTTAACATGGAGGTGACCTGTTCTTG
The DNA here is from genome assembly GCA_009823505.1 of Rhizomys pruinosus. Lineage (NCBI taxonomy): Eukaryota > Metazoa > Chordata > Mammalia > Rodentia > Spalacidae > Rhizomys > Rhizomys pruinosus. Next base: position 458,831 of record VZQC01015708.1, on the reverse strand, counting down.
AGCCTGAATCTGCAGGACCAGGGAGAGAGAAGAAATCACTGTTGACACAGGAAGCTTCCCACCTGAGCTCTGCTCAGTGGTTTCAGAGAAGATTCCAGTGCTACTGCTTTCTCCCACCTGTCGACACTCACACAGTGTTCTCTGGGTTGTTCTCCTAATAGAGAGAAGCCTGAGAAGAATCTGAATGATGGCCCTTCAGAACCATCAGGATGGGGTGGCTGGTCTATGCTCCTGACTGTGGCTTCATATTACCTCAGCCTGGAGCTGAGGTACCTACAACACCGGCCACAGTGGCCCATGCTCAGCACCCACATAACCCAAGCATGCTGGCTCCCACCACACTGTCATGGCAGCCCAGGTCCACTGCCCACAGATCCTGTGGACATGGGCCCCAAGAACTTAAAACCCATCTACTGCCTATAAATCACAAATCTCACTGATGAACAGCTTTACCAATAGACATAGGTATTATTCTCATCATAGTACTAAGGTTTGTCTTTTCTTTTCCTTCCTTCCTTCCTTCCTTCCTTTTTCTTTTTTTTCTTTTTTTTTTTTTTTTTGGTCTTTTTGAGACAGGATCTTCCTGGAGCCCCAACTAGCCTGGAACTCACTACACTGAACAGGCCCGCCTTGAACTCATAGATATCTGTCTGCCTCTGCCTCTGCCTCTGCCTCTGCTTCTGCCTCCTGAGTGCTGGGATTAAAGGTGTGCTACCACTCTGCTCAACTAAGGTATTTTTACACACTCATGCTGATGAGAGAGAGAGAGAGAGAGAGAGAGAGAGAGAGAGAGAGAGAGAGAGATCCACAGATCATAACCAGATAATTATGGAAGATGCAAACTGACAGTACCACAAATGACTGAGCTGCTGCTCCAGGAAGCAAGTCAGTTGATGTCAGGGACACAGCCTCTGTTGAAGGTTACACTGAGCTGCGGGGAGCTGAACTGCATGGTCTTTGCTTGTGGAGGACCTCTTTTAGATGTATTCTGGCACTTGTTTGTGCATCAAAACATGGACTTAAATGAAAGTCTCATAAAAAATCTTTGGGTCCCTATGGTTGTCTGGCTAAGGTGGCCAGGCCCTCTGTAGTCTGGTTGTAAATGACAAGACCCCTCCAGTGTCTCAGGACCAGCTCTGCTGTGTAGGAAGCTGCTGAGAGTCCAGGAGGAGATCATAGCCCCACAGGTTTCCAGAAGCCTGGAGGGAAACCTGGAGTTCCACATGTAAGTGGAAGGGATGTCTGAAGAAGACACCTAGAGGGGACTTCTGGATGGTGACCTGTTATCCTCCTTCCAGAGGGAGAAACGTGAATATTCGGATCCTCCTCACAATGGGCTCCCTGACTTGAGCCCTGTCTCCCATCTCCCAGGTAGCCCAAATCCTCAGCACTCTCCCCAGGATTTGCATGGAGCCACCCACTACGTTGGCTTATTTCTGCAGTCACATGGAATCAGTATTCATGCTGTGCACTGCTGCAAATCCCATTAGTCTGGGTGTTGAACAACAATGCATAGAAGACTGTTAAAAAATTAATTTCAAGTTTTCTTCCAGCTTGCACTTAGTTTGCTAAAGCAGTTTTCACTTGAAGATGAGCTTCCCATTGAAAAAGCAAAACCACGAAACCCAAAAAAGCTAAATTTACCTGTGTGACCAGAATATAAAGCAGGACTGCCCAAGAACCCAGCTAACTAAGACGAGCAGGTGGAGGCAGACAGCAAGTAGCACTGACACTATTTGGGCAACCAAGGCTCATACGCTCAGAATTGCTGAGCACAATATTCTCTGTGCATGAATGGAGAATTTAATTAGTGTATGCTAACCAGAATTTGTAAGCAGAATTAATTAACTGGTCTGGCCAGCTCCGAAGCTGCCTTGTGCCCAGTAAGAGTGTGGGGAGAACTCGGGGACACAGCCCTAACTCTGTAGGGCCCTTGCCATGGAGTTCAGAGGACCACACAACACGATGGAAGTTATTCCCTATCTCTGGTGAAGACAGAACAAAGGACTTTTGCTCAGAGGACTGTAGTCTCCTCAAATTGGGCAGGTTCTGAGACGCTTCCAGGCCTGTGAATCTGGAGCAGAGTAGCGAAAACAGAGGCACCATCCGTTTGACTTTCATCCCTTGACTAGAATGCACAGATTGGCCATTCTTCAGGATCTGGAAAGCCAAACCCACATGACAGCAACACATGGGTTGATAACCGCCTTTAGCTGGTAGGAATCTTCCAGATGCGCGCAAGGGGTTTTCTGAGTCCGTGATGGATGAATCCCAGGCTCACTGGCTTGATACATACTGTACAACAGTTATTAATTTTCTTTTCCCACATTTTTTAATTAATTAAATTTTTATGTGTATGAATGTACTGTCTGCAAGTAGGTTTGCGCACCCATGCCACGCAATGCCGCGGAGGTCAGAAGAGAGTGTCAGATTCCCCTGGAACTGGAGTTAAAGACGTTTCTCAGCCACCATGTGGGTGCTGGGGATTGAACCCAGGTCCTCTGCAAGAGCAGTCGGCACTTTTAACTGCTAGGCCATCTCTCTAGCCCACTTTCCCACAATTTTGAGGTCTAAAGATGTTCGTAGCTCACGATTGATCAATCACTTAGCAAGTGAAGTACAGGGGGCCCTTTGTGTTCCCAGTCACTGCTATGATATCAAATCTCTGGACAAGAGCAGGCCGGGGCAGGCTCTGGGACAGAAGACACCAAGCAAGGGATGCTGGATCAGGGCCAGATGTGTTGTGCCTCAGCTGCGTCTGGAACAGGACAGATGTGTAGGGGAAGGACAGGTCTGGAGGCAGGCCCTCTGTGAACTACTTGTGGCCAGAAGACTATTCACATGTGCATGTTTGGTGTGGCTCTCACAGTGAGAACACAGGTTACCAGTTCATGGGAGCAGCCTGGCCTGCTTCCCTGCTGCATGTGGGTTCCAAGCTGCTCCCAACTTTACATTCAGACCTCTGAGCTACCCTATTGTCCTGACCCCCTCCTTCTCTCTTTAATTATGCATATGCATGTGCATTTGTGCAGGGTATGTGCATGGGAGAGCAGTTACTTACAGAGGCCAGAAAAGGGAGTTGGATCCCTTGGAGCTGGAGTAATAGGCAGCTGTGCACTGTCCTACGTGGTTTCTGAAAACTGAACACAGATCCTCTGGAAAGTAGTGTGTGCTCTTAAACACTGAGCCACCTCTCCAGCTCCTGGTCCCCAGGCTTTCTAGACCCCTTCTCTCTGTCTTCTAGTGTCAATCCATGCAAACTTAGGCCACACTTCCTCACCATGGGACGGGGCAGTAGGGCAGTAGACACACTTTGGCGCTGTACAGGTAACAGGCCAGTCTCTATTAGCCTCTGAGAGTCTGTCTCATGAGTAAATTTTAGCATATTCCAATGCGAGAAAATATTCTTTTCTCATTATGAAAGGCCGAAAGTCACTATTGAGAGACTTACTTTATCCATTACAAGTTTGCATTTGGATAACATGAGTTTGCTTTTGGATAAAATTTGGATAGCTCATTCCCTTCACATTCAGAAATGCCTGGCTCTGGGTATTGGGCTCTTTCTCAATCATAATAGAGGCCTAACCTTGCCCTGGGCCCAGAGCAGGCAGCCAGGCAGGACCACCTTGTTTTGGTGAGGCCACCTGCCTGAGCAACTCTGAACTGTACAGATGAGTCTTCTCTGGGAGAGACTGCAGAGGGGCTGCCAATGGACCTCGAGACTGACCTTTTCCACAGAGGCCACACTCAGGTGCACTTCGGCCTGTAGCTGTCCTGGGAGCCTCAGGGAAGGACAAGCTCAGGGAGGCCCTCGGACAAGGAGCAGTTCTGCCTGTGGGCCTCCTGCGAGGCACCCTTGACCCTGAGTGCCTGTCTGTGTCTGTGAATAATGATGGGCATGAACCACAAATTCCCACCAGTTTTCTGTGCCACATTATGTTGGGTCCTGAAGCAAATCTTGACCCCCTTCAGGCCTTTCCAAGACCCCTAGCATCTCAGGTTCATGAGGACCACAGCCACATGAAGCTGACTCACAGTCCCCTGTGAGTGGGATGTAGCGGCCAGGTATGAAGACAGGGACTTCAGAAGGATACTGGTGCATCCAGGTATAGAGGATGTGCAGCTAGAGGAAGGAGGGTAGGGATCCAGAGATTAATGAGCAATTATGGTAGCAGCTTAGATCACAATGCAGCAGAAATGTGGACAGCAAAGGCCTGGCTCTTGAGAGTTCAGAGGGAGAATAAGGAATCTACCGGGAATTAAATTAGAGGCTATTTGGGCTATATTCTGGCAAAAATTTGGCTACATTTGCCCATGCCATGAAAATTTGAGGATAAATTAAAAAATAATTTGCTTGGCAGAGAAAATTTCAGGACACCATAGCCTGAATAGGCTGCGACATGGTTAATTCTTATAGGTTTTAGCCTGATTTACAATGAGAGAATGAGAAGTAGAGCAAAGAGATGTGGAAAATATGCAGCGAGGTGGAGAAAAGAACATGAGTGTGGACAAAGACTAGGCTTTTTAAAAGATTAGCATCATTAAAGAGAAGCCAGATACATGGGTTCAGTTTGATCTTGGAGTGGTCTTTGGCATTTGTGTAGAGTGGCCATGGGCCGGGTCTCTCTGACTAGAACCTTACTCCAGTGCACATTTCTTGAAGGGAAGGAGAGTCCCTGACAGGGGTCCAGGATAACAGAAGTCCATGACAAGGCATGGGAGGCTATATAGACTTACTGGGGCCCATGTTCCAAGGCCTCAAAATCTAAGCTTCTCAACTCTGGAAGTCAGATAAGATAACACGGCACTGTCTGCAACATATGAGTCCATCCTCTGTTCCCCGATAACAGGCTAATTCTGCATCCATGTAGAGGACAGGATCAGGCGCTTGGGGCTACCTAAAAGTCATTTCCCAGCAGTCCTGGTCTCCTCCTCTTCTGCCTACGCCAGGGATGTGTTGACCAGTGAAGATGGGATGTGTGACCTGTGATGACACAGCGTCCCCTGCTCTCACTGGTCTAAGGAGACCATCCTGGCAGACTTCACCATGGTATCCCATTTCCAAGGGCTGTTGTGCTCCTTCTTCTGGAAGGCCACCAATGTGCGTACCTTGAGATGGCATTTGGATTTCAACTGCCACATGGTATGCTGAAGGCTCAAAGGGGTTGTTCTTGTTTGGTAGTACCAGGATCCCCACTGTGGTCTGAGAGCACCAAGCACTCAGGGTCTCAATGTCAGCTGGAAAGTTTTCCTGCATGTGGGGCTGTGGTCAAAAGAGGACCTGCTATTCACTGTGTCCTTGGGAATCAGGTGTCTTTGAGGTAAACTTGGGGACTCCCTGAGCCTGAGAATGACTCTACTAACAAACACAGCTGAACAGGCTACTGGGATACTCCTAAAACACCCCCCCCCCCGCCGAGTGAAGTCCTGACAGCACCATGGAAGTGTAACTTCCCTGTCACTGAGCCCATCCTGAGGTCCAAACTCCATGGCAGAAGCTGAGCACACCTGAGGAAGCTCTGGCTTAATGGCTACCAGCCTTGGACTACTCGGCTCTGAAAGCCCCTGGGGCAATGGCGTGAGTTCCAAACCTGGAGCTGAACTCCATCCACTTTCCTCTGCTGTTTCCTGCAGCTCTGAGTGAAATTCCGAGAGCCTCAGCAGCAAGCGCAACCCCCCACAATCTACTGAGCCCCCCATGGCCAAAGTGCAATATCTGCCAGAGTCCACAGCGAAAACAGTTGCTGCTAAGCTCTGATGATGACAGAGCCTCAAAGCCCGAGTGTCAGTGCTGTTTACTTTTCTGCTCTCTGGACACACTACCTGACAAAAGCAACTTAGGAAAGAGGTTTACTTAGACTCATGGTTGAGGGGGTACTGTCTATCATAGTGGGGGGGGCATGGCAGCTGGGACCATGGTGGCAGCAAGAATTTGTGGGACCAATTCCTGGTCAGCTGATCAAGAAGCAGAGAACACAACCTCAACAAGAACCAGAGACCCAGAGCCAGGCTGGCCCCAGGACCAGGCTGACCCCAGGACCAGGCTAACCCCAGGACCACACTGGCCCCAGGACCAGGCTGACCCCAGGACCAGGCTGACCCCAGGACCAGGCTAACCCCAGGACCACACTGGCCCCAGGACCAGGCTGACCCCAGGACCAGGATGACCCCAGGACCAGGCAGACCACAGGACCAGGCTGACCTCAGGACCAGGCTGACCCCAGGACCAGGCTGACCCCAGGACCAGGTGGACCTCAGTACCAGGCTGACCTCAGGACCAGGCTGATCCCAGGACCAGGATGACCCCAGGACCATGCTGACCCCAGGACCAGGTGGACCTCTGGACTAGGCTGACCCCAGGACCAGGTAGATGCCAGGACCAGGTGCACCCCAGGACCAGGTGGACCTCAGTACCAGGCTGACCTCAGGACCAGGCTGATCCCAGGACCAGGATGACCCCAGGATCATGCTGACCCCAGGACCAGGTGGACCTCTGGACTAGGCTGACCCCAGGACCAGGTAGACGCCAGGACCAGGTGCACCCCAGGACCAGGCTGACCCCAGGACCAGGCAGACCCCAGGACCAGGCCAACCCCAGGACCACGTGGACTCCAGGACCAGGCTGACCCCAGGACCAGGCTGTCCCCAGGACCATACTGACCCCAGGACCAGGTGGACCCCAGGACCAGGCTGACCTCAAGACCAGGCTGACCCAAGGACCAGGCTGACCCCAGGACCAGGATGACCCCAGGACCAGGCTGACCCAAGGACCAGGTGGACCCCAGGATCAGGCTGACCCCAGGACCAGGCTGACCCAAGGACCAGGCTGACCCCAGGACCAGGCTGACCCCAAGACCAGGTGGACCCCAGGACCAGACTGACCCCAGGACCAGGTGGTCCCCAGGACCAGGCTGACCCCAGGACCAGACTGACCCCAGGACCAGGCTGACCCCAGGACCAGGCTGACCCCAGGACCAGGCTGACCCCAGGACCAGGCTGACCTCAGGACTAGGCTGACCCCAGGACCAGACTGACCCCAGAACCAGGTGGACCCCAGGACCAGGCTGGCCTCTCTCCACAGCAAGGACATCCATAGGACTTGTGGTGGTACTGTCTATCCCTTGGGCTGAGAGGAAAGAAGGCAGTGTCCCCTGATTCCTGTGCTCTGGGTCCCCACCTTTCCTACTCTCTCCCCAAGACTCAAGCCAGTGGCCACTCTGGGCAAGGTTTGCGCACTGTGGGTGTTTGTGTCCTTGAGACCCTGGAGTGGGGCCTAGCCTGCAGACTGAGAAGAAAATTTCCCTACCCAAGAGGGGTCCAAGTGGGACAGCCGTGATTAATCACCAGATGCAAATAGCTCATTTAAAAAATTAATCACATCAGGATGATCTGATTCATTATTCAGCACTCTCATGGTGTGCAGAGAATTCCTAACAACCCACCAAACCAGAGATAAATGATCCAGGACCTCTGTCCCTCAGCAGCACAGTCCACCCCTTCCCTCACAAATAGCGTATTGGGTTCTTTGTCCTGTATCAGCTGGACACAGGCTTTGTTGGATTCCAGGGCACCAGGGAGGTCAGATCCTTTCAATCTGGGTGGCTAGCCTGCAGATGAGCCTTAATAGTGATCACGGAGGCTGACCAAGATGTGCCTGTACCCCATCCAAATGGAACCCATGGCCAGGTGTGGGGGCTCTCACCTTTAATCTCAGGACTCAGGAGGCAGAGGCAGGTGGATCTCTGTGGGATGGAGGCTGGCCTGGTCTACACAGCAAGTTTCAGGCCAGTTGTGGCTATCAGGAGACCCTGTCTAAAAAAGACTACCCCCTAAAATGGAACCCCTGTCTGTGCAGATGGCTTAGTCAACGAAGCACAAGGATCTGAGTTCAATCCTCAGAACTGATGCAAGAAAGTGATGGCATGTGTTATAATCTCAGTTCTGGGGAGGTGGAGACGGCGGGCTCCTGGTGCTCAGTGACGAGCCACCTCTCCCTAGTTGGCAATCCCAGGTGGGTGAGACACCTGGTCTCAGAAAAGAAGGTGGGTTGACGCTTTTGGCCTCCACATGTATACATGTGCACATGTACCTGCTCACACAATGCAGATATATACTCATGCATGCACACCCACAAATGGACCTCTTTCCATGTCTAGGGTGAGGGCTGCCTGCCCTGTCCATAGTAAGGTTTCCTCTGCCTTCTCCCAGGGAAGATTATCCTGCCCTCCCTAACAGCAAGGGCTCTCCAGAGTAACTTTTATGCATGCGTTTCAGGTATGAATGATGGTGGATTCCATGTGACGGGTTCCTTGGCTGGTCATTCCCACTGTCCTCCGCTCTTCCCAGACAGCTGCCTCCGTACTTGCTCCTGAAGTGACTTATGGATTCATTACCATTAGTAGTATCACCATCTCCTTGCCCCCAATAGCGCAGGTTGCTCATGACTCCTGTAACTGTCACCGTTGAGCCCTAGGTACAGATCTGTCCTCACCTATTCCTTCAGGGACTCAGCTGACTTCAGGAAAAAGAGGTTTCACCTGGTAACATGGAGGAGCAACGAAGGACAAAGCTGAGTCTGTTTCCTGACGTGAAGACAGAGCGCTGACAGCACGGAGGCCACTTGTCTCCACAGTGTGCCATTGTTGTGACACTAAGTGTTGGCCTGGGCAGAGTGACAGCACAGTGAGGCCCTGTTGCTTCCCGTCACATCCACAAGGAACATGTTTGCACCTCTCAGCTCAGGAAGCCAAGAAGCCTTGTTACCAGAGCAACACTTTCCAAGGTAGAAGGTCCAGATGGACATCTCAAGATCCAGCCACACAGGCTTCAGCCCCTCAGCCTGATAGTGCCACTGGTCTAAGTTGGAGAGTCCTTCAGGCAAAGGGGGCAGCCCAGCTCTGTGGCTGTGAGATCTGCCCGGTGGGGGAGCACGCGAAGCCATTAGTGGGTACTCTGGCAGGACTAAGTGCTGGCAGGTGGGTCCGCTTGCTCGTGAGGAGTATTTCAGTGGTGCTGACCTAAGGGGAAGTTTATTGTGGGCTGGCTGGCTGGCAGGTGTCAGTGAGAGGTAGAGGCAGGAAGGAGGTTTTCGGGCTTGGGGCAGTTTATGGACATCTGAGTTGTCCCCAGGCTGTCTTCTCATCTCAACGTTAGGAGCAGCTTTCAGGTGTTACATTCATGCCTGAAAAGGGCGAACTCTGATAGTGGATAAAGTCCTGGAAGGAACCAGTGTAAGGGAGCACATGGATGAGATTCCTCTAGAGCGCCACAGCCACAGGCATTCATTTTTTTTCCCGTTAGGCAGCGGGTGGGGGTCCTTGCTCTGCCTGGGCCAGGCAGTGGTGCCCATCTCACCTCTTCTACTTCTGCTGGCCCATGACACTGCCCCCTGCTGTTCTTGAGCTGCACCCTTCTGCTTTCCACCTCCACAATGAGGTGGTCTCTGACTCAGGTCCCCGCTCCCTTGTCCTGTGAGAAAACTTGCCAATGGACTAAAGACACTGTGAACAACCCAGCCCCCTCCTCTATATTTTCCCCTCACATCTGTAAAGACCATTTTCCCAAATCCCCAGTCTTGCTCAAAGGTCCTGTCCCAGGATTATCAGCCCAGAGCCTGGGATTCCAGGAGTGTGGTAGAAAATGGGGATAGGATTCTATCTGAAGACCCTGAAGGATGTGAGTAGTGGGTTTAGGAATCCGCAGACATGACACTGGCAGGTTGACTTTCCAGGGAGTCACATTTTCAAGAGTAGAGCTGAAGTGGAAGTGCTGTTTTTTCCCTATATCTTGCTATGAATGAAACCCAGCTTGTTTGTGTTCTTGGGATCTGGCTCCAACAAGCAGCTAGTGCTACAGGGTTGGGTTAGGTTGGGTTAGGGTTAAGGTTGGTTAGGGTTAGGGTTGGTTAGGGTTAGGGTTAAGGTTGGTTATGGTTAGAGTTAAGGTTGGTTAGGGTTAGGGTTGGAGCTTTTTCTCAGGAGTGTGGAAGGAGTTCAGTCTCAGCAGGTCTATGGCCAGGTGGTGGGCCGAGCTGAGCGCCACTGCATCTACTTACCCGGTTTCTGCTGAACACTGTCCTGATTATATTCCTTAGAAAGCAGTTTCTGATTCTAAGCCTCCCTGCCAGGCGGCCTGTCAGAGGAGCCAAATCTCAGTTTGTCCCCTGGATTTAGGTTTCCCTAAATAATCAGACACCTGGCACATGCACGTGCCCCAAGTTCAAAGTAAGATATGAAAAGGTCCCACCTGGGGCATACCTGCAGGACTTACTAATTACAGTGTGTACACTGTACACCCCCAGCAACCAAACACTTCTCTAGGAGCCATTACTTTCTTTACTCATAGTAAAGGAAGACTTTCCAAGGAGATATTTAAAAGCTTTTAGAGTATTAAAATTATTTATTTATTTTTATATATTTATTATTGTACATGTGTATATGCATATGTATGCATGTCCTGGTGTGCACGTCAAGGTTAGGGGACACTTTGTGGAGTGGGTTCTATTCTTCCCCCATGTAGGTCCAGGGGATGGAACACAGGTCTTGCTGCCTTGGCAGCAATTGCCTTTACCTGCTGAGTCATCTCACTGGCCCCGGAATGGTTATTGTAGAGCTAGACCTGTAGGAGAGATTCAGTTATTATTAATGGCTCTGCTCCTAGGGGATCTCATGAAACATGTGATTCTGGATAAGCCTAGGGACTCACCCTGGGGCTCTGGCACAGAAGCTTCAGACTGCGATGGGCCTATAGTGTCCACTCAGCAGGCTGCTTCCCAGTGCTACCCAACTCCACCGGCCATGGCAGAGTATCTTTGTGAAGCCTGGGCATTGACAACTGTCCGGGGATCTGGGTGACCCTCTACTCCAGCTTTACTGTGAGCACCCAGGCTGGGAATACCAGCATGGCTCTCCACCCCTAGAATGTCGTGAGTGGGCGTCAGTGTTTCTGCTACAGCTCACATTGTCATATCTTCACTAGTTATTGGAAATTCTATCATGGGCTTCAGGACTTGAGTCTTTTCCCCCTAGGAAAGGAAATACTCCTTTCTCACAACATCATATAAATTTCTACTGATGGTCCCAATTTTGGAGCAGGGCACATAGATTAAATCCTTAATGGAGCATTGCTTTTTATATTAAATGGCATTGAAAATGCAAAGTTTTTCATCAAATTTTTTTTCCTGAAGTGCTCTGAAGTGTGCTTACTTGAGACTGAACTGAAAGCTCATTAGCTTTCTTTTGACATGGCCACATGCTCCGTACACCTTTGTTGGGCCTTACAGGCTCTCCCAGAACGTGGCCTGTTGGAATTCTCTAAGCCTGGCTCGAGTTTAGTGACCTGTTTTTTCGCCAGTCACTTCCGCATGAGAATGATGCAGCAAGATTCACTTGAAAACGCCCCTGCCCGGACACCACTTACATGGATATATTTCATTGGCCCAAAGCCAGCACCCCACTCTGTACATCACTATCCCCACCCCTATGTCCAGGGAATGTATATAAGGCCCCATCCTGCTATAATAAAGTGAGATCCTGCTCGACTTGACTCCCTGCTGCGTCTGATTGTCTCCGGGAACTGGAGGCTGGGAACCGGCGAGCTGCGCACCTGTCCTTCCTCCATCTAGCCGGTCCGCAGGTTCTGGACCGGTTAAGACCCCGACCCCCACACACCTTGTCTAGATTCTCCTCTGTCCTCACACACGTGTGCTTTAGACATTTGAATATTTCTAAACACAACAGATTTTCTTTACAAAACTATGTTTATTCTTCAAAACATTTAAACATTAATGGAAGTGATTTTTAGGCCACACTTCTTGGATGGTTGTTGTCCCTCCATGAAAACCTTTAAGTCACTGAACAAACATGATCACTTCAGTGCATTGATATCAGCCATAGGGACCCAGGAATACCTGGCAGCTGGTTGTGTTTGTGAATATCTTTTTTTTTTTTTTTTTGTCTTTTCAAGACAGGGTCTCCTTGTAGCCCCAGCTGTCTTGGACCTGGCTCTGTAGACCAGGCTGGCCTTGAACTCACAAAGATCCGCCTGCTCTGCCTCCCGAGTGCTAGGATTAAAGGCATGCGCCACCATGCCAGGCTAGTGAATATCTTTATAAACATCATTATCATCTGATCTGGCCTAAAGTACAGTCTTGGGAAAGACATGGGTGGGGATATCATCCTCCTTAAGGCTAGAGGATGACCACATCCTACCTCAGGTGGGACAAGACTTTTTTGCTATTATTTGATGGTCTCATTGCCATTGTATTTTTTTTTTTTTTTTTTTTTTTGGTCTTTTCCAGACAGGGTCTCCTTGTAGTCCCAGCTGTCCTGGAATTCACTCTGTAGACCAGGCTGGACTTGAACTCATAAAGATCCACCTGCCTCTACCTCCCAAGTGCTAGGATTAAAGGCGTGTGCCACCACGCCCGGCTGCCATTGTATTCTTTTAAAAACATTTTATTTGTTATTTTTATTTTTCTGTATGAGTGTATTGCCTGCATGTATGTAAGTGCATCTGTGTTGTACAATGCCCATGGAGGTCAGAAGAGGGTGTCTGATCCCCTGGAACTGGACTTATGGATGGTTGTAAGCCACCATGTGGGTGCTGGGAATTGAAACCAGGTCTTCTGTGAGAGCAGCCAGTGCTCTTAACCATGGAGTCATCTCTCCAGTCTCTCCTTTTTCTTTATAAAATAAGGACTTAATTTAAAAAATGAACTATGGCACATCCTCCTTTTGAGGAAAAAACCTCAAGTTAGGCATAAAACAACCAAGAAAGTTACAACATATCTAAAATCCAACCATTCTGCGAAGATAGCTGTTGTTGTTGTTGTTGTTGTTGTTGTAGTTTTCTTGTTTGTTTGTTTTGGTCTATTTGAGATGGGGTCTCCCTATAGCCCCAGCTGCTCTGGAACTCCCTATGTAGACCAGGCTGGCTTTGAACTCACAGAGATCTGTCTGCCTCTGCCTCCCAAGTGCTGGGATTAAAGACATGTACCACCACGCCTGGTGAAGATAGCTCTTTTTATGTATTTGGAATTAGAAAGACAGACAAAAATCTTTTTTGAAAATTGGAATATCTACATGGCGTTTTAATAAAATAAACCTTATATTTTCTTAAAAGCAATAAAGGAAAATTGGTGATTCATGTCTTGATGAGAAGAAATGATTACTTTTAGTAAGTGGTATTTCCATTCATTCCCTATGGTGATGGATCTCAGCCAGAGCTGTACATGGGGGCTCACCTGCACATTCGAACGCTACTGCACATGGGACCCCCACCTGGACACAGGAGCCCCACTTGGAACTGGGAGGTCTCCTGTGTATTGGAACTCACTAGCACATAGGAACTGTTCTATACACGGGAGCTCCACATAGTCAGGGTAACCCCACTTGGACATGGGAATCCCTTGGAATGACCACTGAGTTGTACAGCTTGGCCCCAAAGATCCCAACTATAGCCTGCCTGGTGGCAGCTGAGTATTTTGAAGTTTCAGGTGATTTTGATGAACAGCCAACCTGAGAACCTAAAAAAATAATGGGGCTGGAGAGATGCCTAGGAAGATAAGAGCACTCGGCATTCTTCCAGAGGACCTAGGTTAGGTTTCCAGTACTCATAATCCTGCTAACAACAGTCTGTAACTCCAGTTCTGGGGGATATGATACCCTTTTCTGGCCTTCACAGGCATTTCAAGCACTTGGTACACTCACATACAAGCAAAACACTCATATAAATACAATAAAATATTAAAAAGGAAAGAAAGTATGAATTGTTACATGGCTGTAATAATGAATTAAAGTATTCTTCATGTTGGTAGTTTGCAAAGCCCTGAGTACCCTGGGTGCATACCACCCCCCTTTCTTACCACAGGTTAAATGTCATTGTTGGTTTTTTTCACATGGAAGGCTTGCAGCATTCACACTGTGCCCCACGGCCATGCTTCTCCTGATTATTTGGCCCTTTTCAACATGGATGGGCTTGAGTTCTTCCCTGAAGGCATCAGCCTGACCCTCCCCCACAAGGCCCCCGCTCTGGTTCTGTTCCCTGGAACTTGTACCTGGATCATCTTCTGGACACCTCCATTTCCCCCCTATTTATGTGGTGCTCTTTCTAGCTCACTGTCCATGTGGTTTGCCTTCATTTATGAGATTAACTTCATCGGGATGTATCTTGGTTGCTGATTCTGTTCTACCTCCCCTTGGAGAATAAAAGACAGTTACTAGCACTCATTGCTGTGACTATTCCCTCTGTCTGACGTGAGTGCAGAGTGATCGCTGGTCTCCAGCTACCTCTCTGTGGTATTGAGCAGGACCCTTCATTCTTGTCTTTCAACCTTCATTGGGGCTCAGATGAGAAAGCAGATGCATATGTGGCTGCCTTACTCTTGTCCTCAGCTGGAAGTCCCGGAGCTGTAGACATTTGCACTGGATGTCCCCAGCTCCCAGGCTGTAGCATCAGTGGCCAGGGACCATTGAGGGGAAGATCTAGTATCTGTTGGATGGAGGAAGATGAGGCCACAGGATAGAGGAGCTGGGCTTGCAATGGAAACCTCTTGCAGGTGAGGCATGTGCTTTGATTTTGGACTGTAAGTACAGGCTCCTTGGAGAGCAAAGTGGCCTCTCCCTGCAGCCTGAAGAGGAAGTTGCAGCTCATAAATCCACGGAACAGAGGGACCGTGAGCCACAGACCATGTGAGGTGGGGGCATTTGGGGACAGGTGCACGTGTGGCTTTTTACATGCACCCAGGCAGGCATTTTCTTCAAGCTCTCTCTTGGCTAGAGCAGTGTTTCTTCCCACGAGAGCTTGGGTAAAGCTCCGAGTTTCCTGTTGCTTCCACTCGCCTGACAGTTCCCCTTGGAAGTACCTCCTTTCAAATTTCAGAGCAAGCTGTTTTCGTTCTCGCCCCCGCAGACAGGAGCTGCTGCCACCCTTGACTGGGCCCCTGGGACATGGGCAGGTGTGCTATGGAACAGCTGACCATAATCACCTGCAGGGCTATGCCTGACTCATTGCTGGGTGTGGCTCTGGGCCAACCCCAGGCTCTCCACAGGGCATACCTGGCCTGGGCCTGCAGCCTACAGCCTATAGCCTGCAGCACAGAAGGGAGGTCTAGTCCTAGGCAGTGCAGGAGCTGCACAGGGTCTATGGTATAGCTCCGAGGCTCTGCAAGGATCACAGATGAGATCCAAACAGGGAGGAGAAGAGACTCTGCTGGCTGCATGTTTGACTAACAGTGACCACAGTCTGCCTTGTACCCATCATGGGTGTTGTGCTGAGCTCCTAGGGAAGCATACATCATTCTCCACTGATCCATGAGTGGATCCATGAAAGCACGTTGATTGCCCTCCCTCTCCTCTGACAACAGTGACTATGGGGGTCAGGCTTGGTCCCATCCTCCTCAACATTCCCACAAAGAAGCAGAAGGCAGCTCGGAAAGGAAGTATATCCTTGGCTGGATCCAAGACAGGAGGTCTCGGGGATGACACCGCAAGTCCCACTATCTGCACTACTGTCCTTGTCATCTCTGCCACACAGCACTGTGACCTTGGGCCAACATGAGCTACAGGGATTCTGGACTG
Organism: Rhizomys pruinosus; assembly: GCA_009823505.1. Lineage (NCBI taxonomy): Eukaryota > Metazoa > Chordata > Mammalia > Rodentia > Spalacidae > Rhizomys > Rhizomys pruinosus. Next base: position 443,253 of record VZQC01015708.1, on the reverse strand, counting down.
TTTGCTACCTCCTGTTCAGACCTCTGACAGGTGAGCCTCAACTGTCCCGTGTCCCACCCTGGAGCCTAGTGCTGCTCTGTGCTGGACCTGGCTATACCCTTAGTTATTTTTCCATTTGGCCAGGCAACAGCTTCAAATGCCCCACAGTTGGTCCCTATAACCTGCATCCCTAAGTGCATCTCAAGTTCCAGGATGGAGTCTGCCTGTGCCTCAAATGTCTGGGCACCTGTTCTCCAGATCAGTCCCAGGGCCAGTTAGTCAAGCAATGATCAATATTTGTAGGGGCTTCTGCTTGGCAGGCTGGGCTGGGTGCTGGGAATGTCTCACAATCTGCTGGGGGATGTTACAGTTTGGACGTGAAGTATTGCTCAAGAACTAACGTAGTGAAGGCTTGATTGACGATTAGATCATGCAGGCACTAATCTCAATGGTGGATCAATCCATTGATGGATTAAGAGCTGAAGGAAACATTGGAAGAGGAACTTATAAGCAGTGGAGCCGGAAGGCTGGGAGTATGCCCTTGCTGCCCCCCCCCCCGCGCCCCGTGATCAGCTTTGTTCCATCAGATATTCCCACTATGATGAAACCTTACCTAACAAGCCAAGAAACAACGGAGCCAGTGATTTATTGTACAGGGCTGTCCTCCAAGTCAGACAGATGTCATCTTCCTGAGCTCAGCTGTGTCTGCTTGCCAAAGCCATCATTGAGACCCTACCCTGAATATCTATCCACTCCTCCAAAACCATGATTCGATGAAGACTTTCTGGTGCAGCCTTAGGGAGAGCACCTATGCTTTTGTAAGATTTTGGGAGGAGGCTGGACCTTGTATACATCTTCCCTCACTAGAAGGATTTTTTTTTTTTTTGTCTTTTTGAGACAGGGTCTCCCTGTAGCCCCAGCTGTCCTGGAACTCGCTCTGTAGACCAGGCTGGCCTTGAACTCACAAAGATCTGCCTGCCTCTGCCTCCCAAGTGCTAGGATTAAAGGCATGCACCACCACCACACCTGGCCTACTTCTTTTTTTTTTTTTTTTGGTCTTTTCAGAAGGAATTTTAGCAGTAGATTAGCGACTGAAGCATGAGTCCAGGTAAAGCTTTCCTTCTTTAAATTGTTTTCTTCAGGTATTTGGTCACAGTGATGGAAAGCTGACTAACATAGGGGGCTCTGTTGGGGGCACCTAATGAGTACACAGAGTTCTCAGGTGGACCCCTTATCTTGAGTCTTATGGGGTCCAAGAAAGAGCTAAGTCTGACCCCAGGCCAGTGGGCAGTGGTTGATGAGTCAGTTCACCAGGGAAAGGTCCTGAAGGAGTCGAGTACCCGTCTCCATGGGAATGCTGCACATAGCTGGCTGTATACACCCCACGGCCTGAAGTGGAGCCAAGCTGATCCTGAGGCAGGACAGATTAATGGCCAAAGCCTCAGGTCCCCATTGACAAGCAAGGGGGATAAATCATCAGAGGGCTGGTACCACCCAGACCACCCAGCTCACACTGATGCCTCAGAGAAGAGGTTGGCACAGCTCTCTACCAAACTCACCTTCTAGAGCCCCAGATGGCAGAGTGAGCCCTCCAAAGGCGCACTTGGGATCTTTTTGGCATCTGTAGCCACCAGAAAGGGGCCCCCTTCATTACAGTGAACATGAGCTTGGAAGAAAGTCACCCTCTTCTCACCATTGATTATTGCCCTGAAAGAGGACACAGAGACAGTTGAGGTACGGATTAAAGATTTGGGGGCTGGGAAGACAGCTCTGTCAGTAAAGTGCCTGCCTTACAAGCACAAGAACCTGAGTTCATTTCCAGAACAGACATGAAAAGTCGGGTGTGGTGGTGCATGCAGTGGCGGATCCCTGGGGCTCGCTGGCCGTCCAACCCAGCATACTTGCTGAATTCCATGTTAATGAGAGAACCTGTCTCAAGGGGCTACACAGCTCTTGAGGAATGACACCCAAGGCTGTCCTCTGACCTCTACTAGACACATGTACCTGCATACATGAACACACACAAGAAAGATTTAAATGAACAGATAGAGAATCCTGGCCTGCATCCTCCATGAAGAGACTCTCAGCCCCAGTCCCTCATGTCTCTTAACAAGCAGACTCCAGCAAGGCATTGTCCCCACACCCCAGGTTTGGCTTTGTCAGGGCAGTTTCACATGCAGGCAGAGTGGAACATGGCACAGGCCTCTGGTTTGCCAGCACAGCTTGGTGTTATTCAAGTGTCAATTATAAATGCCCCCTGGTTCTTCTAGCAGTGGATGCTCAGCGGCGTGTTCTCCCACAGCCTTCCACCAAGGCAGCGCCTGCTCAAAGCAGCTCTGTTCTCATTTTACTGCTATGAGATCAGTCCTCAATGTTGACTGGCCAGAGACAGGCCTCAAAGGCCTCTGGAGCGGTGTGTCCTGGGCCGGTGGTGAGTGTGCTGGGAGATGGTCTCCGCAGGTGTGATGCATCTTCTTCAATACCAAAGAATGAGTGGCTTTTGAAAAGCATTTCAAAAATAAAATTGAGTGGACTTTGTGAAGGATGCTCCACGATGCGGGATGCATTCTTCCTTTGATGGTAGAGCAGTGGCTGGTACCCTTGGCTTTCATTGGAAAATGTAGGAATTTTTAACAAACCTTTTGTTGTTAAAGAATGAAAGGAGCATCGGCTGGCTTGGACTTCGAGTGTTCCTGGAGGACTAAGTGGGGGTGTTATGCCAAACTCAGCACAAGATCAGACCATGTGCTTTCAAAGTTTTATTTTTAACTAGAGCATCCAAACTCCAGTGGTTGGGAGCCAGGGCCAGAGGCCAGGTGGTCCAGAATAAGACATCTTTGCATTCAACGAGGAAAGGCTTTCTGAGTTTACCTTTCAACATGTGCTCAGTAGCCCTTGACGTACTGAGTGGAAAGGGGTGTGTCCATTCACATAGTCCTTCATTACCCTAGCGGCTCCAGCTGGGACAGTGGGGCCAGGCAGAGCAGGCTTCTTCCGCATGCTGGGGCCAACAAGCAGCCCTGACAGCTTGGGCTCTGCAGTGAAGACTGGGACACCCACACTGTAGGTAGCTCTGAGGCCCAGTGAAACACATGCCCCTGAAGATGTCACCAAAGTCACATGAAAATCTGTAACACACAGGGACCTGTAACACACAGAGTGTACTCTGCCTCCCTATGGAAAGCCTCAGTCTACCACAGCCTCTGCTTGCAACAGTGAACAGCTCAAATTCAGCTCATAGCCAATTGTCTGGCTGTTTAATGACCCTCTGAGTCAGATGCAAGGAGCCCCCGTGTCCTTAATTGTTGTAGCCTAAGACCCAAGCAGTTTCTGCCATTCAGGGAGGTAGCTTAGGCCACACAGTGTTCTTGTTTAACATCATCATGAAATCTTCATTGCAGGAGAAAATGGCAAATCTAGACTTTCTAATATTTTATTTAGGAGGCTCAATTATTCACTGAGTCCTGAGCTTCAGAGACCCTAAGTGGCCTGTACAGCTGGACGGTCTCATCTGTACACCTCACTACTGGAAGAGGAGGTGTCCTAGTTTGATTAGCTACTGTGAAAAACACTGACCAAAACCAACTTGTGGAGGAGAAGGCTTATTTCATCTTATAACTCCTAGGCCACAGTCCATCGCTGAGTGAAGTCAAGGAGCCTGGAGGCAGGAAGTGAAGCAAAGACCTCAGAGGAAGACTCACTACTTTTCTGGGCTTATTCAGCCCCCTTTCTTTTTTTGGGGGGGGTCTTTTCGAGACAGAGTCTCCCTGTAGCCCCAGCTGTCCTGGAACTCACTCTGTAGACCAGGCTGGCCTTGAACTCACAAAGATCCACCTGCCTCTGCCTCCCAAGCGCCACCACGCCCAACCAGCCCCCTTTCTTATAGAGCCCAGACCCATCTGCCCAGGGATGGCACCACCCTCAGTGAGCTGGGCCATTGCCCCACAGACACGGCCACAGACCACTCTGCTGGAGGGTTCCTCAACTGACGGTCCCCCTTCCCAGATGACCCTAGTTTGTGTCACAGGGGTCATAGATTCAGGAGGCTCCAACCTAGGGGAGGAGGCAGCCTGGGCCTCTGCCCTACCCAGGATCCAAAGGTCCTGAGTCCCTATAAAGGTGAGAGAGGAGGAATCAGACAGCTCCATCTCTTGACTACTTCCTCAAGAAACACTTGTAGTACTGGCAAGATACTGGTCCTTTTCTCCTGGACTTGCTTTCCAAGGTTGTATTAAATGAAGGCAAAAATTGATCTTAACATGGAACTTCAGAGTTTTACCTGCACCATCTGTTCAGGTGTCTGCATAGGTGGGACCCTTCTGGGATCACTGCTTAAAATGTGGCCTGATGGAAGGCATTGTCTGTATCCACACCTGCAGTGTCTCACATATTGCTGGTCTACAGGCTTCCCCCTAGGTGATCAGGTCCCCTAGGTTGCTGATCTCCCTTTGTAGGGAACATGGGGGGGGGCTCTTTCTCAAAGTACTCACTCTACCCATTTGTTCAGTGTCCTGTGGGGATAGCTCACACCCCTAGGCTCGTGAGGCTTCCAGACCCCTGGCTTCTTGGAGAAGCTGACCAGACCTCCCTGTGGCTCAGCTAGCACCTGGTCAACCTGAGCTCTCTCTACTAACCTGGACCTCACTTTGGGGGTGTCCCCCAGGACCTACCTCTAGGATGACTGGGCCAGTCCACCCACTTTTGAATCTGCAGGTACCCTCTGACCTTCCCCCTCAGGAAAATGACATATCCATAGTTCACCGCTGAGCTCTGAAATCATCCCTACAGCAATCCAGGAAGAAGATAGAGGAGCTAGGGGTTGACCAGGTCTGATGGATGCCCTAAGCAACCCTGTATATTCCAAATAAATGAGCTGTAGCAAGGTCTTCCTCCTTAGAGGCTTCTACCAGTGCATGGCCACCTGCTACCTGCATTCCTTGTCTTGCAGGAGCTCTCTACCAGCTCAAGGGAACACCCACTTGCTGATCCCCCTTGGAAACCACCAGTGCAACCATCCGCCCACCATTCACCACTCTGTCCCTTTACCTGTTCATCCTCAGTCTCTTATCACTTGTTTGTCCAGTTACGTATCATCCAGGCATGTGGATTTTAAGCTGTCCATCCAGCTACCCAACTATCCATCCACACACCCATCACCCAATCTCTCCACCACTTACCTGTCTCCCATCCACTCATCTGTCTGTCCAACCACTCATCATTCATGCTTGACTATCCATTCATTCACTCACTCACCCACTCTGGTCTATCCACTGGCCATTGACCCAACTACCCATCCTTCCCACTGTTCATTCAACAGATAAACCAAGCACCTGTTAAGCCAGGCACAGCAGTCAAGCAGGTACAACTCCTGGTCTTCAGCAGCATGAGTCCCAGGCATAGAGCAGATAATTAACTGCTCATGAACAGACACACAGAAGTCAAGTAGGAGGGAAAAGGTGCTCCAGATGGCATCTCTGCATTTAGGGGCGAGGAAGAGCAGAAGGCAGGGTGCCTGAGGAAGTCTCACATCTAGAGTGAAGAGGAAGAATGTATAATCTGTGCATTTAATATTGCTCACCATATGAGTTGTATGCTCAGCTTCTCACACCTGATTTTATATTTCTCTATGTGTTTTAGAGCACAGTAACTCCCATGTACTGCTTTATGCTCAACCGTAGCGGACAGAACTAACAATGGAGAGCTCAGGAAACCAGAAATAGCACAGTTATCGGATGGGATTCCTGTTTGCAATCATCCTGTGCACTAAATTCCATTGTAAGAATGTTTAACTGACTGACACTAAGTCTGCCTTTCTAGTCAACATTTAAAAAATATTTTGTTATTTTTACTTTATGTATATGAGTGTATTGCCTGCACGTATGTAAGCGCACCCATGTTGTGCATTGCCTTCAGAAGTCAGAAGAGGGCATCAGATCCCATGGAACTGGGGTTATGGACATTTGTTAGCTGCCATGTGGGTGCCCATGTGGATGCTGGGAATAGAACCTGGGTCCTCTGCAAAAACAGTCACTGCTCTTAACTGCTGAGTTATCTCTCCAGCCCCTTTGTAGTCAACTTTTTTAAAGAATTTGGGGTTTTTTTGGTCTTTTTGAGACAGGGTCTCCCTGCAGCCCCAGCTGTCCTGGAACTCACTGTATAGACCAGGGTGGCCTTGAACTCAGAGATCTGCCTGCCTCTGCCTCTGGAGTGCTGGGATTAAAGGCATGCACCACTACGCCCAGCTTCTAGTCAACTTTTAACTGCTTAACCATGAGAAGAATTTCCTGAAATTATCTTATGGCTATCCTATGCCATATAGGTAACTAAGTTAGCTTATCTGGGACCACAGGTGGTAGCAATAAAGAAGTGAGCTCTCACACTGGCTAGGTAAAGTGCTTTGTTTCCTAGCTGACCGATTTTCCGTAACAAGGCACCACTTGACAGGCTGGTACTGTTATCACTTATCCTGACTCCTAGCTAATCAATAAAAGGAAGTAAAAAACGCGGGCAACTTACTTTTCAAATGACAAATGAAACGTATCCAAAAGACGCTTGGGCCTTCCTGCCGCTCAGAAGCAGGGGTGAGTTGTCCTTGAAGCCCCTGCCTGCTGTTCTCAGAGAAGTCTCTGGCAGAGCTAAGCTCTAGGAGTTTTCCCTGGATTGAGGGGCCAGAGGCAGGTGGGTGAAGGTGCTGAAGACACTGCACCTGGATGGCCCCTCTGGAGACTGGCCCAGGACAGCTTTGGTACCAGCGAGGCCTGTGGCCTGATGGAAGGCATTGTCTGGCTCCACATTTTGCAGGAACACTGACCAATGTCAGACATAGGACAGGCCACTGAATGACAAGGGTGAGCCAGCTGCAGTGAGATTACTTCAAAGCAAAGTTTCAGGACTCGACTTGTGTTCCCTGCAGGCAACTGAAAAAATTCAAGTTCACTTCCCAAGGCAAAAAATAAATAAATAAATAAATAAAATAAATAAATAAGCAGTTTTAAAATGTGAGGTCACCCCCTAGCTGCCCATCTGGTCACTGGAGGGTGATAGAAATCTCAGGTGCATCTGAAAACAGCAATGGCACCCAGCCATGAGAGGCACATGGCTTAGACCCAACATCAGGGTCAAATGATGCCTGTAGTCAATGACAACCCAAACAACTGCCCCCTTTCTCAAAGTCTAAGGACCATGGAACCAGAAGCCTCACTTGCAAAGCCTCAGACCAAGGAAAGCCCTGCCTGGGAGGCACTTAATCTTTGAGAGGAAATGAAGAGAAACATGTTCCAGTGAGAGGCTTTGCAGCTCAGTGGCCATTCTGCCTCCTGACAATAGCTCAGCCCTACTTTGGAGCAGGTGTAGGCCAGCCTCAGCTCAGCTGGAAAAATAATCCTTCTGTGAGACACACCCCTCCACCCCTCCACACTGTAGGGGGTTCTCGCCTCTGCTGCTGTTCTGAGCTCTGTGGTTCTGGAGCTGGAAGAATTGCTCTGATCTGGGCATGGCTCTGTAAGCTCAGCAGCTTAGAGCTAAGGGGTACCACCGGCTTCCAGGCCTTACTCGGTTCCATGGCAGCCTGGACCCCACTCCTCCATGAGGTCCTTGGCTCATGATGGTTAAGGCTGCAGGCAGTGGCTCTGAGATGTTGAGACCTGCTGACTCAGCACCCCACTGGAGGCACATGTTGGAGCGCTCAGGGTCAGCCTGGCATCTGCCAGGATACCACGTGCTTTGAGGTATGCCCTATTGGTCTGGCTGGCACTTGTCCTCAGGTAGCTTATGACTGATTACTGCTTTTGTCAGGAAGTGTGGCAGATAACCCCATCAGGCTTACTTATGAATGTGGTTGAGGGCCTTCAAAAACCCTCCAAGAGCCAGGAATGAGGTGCACACTTGTAAGCTCTTGGGGGGTGGGGGTGGAGAAGCAGGAAGCTCACAGAAAGTTTGAGGACAGCCTGGTCTACATAGCAAGTTCCAGACCATTCAGGGCTACATAGTGAGATTGTCTCAGAAGTCTGAAAAACAAACAATCCTGACATAACTGATCCAGAATTAATGATGCTGTCAATTTATTTTTTTTTTGTGTGTGTTTGTGTGGTATTTATTCAATGGTATTCTGAATTTAGTTACCACATGGCTTTTTTCATACCTGTCTACATCATTGTTCTCCATCTTGGCTTGTGAGGTCCAGAGGGCTGGCTCTCCACCCACAATTTACAATGACTAACAAACACATGGTCACAATGAAAAAGCTCTGAGATGCTTGTGAACAGAAAGGATGGGGATGAAGATGTAGGTCCTGAGTAAGGGCTCAGAGAGCCTGCCCAACCCACAGAACCTGAGACCCAAGCAAGGTCCCAGAGGCTCTGTCTAGGAAGATTCTAAGCACTGTGGTGAAGTGCACGACTTCAAGTGTGGTCTCCAGGTCTCACGCAGCCCCTTGCCTGGAACTATGCAACACACATGCCATTTAGAAGGTCTTTCTGAACACCTGTAAGCAGCATTTGCTAAGGAAAATAGAGACAAGGTCTTTTTTGGAAGAGAGTGCCCAGAAGACATTCCCTTGACCCCCAAACCAACCAAATCCTTTCTAAGGTCCCCGAGAATAGCAGCCTGGGAGCAACTAAGACTTTCAAAATCTCACAAGACACATAGTGGATGAATGAGAAGGTAACAATACATGAGCAAAAAAACCACTCTGGCTTATAAAACCTCCAAGCTGAGGCAGGGACCACAGCATCCATCAACATGCAGAACAGGTGAGTGCAGCAGTGATCTCACAAACTCGTGAGAATCTCCCACACTGCCCACACCCAAGCCCAGCTCTCCCTCCCCAGTGCCCCAGCACACACACACACACACACACACACACACACACACACACACACACACACACACACACACACACGGTCTGCAGAATAAGTCAGAGGTTGGCATTCAAGGCCTGGTGTCTGGAGAGAACTCTTAACACTCTGCATTGCATCACAATTAGTCCTGATCAGTGAACACTGACCTAAGCATTACTTAGGTTGAGAAATTAAACTGTGCCCAAGACAGCCAGGCCTAGAAAGTCTTTCAGCTCTTCTACTTCACTGAATGGCTGCCCACCATGGTCGAAGGTCAGTTTATATGGCAACCTGATAGGTTCTTTCTGTGAGTTGTCAAGGAGCAGTATCTGAGCTGTCACAGCTGGAAGCATCAGAGGACTGAAGGCCAGGTGAAGCCTCACTCACACAGACTTTGGCACATTTACCTGAAACATGATGTCCTAGACAGGCTGGGTGGCAGCACTCACCATGGTCCACAGTTACACCTGCACCAGCAGCCCCAGTCTGGGAGAAGTGGAGCATAATTCTGAAGCCACTCAGTCACATGCGATGATAGGTGGTGGGCTGCTGGCTTCACAGACTCTAAGGGACAAACACCTGATCCAGGAGTGTATTCTTCAAGGCCAGGGAAGAAGCCAAAGAGCTAGTCTACAAAGACCAACCTGGAGAGGCCTTGGCACCTGGAGGTACTTTCTGTGGAACATAATTCAGGGGTCCTGGAGATGTCTGTGGTGAGAGCAAGTTCTTGTCTGCTGATGGGCTCTGAACAGCATCCCCGGAGAGGTGCTGACAATTTTGATGCCCAGTGAAGTCTGAACAGCCATCTGGGCAGCAGCCTCTGTCCTCTCCTCTGGCCATTTCAGGGACGAACACCATTTAGGAAAGTGTCTGACCCAGGCAGGACCATGACGGGGCCAGTAAGTCCACCTGGACAACTTATCTAGGGTCTTCGCAAATACGAAGTCTGCACTTGGGCCTGAGGCAGAAGAGCCCCCAGGAGTATCATGCCCCTTCCTACCATGCAAGTAGTGACAAAAGTTCAGCAAATTCTGTCCCATGATCTTCCATGTCTCTGGGATGGCTTGTCCTCTGAGAGAGGCTAATTATCTGATCAGCACTGATGGGATGAGGAGTTGGAGGTGACAGGATGCTTTCCTGCCATGGCCGATGTGTCGTTTCCTGAAATAATTAGCCAAGTTATAGGTCAGACCCCGTTATCTGTCAGAAATCCAAGGTTACCCACATGACAGCTTGGTTTCCAGATTCATAGACAATGATTTAAAACTGCCATTGTCAACCTGGGACCAACCTGTGTCCTGAGAGGGGCTTGAAGTCCTTCTATGCCAGAGCTTAGCTACTTCCAACCCCTTAGCCACCATGCTTCTAAGGAGCTCCTGAGAAGCACACGTGGGACAAAGGGATGTGTGACCACTTCTGCAGTGACACAGAACTCGAGCAGGGAGCCTTCGCTCTTCACAACAGGGCGAAGATGGGGATGAGGGTCAGTCCCTTTTTCAGGTCGGAAGGGGCTTATTTCCTCAATGCTCCTGACAACAAAGCCAGGAGAGGGCTGCTTGAAGTAAAAAATGTAAAAGATGGAACTATGTTTTATTCAGAGAGGAACTCTGAGCTGAAAGGAACATTGTCCTTTGAGAACTAAGGGAGACGTCAGACCTGCCCCCAAAGCTGTGGGGACTTGCCTGTGCCTGTGTCATAGTGTAGACAGAAGCGAAGTCATCTCTGTTCTCTCAGAGTGCCCTGCAGAGCCACCATCAGAGCATTGATCACTTTGAGCTGGACTGTGGTGTTCAGCAGGCCCCAAAGTAGGCCATTGGACCAGCCTGGTGCCTCTTCCCGAGGCTCTAATCAGACTGCTTGGCTGGGCAGCTGAAGTCCATGGTGGGACCCTCCAGGGACAATTGCAAAGGGAAAGCCCTTGTCTGAGCTGAACAGAAGACTAGAAGCAACATGGTCTTCTCCATATGGCCAGGCAGGCCTGTATGTGTAGGGGGTAGACCCCAGTTCTGGCTTCTTAGTTTTTGGTGCTGCTCGAGGGGACTCTGTTCTTGGTGGGAATATGGGGCTCTTGGACAGCATTCTTGATGACAACTGACACCTTCTAGGCTGTTCCGTCCACTGTCTGTGATCTAAGGGACTGTAGATGCCCTGCTATGCCTGGATTTCCATCCTTTCTAGGGCCCCGTCTGCCTGCACCTGCCTGGCTGGCTAGAAGGCAGAGGGTATTCTGCCCCCTGCTACTCCACTGGAGCTAGTGACTTTTGCAGGACACTGAAGTCTCCAGGATGGGTCACTAGCTATCTCTCTAACCCTAACCTTAAACTACGTGATATATATATGTGTATGTGTATGTATAAGTTTCCCACTGCCTCTCATATGTGGGTAGTGATACAGAGAGGCACCCATGGTGGGAGCAGCCTCAGAGGGTCCTGGAAAGGATGAAGCGGTGAGGCACATTCATAGCACTTGGAGAGGAACACCTTTCACCCAGAACAACCTTTGCCTTTACTGAATCTGGGAAATGTGCTTTTCATGGGATCGGAAGTCATCCCATTGCTCAGCCCTGACTGTCCTTGGATCCTCCTCTGGTGCCTGGAGCTCCAGCTTCATCCTTTGATAAATTGCACGAGTGAAAGAGAAGCTACCAATGTCTTTTTAAGGGCAACTTTTACAAACTGTATTTATGTACAGAAAACTGTATTTATGTATATTTAACCCACTTCGGTGGTGAATCCTTGGCCTTTGCCTTTTCCAGCTTGGCAATGAGAACCACAGATTTTGGACCCCGGACAGCAGATCTTATCATATCCGTCATTGTAATTGGTCCTGAGAGCTTCTATCTATCAGATTAGCCAGAGCTCCTTTGTCCTCTGAGTTAACCTGTGTGAAGGCAATGGTGATGTGTGTCTTCCTGTGGACCAGCTGTCCCAGCCTGACCTTGCCCTTGATGATAGAGTAGGGGACCCCATCTTGTGATACAGGGCAGCGGGAAAACCACTAGCTCAGTGAGGTCTACGTCATGTGTGATCACTACCAGCTGAGCCTTCTTGTTCTCTGCCAAGGTAGTGATGGTACTGACCCTTGCTCGAAGGACAGGCGGTGTGTTGGTGGGGACTTCCCCTTTGCCAGCAGCCTTCTTCTCAGCTCAGGGCAAACAGTTTCTGCTTCTTCTCTTGCTTTGTCTCTGACCACTATTTGTGTGCAAGCTTGATCAGCCAGGTAGCTGTTTGACAGTGCAGGGCCCTCAATTTCATCAGCCCTTTGTTGCTGCAGCTGGATGTACCAGGTCCATTTGACAGAGCAGGTGAGACCTCTTTTGGGCTGTATGGATGTCCTGTTCAATGCCAAAGTTCTTGGGTCTTTTCTCAAACAGAGGATTCAGGACCTTTTTGGCCTCCTACATCTTCACAACAGCAGGGGCTAGGGCTGCCTTCTTCACCTTGGCCTTCTTTCTTTTGGCATTTTGCTTGGCTAGAGGAGAGAGTTTTTCTTCCACTTAAAAACCTGCCTGTTGGGGCTGGAGAGATGGCCTAGCGGTTAAGAGCGCAGACCGCTCTTACAGAGGACCTGGGTTCGATCCCCAGCGCCCACATGGCGGCAGAGAACCGTCTGAAACTCCAATTCCAGGAGAACTCCAGTTCCAGGGGAATCCGAAACCCTCTTCTGACCTCCGCGGCATTGCACGACATGGGTGCACAGACCTGCATGCAGACACTACATTCATACACATACAGAAATAAATAAAAATTAAAAAAAAAACCTGCCTGTTTAAAATTCTATGGAGAATGGCTAAAGAGATGGCTCAGTGGTGAAGAACACTGGCTGGTCTTGCAAAGGATTCAAGTTTGGTTCCTAGCACCCCTGTGGTGGCTAATAGTCATCTGTAACTCCAGGGCATCAGATGCCCTCTTCTGGCCTCCACAGGAATTGCACACATGGTCCACAAAAAATTAAAATCCCATGGAGAGAAACCAGATCGTCAAAGTGAGTGTGGACATGAGGAAAGGGTGTTCAGGGAATGAGGTTCCTTACTTCCCATCTGGGAGCACAGTCACATGAGTCCTGGGCGTGTGTGGACCCACGTCCTTGGCTTTTGGACCAGGCAGTTTCGGTGAACATGGGGCCTTGGCCTCTCTTAGTCTATCAGGGTTTCTATGGGATTGCAGCTGAACCTGGAGGAGGCTGGCAGATCACATAGTACACGGTGATCAGGGTGATCAGGCTGATGGTAGGGGGCTAGAGAGAGTAACACCTTTTTCCTAAGGAGATATAGCCAGGCCCCTAGGTCTGAAAAATCCAAAGAAGTGAGGATCCCTCCTGGCAATGCCCAGACATGCCCCCGAACCAGCCGTATTTCTTTTCTTTGAAGACTACCACTGCTGAAGAGGAAAGTCTGAGGAGTCTGGGAGCTCCACCTGGCCTGCGGCCTCCTCTTGAGCTCCCGTCCAGCCTCCAGGTGTTGAGATAGCAACTGTGGAAGGTGGGGTCTGGCACAGCGACTCCCCAGCTTCACTGTTGCCCTCAGTGCCTGTTGTGGTACCATGGACTTCCCCTGAACCAGAGTGTGGCTGTCATTGTGGGTCAGCATTGGGTCAGCTCAGAGAAGGTGACTTATGGGGTCCTGCAAGGACAGAGGGGAATGTCTGTGAAATGAGGAGGCATGCTATGTGCATGCTGTGGAGCTCTTTCCTTTGGGCATGACACGGCTACAGGCATCTTGACATCAGAGCAGCTGTGATTACCCCCACAAGACCCTCACAAGACTGGACATTACCCTGCAGAGGGAGGGAGGGCTTATGAGGCTTTCATTCCTTGAGGATATATAAGTGGTGAACAATTGCTAAGGTTGGGAGGTAGTCTTCTTATGGGTATAGCTGTTTATAAAGTGTCAGTGTTTCTCTAAGTAACCCTTCGCCCATGCTCTTGTAAGTAATCCTTCTATCCTCCCATGAGCACATAGGTTTGCCAAACTAGACCCAAAGCAGATTCATTTCTTTGCTTTGTCTTTGGTGTCCATCAGCGAGTAGACAGGTGTTTGTTCATGTCTTACCAGGGCTGCAACGGCGACAAACAGACCTGTGCGTTGTCTAAGGCTCTGGAGGATGCCCAGACGCTCACGTGACAGTCAGGCCTCTGTGGCTGGTCGTCCCAGCTGAGCACACACGTTGCTTTACAAGGAAGGAACACCTCACTCCTTGTCAGTGAGGCCTCTGGGGAGAGCTGAGAACTGAAACAGGAAGCTTTCTATTTTCTGTTTCAAGAAGAAAACAAATTTCCCCATTGGCTATCTTCTGGGGACAATTGTGACTGGAAGGAAGCATCCTTGGATGGTGACAGGTCTGTGACCACAGCTTCTCTGAGCCTCAGAGGGCCACATGAAAGCCCTGACTAGTGCTGGGTGCGGGAAGCTCAGCTGGGGGCAGTCACTCAGCAGGGGTGGCTGTCTATTTTTAGTTCTCTTCCTGTTATCTTGATGGAGTGCTTTGATTGCAAATAATCCCTTACAAAAGAGAGCCATCATCAGCGCACACTTTGGGACCCTCTTCATTGATTAGACAATTACAGAAGCTCAGAGAGCAGGGAGTGCAGGCGACTTGCTCAGCAGAAAGTGGCTGGGATATGGCCCAGCTGGGCTCTCCCAGAGATATGGCTCTGTGAGCACTGAGCACAGAACAGGGAAATATGTTTGTTCTTGGAATCTTTCAAGTCAGGCATTCTAGACTGTTCCCTTCCTGGCTAACTTTCCTTGGTTCTGAGGCCTGGTCATTAAACACTTCACAGGACTCCAGACTCTTAGGAGTGTGGCTTTATTCTTAATAGAGTGGCTGATCTTTATAAGGTAAATGTCATACTTCATAGAAAACTCCAGACATTGCAGATAAGCTCACTGGAGAGACCATCCACATCCGCACACCCTGCAAAGCACTGCTCTTGGGCCACAGGTGCCCACTGACATGCACTTCAGTGGCTCTGCTCAAAGATCTGGGAAAAGGTTTGACAAAAAGCTTTAACCAGTCAGTTCCATGGGCCTCTATAAGGAGGTTCAGACTGTATGCTCTGTGAGTGTCTAGGAGAGGACGTCCAGTGGTTTGGCCCTTGGAGGTCCTTGCCATACCAGGTAGAGATGAGGGGGCAGCTGCAGAGGGAAGACTGATGTACTGCAAGCCTGGGACCCCTCACCATGCTGCTTGGCTCAGACCCCGTGATGGTGGGCTGTTCACAGCCATTTGTGATGTTCAAATCAAGAAGCAGTCGTAAGCATGACCTGTGGAAGAACGTGGCCAAAGACAACGGCAGAAGGGACTTGCCAAGAACTTCCCCGGATGAAGGGTATGTCGTTTGTATAGCTTCCAGAGCTGAGCGCTCCGAGGAGAGTGCGAGCATCGAGCTAAAGAAATAAATCTCTAGAAAGGCTTCCCGGAGACAAAGGGAGGCTGAGTGAAGCCTTGAGATGAGCCACAGTGAGCATTTCCATGCGGGCCACCAGCAGAAGACCGGAGAGAGGTCTTTCATAGGCATTAATGTTGCAGCACCAAAGGAGGCAGCACAGGAGAGTAGCTCCCAGCCAGCTGGGGAAGTGATCCACAGCAACGTGCTTACATAGCCAGATAAGGGTCTTTGGACCAATCTGAGCACATCTTGCATGTAAGTGGAGGTTTGTAGACCAATCACGACTCTGCCTCTTTAACACCATTCACAGCAATCTCTCTGCCAGGTCACCAGCTCTAAATGCACAGAATGGTTACAGGATTACCAGGCTTAGGATAGCAAAAGATTGTTTGAAATAGTCGTGACTGAGGCTGTGCCTTTAGGATCTGGAGACAATCACCGCAACTGTGCCCTGTTCTCAAGGCATCCAGAGAATGCGCAGAACAGTGGCGCTAAGGGTGGTCCTGATCGTGGTCAGAGCGGCAGCCGTTTGGGCAACCAGGGCAGTGATGGAGAATCCACCAGATGCTAATTAGGGATTCAGATCACTCTGATCCTCCATGGCTTTGTCTATTTGCAGAAAAACGAACACCAGGAAAGCCTACAATAAGAATTTAGTGCTTATTACCCAAGGGAGAACTGGCCTCTTTCCCATGTCCCAGTGGGACCTCAGGACAGTGATCTTATTCGTTTTTTTTTTTTTTTTTCTGGTGTTTTTGACACAGGGTCTCCCTGTAGCTCTGGCTGTCCTGGAGCTCACTATGTAGAACAGGCTGGCCTTGAACACACAGAGATCCCCCTGCCTCTGCCTCCTGAGTGCTGGGATTAAAGGCGTGTGCCACTATGCCTGGCTTCAGTTACCTTATTCTTTCTCTAAGCTTTGTTATCTGTAAAAGTGAGGCGGCTGCCTTGGATAGTCCCTGACCCTGTACAGCACAGAAGCATTATAAGAAGTTGCCAAAATTAACAGATAAGAATAGTTGATGCCCAGTTGAATTGTAATTTCAGATAAAAAATGTTTGAACGTTAAGAATGCTCCAAATATTATGCCAAAGTCATTTATGTTCACCTGAAATCTAGGTTTAACAAGACTCATTTGCTTTCTTGGCCACACCCTCAACGTATGAGGCCATTCCTGCAATGGTGACCTTGCTAGATAGGCCGTTAGCAGCTCTGAAGGGCCAGGGAATGGGCGCCGGCCCTGCAGTCATTCTTTCACTTCCTTTGTTAAAAACACCTGTCAGTGTAGAAGTTCACACTTCAGATTAACAGGAGACCTCCAGAGACACAGGCCCCCACGTCTCTAAGAAGTAGGCAGCCTGAGCTGTGGTCTTGTCAATGTGCACTTAGGTCTGGAAGTTCACCAACTGTTTCCCTGCATTTCAAAAGAAAGCAGGGAACAGACTGATAAAGGAAAATTGATTTATTTCCAATTTGGCCAAAATGGAGAGAATAAGACTTTTAGGTTCCTTCTGTGTTTCCTGGAAGATTGTTACAGTCTGGGTTACTTTCTATGCTGAAGAAACTGGGGCTCTCTGGCTGGGAGAATGCTCAGAAAAGGTCTGAGCAGAACTCCATGTGTAGCCCTGGAACCTTCTGAGGAGACCCACAAGACATATGGATTCCATACTCTGTGCACCCCTGCACTCCTTCCTGGGAGAGAAACACGTGCTCAGCTCCACGTGACTTGGCACGCCTCCTCTCCCACCCCACAGTCTCAAAGAGGGACTGAGGAACAGACTCTCCAAAACTTCTGTTTAGGGGAGACTAGTGAGTTTAATGGGCTTTCCTACAGAGCAAATGGGTGAAGGGGTCACATACAAGGTTCTTTTGGCACACCCCTCATGTTTATCCCTGGCTGGGACCCCTGGGAGTTCTGGACAGCATGGCCCCTGGTCCCTCCCCCTTATGCTATCAAGGTTGTCTGGCCTGTCGGGAAGGGTGGTCGGCCCTCTGGCTCATCCCTTTCCTTCAGAAGGACCATCTCTGGGAGGCATCTGATGTCTGATGGCCAGGGCCAGCTATTAGGAAGAAAGTCTATCAATGTCACACAAGGCAACCCAAAATTCCAGACCCTCAGAGGAGCCTGATGGGAGATAGGTCTATAAAGGCCTGAGACACAGGGAGGTGTCCCTAGCATGGCACCAAAGTCATGAAAGGCCTGTGTCTATGGTGGAGCTATCTCAGTGATGGAAGTAAGGCATGATGCTCTTTTGGGGAACATATTAGATTCCTGGCAGGAGGAATTATGTCACATCATTTCAAAATTGCAGATATCTACTCCTGCTTCTCAAGGGCCATAGTAGATATCGATGGCCGTGGAGACTGTCTGGTCACTTTGCCATGTAGGAACAATTAGTCATCAGCCTGAACACAAAGACTATGAGGACCCAAATACCAATGTGAGTGATTCTGCATTTAAGGACAATGTAAAAAATAAAAGGCAGAAACAGGTAAGGTCCTGTCTAGACCAATATAGGACCTACGTGTGCCTACGTGTCTGGCTTCAGGCAGACTAGACTAGCAGACAGAACTGTGAGGCGAGCCTGTGAGGAGAGCAGACCAGATAGACATAACCATGGAGGGAACCTGTGCCGAGTCCAGAGTAGACACATAGGACCATAGAGAGCCCAGACTAGACAGATGGAACTAAGCCTGTGGGTGCCTAGTCCAGACAGATGGAACCATGGGGAAAGCCAGTGGGAAGCCCAAATGGGATGCACAGAACCATGGGGAGAGCCTGTGGAGACCCCATGAGGGGAGCTGCAAGTCTGGATTCCATATAGCCCTTAGCTGTCCCGTGGTTTCCTGAGGGACCATTCTCCCATGGCCACCAGGGGGCCTGGCTCTCATACTGCACACCTTCTCTTGTGCTCATGTGAATCTTGGGAACACTACATAGCTTGGTGGATTATTTGCTCTTCTTTGGACACAGACATTTAATCCTAAGGCATTTGGAAGTGTGTTTCAGAATGTTTAAATCTGAATCTCTCTGAGAGGAATCTGCAGAACAATTCTTGGCAGTTCTCAGTGTAACTTGTCTCTGGGCCATGTTCCAGTCTGATGGCATGGCTGGTTGCTGAACAAAAGCTTCCTGTGTGTCAGATGTAGGGGAAACTATCAGGCTCCTGGCTTACAGGCTTACTGTGTTCTTAGCACATGTGTCCAAGATGTCTGCAGATTTCTAAGTGGAGACAATGCTTACCTTGGATGGCCGCCGGGCAAGGGCCTGCCCAACTTCACAGTGCATCAGGCCCTGGACATACAGTATCTTGAGGCCTGGCACCCAGCTGAGTTATCCTCACCCTGGAGGCCTATGCTGTTCTCAGGCTGGAGGTTCAAGGCCACAGTTGTGGGAGACAGACCTCCTTCCCACGAATCTGAGTTGCCTTGATGCCTTAAAGTCTGAAATTTGGTTATGATTTTAAACAGCATTAAATGAGAATATTAGCACACTGTCCTGAAGGAAAACATTCTTGAGGAATTCTCAGTCCAGGCTGAAGCATCTCTCTGGGCCAGAAGGGTACCAGGGCTCAGGGTGTGGGTGGGCAGAAGCAGCTTTCGTTTCCTTCCTGTGGTCAAGGATGGTTAAAAAGCTAACTTTCCACATGGGAACAGACCCTATGTGCTGGGTGCAGAAGGTTTCTTGCTGTGCTTCGGTGACTGAAGAGGAGCCAGCTGTGTGCACAGTGCTCTCAGGCTGCAGAGCTGGTCCTCCTACTGCAGGGAGGGCTCCCTCCATACCCTACCAGCCTCACCCTAAGATCAGGTCACTCACTGTTTTCTGTATTGTCTGAATGCCTAGTCCACAGGTTCTGATACATACAGGTCAGGGTGTAGAATGACTGGACATGTGACCAAGCACAGTCTTATAGTCATGTGAGAGCCAAGGTTGTGGTCCCAATTTGTGACTCATGGCCCTTGCACACGTGGAGAACACTATTGGTAAAGGGATGTTGGGGCAGTGTTCATGGGTTTGCTGGCCTGTTACAGAGTGACATATGCAGTTGCCTCTGGCAGGCCCAGCACCTTAAATCCTGTAGTTGGTCCCCTACTAGTGTGGTCTGTGGAAGGGTGGTCCTATAGGGTTTCTGGGGTAGGTGGGAAGGGAGGACCAGCTTGGCCAGGCTGTACCCAGTTTAGGTATTTCTACTGGGTCTGCAGGTCTGGACTGAGGCTGGAGGCATAGAGGCTAGATCACCGACACAGTCAAGGAGCTGTCTGTGTGTCACAGACTGTGGCCAAGACCCCTTCCCTCCATCTGTGACATTGATGTGAGCCTGGCATCCAGGAGGCTCTACAGATTGCCTGCTCTCTTTTTGGTTTCCTTCTTGTTGGGCATTTAACTTTTTGTCTTCCTCTTCTCTGACCAGCTTCCTTGAGTCCTTTCCTGAGTAAGGGGGTTTCAAAAAACCAAAAGATATTATTATTATTATTATTAGTCTTTTCGAGAAGGGTCTCGCTGTAGTACCAAGTGTCCTGGAACTCACTATGTAGACCACTATGTAGGCTGGTTTTGAACTCACAATGATCCACCGCCTCTGCCTCCCAAGATCTGGGATTAAAGGCATGTGCCACTAGCTTATTATTTTTTTAGTTCTATGAAGATGGATGGTTAATGGATCCTGCTAGGTGTCATGGAGGGAGTGCAGAGACACAGACACAGACACAGACACAGACACAGACACACACTCCTGAAGATGTTTGACGTGGTCTTCTTGCAGTTGCTCTATGAAGCATGTGTGATGGGCAGCCCATGGCTCTGCGGTGAACAGACCTAGGGCAGGACTAATCTTTGAGCACTCCTTATTGTGACAAAGTCTTGCTGTCCAGTTAGCCTTGCCCAACTGGTGGAACCCAGCGGACACTAAGAGATGGCCTATTTCAGTCATGCAGAAGCCACCAGGAAAACCAACATCAGGCAGCCTTCAGGCCAAGAAGGGGAGGGCCATCCAGGCAGCGTCTCCACCCACGGCGTGCATTACACATTATGTAAACAAGAGGCTAGCTGCCTGGGGCTGTCAAACATTCACATTTTGAGCCACACACATGTTCACCTAAGAAAACATAATTAGGCAGGAATGGCAGAGGCTGAATTAGAGAATGTGCAGCTTGCTTAGCATGCACAATGTCACCCGGTTCTGCTGCCAGCGTAATTAGCATCGGGAGCTGAAGCTGATGCTAAATTAAGCTGTCGCTGTGGAGGGTGCAGGACCCATGTTAGCCCTCACCACAAAGGGAGCTCAGGCAGAGTGAAGCTGTGGTCACACACACAGTAGTCACCTAGAACATGTGAGGATCCAAAGCCCTGTGTGAAGTTAGACACCGTAATATGACACAGGGTTTTTTCTCCCCGGTCCTGTTTCTCAATGGCTGGCAATGGATTACTTGATGATACATCATTTTGAGTTCATATAACCCCATATCAAAAACTATGATTAAGACATAAAGATCTTTTCCACCTACATCGGAAACCAATCGTCTGCTAGACTGATGCTCCTCACAAAAACACTGACTGCACTTTGGCTCCTGACTCATCTTATCCATGCCATGTTCTACCTGACCTGCTCCTGTGCTTCTTGCCTTTCCTCCTGTCTCCTATTCTGTGTTTCCATAAATTCCTCTCATCAAGTTTCATGGGTGTTGCCATGCTCTGATCCATCTCAACTTTCCTAATAGCCATCTGCAGAGGATGTTCTACAGAGCCCCAGCTTAAACGTAGCTCCTGCCTGGCTGTAGGGGGAAGGTTGAAGGAAGACCCGATTCTGGGTGGAGGTTGCTTAGTCCAACCTGGACTTGGGGTCCATGTAGTTGCTCCCATTTCCAGAACAGACACTATGGAAAAGAAGCACAGTTTTTGCCTTTGCCTTGTTTCCATACACAGGACCAGAGACATCTCTACTTCATATCAGTTAGTTGCAAGCAACACCTGGCTCTATCATTAGTGATGAGAAAAGCACAGCAGTTGGCATACAATACTGTCATGAAAGAGCTCAGTGCCGGGAGCGGTGGTGCATGCCTTTAATCCTAGCACTTGGGAAGCAGAGGCAGGCGGATCTTTGTGAGTTCAAGGCCAGCCTGGTCTACAGAGTGAATTCCAGGACAGCTGGGGCTACAGGGAGACCCTGTCTGGAAAAGACCAAAAAATAAAGAGCTCAGAGACAAGCAGTTGTGTGCCTCTGGGCCAGAAACCCCTGCACAACCCGCCAAGGCCAGGAACCTGTCCAGACTGCCTCCTGCTGTCCAGCACAGCCACCCCACTCTCTTCACTGCTGCTGGTTGGACTGGAGGACTCTGAGAAGACCTACACTGGGAACCCTGACTCCTGATGGGAATGTCTCTATATATACCATCCACCCCCATTGTATCATGGAATTTAGGGACCTTTGAGTCTCTGCTCTGCCAGGCCTGGGTCTCAGGATGTGTGTTCTTGGGGATGGTCCCAATGTTCCACAGTGAGGGTGGAGGGAACATTGGCTGTTCTGGGGGTCTGTGACATATGGGGACTCCCTGTCCTGCTGCCATGGGCCAGCACTGGGCCAGGTACAGGGCCTCTGGGACATGATACCCTCACATCAGTGCCACCTCCTTTCCAGCTATAGCCTCCACCCCTTGCCCGGGTTCAGAGGCTGAAAAGAGGCAGCACTATGTCCTCCCCAGACTTGCTAAGCTCCAGAAATAGTGCTGGCTTTTCATGGCTGCCTTCCACATATAAGTGGTTTAGATGTAATTGTCAGGAAAGATTCTTACATCCAGGCTGTTAAAATCCATTAGCCGTGGGAAATTCTGAGTGAGCCTCAATACATCTATTTTACAGGTAATTTTTCACAGCAGTTTTCTTTGTTTTTGCCCTGAGGCAAAAAAGATCTTTTAAAAACTTCCTTTTAAGATATTTTGAAAACAGAATGCAAAATGTGGATCTGGATAAACCCACAAAGAAAAATAAGAAAAAAAGTAAAATGTGGCAACAGCACACTGCCTTCCAGAGTACTTCTGTGACTGGTGTCTGGTGAATCTTCAAGGACCTGTGGGGAAGATGTTAATAGAAACACTGTCTGGGACAATTCAAGTAAAATGAACACTCATGGACATGTGGATTCTGAACGTCCAAGAAAGGCCCTGGGTCAACTATGCTGATCATGTAATTCTCCCCTGGAGGGAAGAGAAGCAGCAAGTGTCCACTTCATGGAAAACACTTAATCACCGGCCTTGAATGGTCAGGTCCACAACCACAACACTAAAGGGTGCAGGAGGGAGAGGGGTGCACTATTATTTTATCATCATCATCATCATTATCATCATCATCATCATCAGACTATGTGTGTGTGTGTGTGTGTGTGTGTGTGTGTGTGTGTCTGTGTCTGTGTGGTACCTGAGATGAAACTCAAGGCCTCACGGATGCTAGATAAGCAGTCTCCGGGGCTATATCTCCTGCCTTTACATTTAACTGTTTTTTGAAAAAAGAAAATGGGGTATAAATAGTTTTGTTTTATGTTTTGGTTACGGCGAACACAAATTTTCCAAGAAGTCTTCCTGGATGTATGCAATGAAGCGGGCTAGACGTGACTGCTGGCTCTGGCTAGAAGAATTACAAGGCTGGTGGACAAGGACATGTGCTTTCCTTGGTCAGCTGCTGTGATGACGTCTGGCACAGCCACAGCCCTGCTGATGGTTGAGCTGTGTATTTTTTTTTTTTTGGTCTTTTTGAGACAGGGTCTCCCTGTAGCCCCAGCTGTCCTGGAACTCACTCTGTAGACCAGGCTGACCTTGAACTCACAAAGATCCACCTGCCTCTGCCTCCTAAGTGCTAGGATTAAAGGCGTGTGCCACCAAGCTGTGTATTTTTAGTGGCCAGTTAAGACATGGCTTGTTGTCCTGAGTCCCTGACATTGGGGATAATGGACACTTGCCACCCCATGTAGTCAAGACAGGGAGTGTCCTGCTGCCAGGGACAAACTCGTTAGAATCTTAAGGCAAGGGCACTTCATTTGTCTGCTTCTAGATAATTCTATCTAGTTTAGATGGGAAGGCAAAAAGAGGACTTTAAGGGCTTCCCCATTTTTGCTTGAGACTGTTAGATCCACTCTGCAGGATCCACTCTGCTGTGCTTGTTGAGTTTGCACATGCTCAGGATGGCAACACTGGCCTTACACGAGTGACCTAGAGCCGTCTGCTCCAAAACACGGCACCAGACCATGAGGATGCAAGGCAGACCCTGGTGGCCACTTAAGCTGTGGATGGCTAAAAGTTAGAATGAAGCTATGAAACTATAGACCAGAGAAGATGCTGGGGTAGTAGAAAGGGCTGCCACTGTGGGTGTGAGAGCAAGAGGCTCTGCAGGAGCACGTCCAGAGAGTTGCACACAGGGTGCTGGGAAAAGCAGTCGGGAGCCTGCTTTTCTATTTCACACCTGAAACAGAGTCTAGTCATTGAGATTGTTGTATGCTATGGTTGTAAGTGTAGGGCCTGGATCCACAGGCCAGTTCTGCAGGCCATTGGAGACAATCCAAGTGATCTAGTGAAGACAGGATAGGATTCCAGAATGCAGGCTGAGCAGCTGGTCCTGTGTGTGTGTGTGTGTGTGTGTGTGTGTGTGTGTGCGCGCGTGTGTGTGTGTGTGTGTGTGTGTTAAACTCATGCAAAAGATGAGTTCAGCTCATCTGAATGGATCAAAGACTTGATACAGCTAAACTATAAAAGCAGGAACACAGAAGTTATGCTTTACGATTTTGTATTCAATAAAGATTTAGCAGATACACAAAGCACATATGATGAAAGGAAAATAAAAGCCAAAACCAGACTTCTGGAGGCAGGAATTAAAAAGAGAAGAGCTCTGCCCAGGCAAGAGGGGCACTTGGTTTTTTAATTATAAATCTTTTTAAAATTTTTTATTTATTTTTTATTATAAATCTTTTTTTAAATTTTTATTTATTTTTTAAGGGATTCACAATAAGAGCACAGTCGTTTTCAGATGACATTAACGTAGGGAATCGCTGTCAGCTTCGAAGACATGAGTAAGTGGGTGAGATGGTGCAACCAGTTAGGGAAAACAATTTGAACACTTCATATTTTTTACATCCCCCATCTGTCTGTCTGTCTGTCTACACAAGAGTGCTATGGCACATGTGTGGAAGTCAGATGATAACCCACAGGAGCTGGTTTTCTCCTTCCACCGTGTAGATCCCAGGGATTGCACTCAGGCATCAGGCCTGGCAGCAGCTGCAGTCACCTGCTGAGACACCTTGCCCATCAGCCCAACTTCGAGATTTCTCCAGTGTCAGCTGGGTACCTGTTCCTGGCATCCACCCATTCCTGAGAAAGAGAGGCCTCTGTCCTCACAGGTACTCCAAATCCCACCAGGGCTGCTCGCAGACCTGAAGAGCTGAGAAGACAAATGGTTGTCCATGTGTTCTGAGGACCAGTAGGCAGCAGTAGGGAATCACTGTGAGCTTTGAAGACATGAGTAAGTGGCAAAGAACCATGGATGTGGATCATCATCACAAGAGATACCCGAGGCACAGCTGGCTGCTGGTAGAGTTAGATGTGGGGCAGTGGGTTGACTACATACAAGAAAGGCCACCTTTCTGGGGTGAAGGTTGCACACCTTGGTAACTTTATTAAAGCCATTGAATTGTATACTGAAAAAGGATGACTTTATGAAATGTAAATCACACCTCAACAAAGCTATTGAAATAGTCTAAATGCCCTGAGGGGCAGACGTGCTGGGGGGGGGCAGCTGTGTGTTACTATGCTGAATATGAGGGGCAAGAGCTCTGTCCCCCATATCAGCTGGTCCCCAGAGATGTTGTGTTCCCCTACTTGTGTCTGTGTCCCCTGTCTCTTCCCAGCTCTCTCTACAGTACCCAAATGACAGCTTTTGGGGAGCAGGAGCAAGAATCTCTGGCATGGTCAAGGTCAGGCCATTTTCCGAGTGACCGACCAAATGAATGAGAACTACTTCTTAAAGGACCCCCAGCACAGCAGGGGCTGCAGAGGGAAGGGGGGCTCTGCAGCCTGAGCCTCAGAGTGGTGGGCAGGGTCTCTGTCTTTCCTGTCTACCTTAGCCTGCCAGGACTTTGTGTCCAGGGATAGTGTGGCTACATGGGGGATAGTGGTGGCCCTGAGCCATGTGTCAGAGAAGGAGCATCCTCAATTCATTCTTCCTCATTGGCAAATTTGGTTTGTTTGATTAAAAAGTCAGTGTGTATATATGATAGAGAATCATCACAGACAGAGACAGGTCAGAAGGACAGAGACAGGTAGAGAGACAAATAAGAGAAACAGAGAGACGCATGCAGAGACAGAGACAGAGATAAAAGTAGATCGCCACTGACATCCACCTTCTGACTAAAACACCTCATGCTCTGTCTGCACAGGCAGCCCTGTGACAATGTCCTTGGCCATTCTGTTCTGTAGGGATCTGTTGCCCATGAAACCAAAGCCTGGGGTGGTATGGATGGAGTTCCTGTTAGAACAGTTCTTGGATGTGTTGCTGTATCACAGGGACTCCCAGGGATCCAGGGAGGCTCCTGGTGGCAGGTGGGAGGTTTCCAAGCCCCGCCTCCATTATTCTAGTGATTCTCAGACCTTCTACTTACTGAGCGAAGGAGCCAGACAAAAGCCACATGGTAGGATCCACTGAAATGAAGTCCCATTGTGATGAAGCCAGAGAGACAGGAAGGAGATTGGTTTCCATGGCCTGGGAAGGAGTGTGAGAGGACAGAAGTGACTGCCCATGAGTGGAGGCAAAGGGGCTGGAGAAAAATAAAATGAAGAAGACTTCAAAGATGGAGGAATTCTACAACATGAAAACCAAAAGTCAGAGGGAGCGGAGTAACTGGAAAAGACAGCAACACAAATTTATGACTGTACCAAATGCCACTGCCTTGAGCACTTTAAAATGGTTAATTCCTTGTTATGTGAATTTTACCTTAATTCAAACCAAACTCATATGAGGTAGCTTCCTTTTCTCTGAGTTCCTGGGCATATTGTTTCCTCCATATCCCACGGGCTTGGCTCCCCATCCCAGCCTCCAATAATGCTACTCCACAAATCTCAAATTCCTTCCCCCCAAGGTCCTCTCCTAGTCCCTGGTGGTCTGATGTTCATGTCCGGGGGCTGTGTCCCCCTGTGCCTCACTTCAGAGGGTCTGCGGGTGACTAGCCTGCAGCAGGCTGGATACCTGTTGTTCAGCAGTGGCCCAGTTTCCGTGCTGTCTTCCCTTTCTTCCTGCAGTCTTGCTATCACACTATGAAACTCCCAGAGGTGCCCTCTAGCTCCCTAACCTCTTTGGTCTGCTTTCTATATCTTTCTGACTTTTGGTTTTCATGTCAGGGAAATTCCCTTAATCTTTGAAACCTTCTTTCTTTTTTAAAATAAATTTATTTTATGTGTATGAGTGTATTGCTTACTTGTATGTAGGTGCACCTATGTCAGGCAATGGCTGAGGAGGTCAGAAAAGGGCATCAGATCCCCTAGAAGTGGACTTCTGATGGTTGTTAGCTGCCATGTGGGTGCTGGGAATGGAACCTGAGGTCCTCTGCAAGAGCAGTCAGTGTTCTAACCACTAAGAAATCTCTCCAGCCCTGAAACCTTTCATTTTGTGTTATCTCTAGTCCCTTTACAAAGAAATCATTGGTTTTGGTTCTTTATGGATGGTGTTCTGTTCTTGTTCAACAAATACGGCATTTCTTTTTTAGCTTTGAATAATTTTGAAAGCTTTCAGATTCCTGCACTGGGTCTATTTCCAGGCCATTCCTATGTAGAGGATCACATTTCTTCTATTGGCATCTCTGGGCTGCTCAAAGGCTGGTGGGACTCTGAGTGAGTTTGGGGACCAGCATGCAGTGGGATGTTGTAGAGCTTTACTCTTGGCCATTCCAGTTTCTCTGGAGAAAAAGCCAGCCCCATTCTGCCTGGGAAACTATGGGCCTCTGGGCCCCAGGGCCAGAGCAGAGAGACATGTAGCAATAGCACAGACCTCTACCTTCCCTGTTCCATTTCTCAGGGTTAATCTCCCAAGACAGAGTGAATGTTTATAGATCTTGTCCCTAGCTCTCAACTTTTAGAGCAGGATTCTCCTTCAGGTCTGTCCACTCTCAGTAATTACAGCCAGTTTTAGTCTTAATCTTCTTTACTTCCTGTCACTCTGGCTTTCAGCCTGTTTGCAGAGGACCTGGTGGAGCCACATCTGTGCAGCCCCTAAACTGACATATGCATGTATTTATAGGACACTCAAACTTGCAAGTGGTAAAAATCTTAGAGATCTGCCATGAGTTTCAAAATGTGCAGAGCTCCCATATCTCAAGATAGACTCTAGCCACTCAGAAACCATGAAAGCAGCCTCCAGAACTGTAGTCTGGAAAGAAACTTGTTGTGACTGTGGACAGTGGGAATGCAACCTGCAGATCAATAAACACCAGATTGCAGAAGAAGGAAGTTCAGGACCTCAGAAGCACACACTGGGCCTGTACACCAGCTACATACCCCCTGTTGGAGCTGAGGTAGCAGTTAAAGCAGATATGGCTTGTGTATATAGGGAGAATATAGGAAAGTAGGCACGGGGGCTGGAGAGATGGCCTAGCGGTTAAGAGCGCCGACCCCAGGTTCATCCCCAGCACCCACAGGCGGCCGAGTAGTAAACCGTCTCTCTGAAACTCCAATTCCAAGGAGAACTCCAGTTCAAGGGAATCCGACGACCCTCTTCTGACCTCCGCGGCATTGCCCGCCACGGGTGCCACACAACCCAGCATGCAGACAGTACATTGATACAAAAAAAAATTAAAAAAAAAAAAAGGAAAGTAGGCACTATACAAGGAGTGCAGTGTATAGGAAAGTAGGCACTATACAAGGAGTACAGTGTATATAGGGAGAATATAGGAAAGTAGGTACTATATAAGGAGTGCAGCATATATAGGAAGAATATAGGAAAGTAGGCACTATACAAGGTGCAGTGTAGGCAGGTTAAGCAGGCAGGACAGGGGCACAGACAGTACAGATGTGACAGTTGTGGAGACATAGCACTGTGATAACTGTGTAATACTGCAGTGTGACAGGTGTGCAGTTACACAGTTACAGCAGTGTGACAGGTGTGTTCATATAGCAGTGTGACAGGTGTATTCATAACAGCAGTGTGACAGGAGTGTACATACAGCACTGTGACAGGTATGTACATACAGCACTGTGACAGGTGAGTACATATAGCACTGCAACAGGTGTGTTCATAAAGCAGTGTGACAGGTGTGTTCATATAGCAGTGTGACAGGTGTGTTCATACAGCAGTGTGACAGGTGTGTACATACAGCATTGTGACAGGTGTGTACACACAGTAGTGTGACAGGTGTGCAGACACAGCAGTGTGACTGTGACATGGGCAGTGTGGCTTACAGCCATGTTCTCTTCTGGGTCAGGTGTTTATGGATCAGGGAGCGACCGCAGGCTGGGCTTTGTGGCAAAGGATGTGCTTCCTTCTCTTGCCTCAAGTTGGGATGTGCATTCTAGACTGAGCCAATGTCTGCTGCTCTGCGAGGTGCTGCTTCTACCACCTGGGACTCTGGAGCAGGGTGGGCCTCTTCTTCCAGGGCATGGGGTCTGGTCTAACTTTTCTAGCTACAGTGATTGGTCTGAATGCCCCTAGCCTGGATTCTACTTGTCCTCCTTGCATTCTGTTCAAATACCTCAGCCCAGCAAATAGGTTTGAGTGAGTCTGTGAGTGGGTCTTTACTCTAGTGGGTCCCTGACTTGGCCAGAATCAGAAAGTCTAATGTGTACCCTGGGACCTCAAATATTGATGGGCAGCAGAGATAGTTTAGCCCCAATACACAGTGGAAACAGCTCTGTGTGAAAAGAAATAAACAACACTTCTGAGGCTATAGCGAGCTCACAGGAAGGTGCAGCTCATGCAGGGCTTTCTTCTGTGTGGAAGCTTGTTTGTCCTTCAAGGCTGGTGGGTTCATGCTTCCTTTTACTTTCTGATGACAAGTGTTCAGCTGCCCATCTGTCTACAGCCTTATTTTAGGAAACTTAGCTACCATCTCCCTGTGATTATGAAGAGTTGTTCGGCTTAATTACAATTTGCCTTTTTGTTTCCTACCAGCTAGTCATGTACCCAGCACACACTTGACAGCAGAGCGGAGTGAGCAGGCCAGGTACCCTCCCACCCTCCATGCTAGGGCCTTTGGGGCTCAGACTACAAGCCTGCTGTTCTGGCCCACTCGGTTTGGGTCAGTTTTGCATGGGGTTCTCGGTCTTCCCTCCTGATCATGACCTTATGCAAGGCTGTCATCTCCCAGTTTGGTCATGGCTGTTGGTCACCTCTGCTGTCCTTAAAGGATGTCTCCCTCCAACTACTATGCTGACCACACCCAGGGAGGGTCTGTGTGTACTCCATAGGACAATAGCCACCTGGAACAGCCATCACCCACTCAGGCCAGCAGCCCCTCCAGCCCAGCTGCTTCTCAGAGGTTCAGCTCCATGAGGGTTTGTAATGGAAGGAGGGCCTGAGCCATGTACTGGAGCAGCGCAAGATGCAGGAAGTTAGGAAGGAGACAGATCAGAGAGGGGCTGGGGGGTGCTTCTCAAGGCTCCTATCCAGTCCAGAAGAGAGCAGCCAGCCCACATAACCATGTCCCCAGGAATTCTTAAAGGCAGAGAACCTGAGCAACCCCACCCCCATGCCTGCCCAGATACACCATCAGCTGAGGCACAGGCTGAACACGGAGAGGGCACTGACCATGTCTGGTCTACTGCAAGTTCTATTCAGTCATCAGACAACCTTCCCTGTGAGGCACATGGATTCTGTTTCTGCTCTGGGTGAGTGGCTCTGTGTGCTTGTCATCATTTAAACACAGATTGGCCAGTGGAGAGTCAACATCTCTGACCACTGGATGCCTGACATGTCCATCTCCCAACCACTGTCCCCCAGTGAGAATGGAAGGTCAATAGTCCCAGGTGTAGTTGTCAGGAGCTCCAATGCAACAGGGTGTATATTTGAAAAAGTCCTCTAAATGCATCACTTTGGGGAGTCTGACCTCAGCCATTGACTGAAGAGCAGGAGCAGATACTGCATGCTCATAGTGCCAGGCACGATCACACTACTGACACTTTTCACATGTCAACATGAAGAGTTACAAACATTCTTAATGGTAATTTTAAAACCAAGCTGTCTACAGGGGTTTAAGAAGGGAAGAGATGCTGTCTTGATGCTGGATATGAGCTTCCAGCTCCCTCAAAGCAGTGTTCTATTCCAGCCCTCTCTATACTGCCAGTGGAAAGTGGGTAAAAAGACTGTTCCTAGAGGGGCTGGAGAGATGGATCAATGGTTAAGAGCACTGGCTGTTCTTGCAGAGGACCTGGGTTCAACTTTTTATTTTATTTATTTATTTTTTTGGTCTTTTCGTAGCCCCAGCTGTCCTGGAACTCACTCTGTAGACCAGGCTGGCCTTGAACTCACAAAGATCTGCCTGCCTCTGCCTCCCAAGTGCTAGGACTAAAGGCGTGTGCCACCACACCCGGCTAAGGGTTCAACTTTTTAACTTGAGATCTAGGAGAACCAATGCCCCTTCTGGCCTCCATGGGCATTGCACATGCATGGTGCATTTACATACAGGCAGGCAAAATGCTCACACACAAATAAAACCAAATAAATAAATAAATAAAAATTTAAAAGATGGTTCCTAGGACATTTATATGCTGTACCAGAGTTTTCCTCTCCTATCCTTTGGAGAGCAGACAGGGATAGATAGCATGGTACTACTCTAATTGCTAAAATTAATACCCATGTGGTAAGTGAAAGGCCCAAAAGGGGGGCCAGGACAGTGACAGAACTCAGTAGCCTGAGGGGCCTGCCCCTTGCCCACATATGGCATCCCTGTACACCCCCAGGTGGCTTCCATCTAGCTTGGAGTTGGGGACCCAGAGAAATGCAAGCTGTGTAGTTCCTGTATGCCTTTCATGCCACAGGATGGTTGAAAAGTGTCCCAGGAAGAATGAGTCTTTTTGTCACTTTAGGAAGGACAAGCTAAGGGGTGGCGTGGCACCCCTACCCAGGCTGCTCCTCTTCCTTCCACTCTACAACACAGGTGTCCCAAAGCACTAGCCGTGCCTTGCTGACGCTTGCACTTGAAGATCAGCAACCTGGCCAGATGCAGCATGTCGGCTGGGTGAGTGACATGTGAGCTGCAGCGGAGGGCCCCGGTCTTCTCCAGTGCCTGGTGCCACCATGGTTCTCTGCAGAGTCTAATGCAGGCCTCACGAAGCAAGAATAAGCTGCGACTCCCTTTCCTTATATGGAGCCTGGAATGTCTAAGATGATCCCCATTCTTGGTCCTATACCCCAAGAGACTATCCCACCAGACAGTATCCCACTCATAGAAGCTTCTGGAAATCTGCACAGACCCCAGTGTCTACCATTTCTGATATTGATCCTGCTGTGTCCACTGCAGCCAGGCCTGCAGGGCCCACCCAGAGCTCACCCCATTTGTAGGACTCTGCCAGGTTCCCTTGGTCCTCAGGGTCTTAGGTATGACCACCTTCCTAGCCCTGGCTGGGACACAGGACACAAAACAAAATGAGATCCCTACAGAGGTGCTGGGTTCCTCCAAGCTGACACCACTTTCCCATCTACCAGCTCTTTTTTCCAGCAGTTTTCATTTGAGCTGGAACCTCATCCTGCACTGAAGGGTCTACCTAGCAGCCATGCAGCCCAGCTCTGGGCTCAGCCCCTGTCTCCTTCCTGTCTTATGCAATCCTGTTGGTTTCATTGGTAGCATCATCCCTGCAGTTTGTATATAGCACGAGTGTATCCCCTTAGCTCTGTGTTGGAGGCAGGGTTTTCCTGGTGGTATTGAAGTGGTGGGGGTATTAAGAGGTCAGGTCTGGTGGGAGTGATTGGGTCACTAGGGCATTGTCTTTGAAAGAGATTCATGTAGTTCTTTGGGACCTTCGTTAGTTCTGTGAGAGCAGGTTTTTGTAGAAGAATCTGGCTCTTCCCTGCTCTCTGGCTCCCTGTCCATCCAGGTGACTTGTCCTCTGCTCATGAGCACGCATGTGGAGGTGTGGCAATGCCAGGCAGGAGCTAAGGACCCTCCTGTATGAGCAGGGGTCTGTGGTCTTCCCCAGTGCAGGGTTAGGTGGAAAATGTTGTGAAGGCATTTATTCATTCCTGTTACAAAATTATGTCAATTTTTCTTGAAAACAATTACCTTAAACATATTGTTTTCTAATATGTACACAACAGATTAATTCTGGCTGATTATGATGTAAGGCAACAACGAAAACACCTGTCTTCCCTGATGTCGCTCCTTGCTGACTGCGTGGTGTACTCTCGCCTGACTTCCTTGGTTTCTATGATCTCTGCCCCATCCTCTGTCCTCATAGCATGCACTGAGGCAGCCACAAAGACTGCTTGGTTCCAGGGGGCCTTTGGGATCCTGTGCTCACATGTTCCACTCACTTTCCTCAGTTATTCCCAAAACAGAACTTCCTGACATGGAAATGATGGCTTTCAGGGTGCTTTTTGCCTCAAGTTCTGAGTGTAGACATCACCACATCCTCTGAAGGACTTTGTGAGCTGGCAACAATGGAGTCCACATAGCAAGAGGAGGAGCTTGTCACCCAAGGGTACAGCCAGAACCTGCTCCCTGGCCTGGGGGGACAGGAGTCTATGTGCTAGAAGATGTCCTTGCCAATTCCAGTGCCCACCACAGCTTTGATCACTTGTTCCCCCAGAGCATGGGGAGCTGGTCTTTCACTGTGACATTTAATCTGACCAAAATCCAGGTGTTGGCGTGCAGCTGTTCTGAAACCAATGGCGGCATCTCCTAATTCTGCTCCCTCTCTGTAATCTACTCAGAAAACATTTACTCCTACCCACATGCCAGATCTGGAAACATGGCAAAACCAGGTACCAATAAATACATGGACACAGGCGCATGGTTTGGGGAAAGCTCCTGGGCTTCATCACTGAACTAAGAACACAACATGGTTTCTTTTCCCCATTCAATCTTTTTTTTAAAATTTTATTTATTTTCATATGTGTCGGATTCCCCTGGAACTGGAGTTCTCTTGGAATTGGAGTTACAGACGGTTCTCAGCCGCCATGTGGGTGCTGGGGATCAAACCCTGCTCCTCTTCAAGAGCAGTCAGTGCTCTTAACCACTAGACCCACTCTCCAGCCCTCCCCATTCAATCTTTAGATGACCTTGTTCAGTGCACAGTGGAGGAACTGAAGCCATGTAGGCATTTAGGGAGTATAGATTCCAGGCTCTACACCAGGCAGCTGCCCCAGACCCTGTGTGGGCCCTGGAGCCTCAGGCCAGTACTCAGACAAAGTATTCTACGTTATGGGAGCTGGCTGGAAGGTTGCTCAGACCACCAAGGCCTTGGAAGGCGTTTATTGGAGCCTATTTTCTAGGAGAGGATTTGTCCCCTTGAAGCAACCCATCCTGGTAGTCCTCCTTCACTAGAACCCAGACTGAACAGCCCTGCTCTGAAGCCCCTCTGTGTACTTCTGGTGCTGTTTGGCCCCTCAGGAGATATATGGGGAGAAAAGAGAGGGACATGGTGACGGAAAGGTCATAAAAGACCACATGACTTTAAATGGATGTGTCAGGCTGATCCTTGGCAAGGACAGCCTACAACAATTAGAAACAAACCAGAAGCTCTTACAAACACTAGGATAAGAGGGAGACAGACTCTTATTTCCAGAGGCGCCACAACATTAGACATAAATGCCATTTCCAACATAAAAATCCAAGGCACACTCAGTGTAGTATGACCAATTAAAGAAAAATTCAACAGAAAATGTCTCTGCAAAAGACAGATAACAGATTAACTTGGCAAAGGCCGTGAAAACAAGTTTTCAAGATGCCCAGAGAACTGAAGGAAAGCATGGAGAAAGTCAAGTAGACAATGGATAAACAACAAGAACTATTATGGTCTGGATATTAAATGCCCCCCCCCCAGAAGTTTAGGTATTGAGGATCTGGTCCTCAGTGCATCACTGTTCAGAGGTGGGGCCTTTGGGTAGTGATTGGGTCACAAGGGCTCTGACCTTATGAGTAGATTAACTGCCTGATGAGATTTCAGGGCTGGAGATGCAGCCCTGTTGGTAGAGTGCTTGCCTCAAATGCAGGAACTCTGATCGCAGCACCACATGAAACTGGATCTGATGGTACACACTTGCAATCCCAGGAGGAGAAACAAGTTCAAAGTAATCTTTGGCTAGATAGAAAGTTCAATGTAGCCTGGGCTACATGAAACCATGCCTTGAAAAAACAAAAACAATTAAAATTAATGGATTCATAACTTAATGGGCTGCTTGGAAGTAGTAGAAACTTAGGAGGAAGGACTTGCCTGAGGAAGTTGGTTATGGGCAACAAGCTCTGCAAGATATTTTGGCCCATGGTCCTTTGTTTGTCTCATCTGTTTTTCTGCTTCCTGGATGCCATGAGGTCATCATTTTGCTTTATCATATGCTCTCCACCATGAAGAAATCTCATCTAGGCCCAAAAATATCAGAGTGTAGTGACCAAGAGCTGAAGCCTCTGAAACTGAGTCAAGGTATATCTTCTCCCTGTCTGTCAAGTTGACTTTCTCAGGCATTTCTTCACACTGATGAAAAGCTGTACAATACAGAAATTATCCATAAAGGATAGAAAACATAAAATGAAATGAAAAAAGAAGTTCTGAGCTGAAAACTACAATAACTGAAATGAAAACTCATGGAAGAAATAAGAGAGTTCAAAGGCAGAATGACAGAATGCTGAGTATGAAGAATAGAAAGAAAAATGGTTAGAGAACAGTGAACAGGGCCTAAGAGACCTGCAGGGGCAATATGTGAGCACTGTAGTGGGAGAGAGAGAAAGAGAGAGAGAGAGAGAGAGAGAGAGAGAGAGAGAGAGAGAGAGAGAGAGAATATAACAAATACAGTCCAAAATCCTTCCAGATTTGGTAAATATCCAAGCAGCTCAACAAATTTCAGGAAAAATGAAGCTTTCAAAGAGACTCACACCCAATGGCTTTATAATCAGACATTAAAGCAGCAACTTAAAGATCTTGCAAGAGAGAAGTGACTCCCCAAATGGGGGCTTCTCGATGATACTATCAGCAGCTTTCGAAAATTCTAAAAGGAAGGATAATTTCAGTTTAAAGAATCTGTGTCTGATTAAAACTTCCCTTAAAAATGAGGGAGAATATATTCCCAGATGAGAAAGAGCAAGGGAGTTTGCTACTACAAGACCTGGCACATAGGAAACCTTCCAGGGAGCCCACAGGAGGGCAGGAGAGGATGCTGGGAGGAAATCTGAAGCCAAGGGAGGGAGCAGAGCTCTGAGAGGGAAGCTGGGGCAGCAACACAGCTAATGTTGTAAACTCTGGTTTAGAACTCCAAATCTGTCTGTGATATGATTTAGGAGACTATATTTAAAAGAATTATAATTTTATGTTCTTGGGGACACGGTGCGTAAAGATGTAATTTTGTGATATCAGTACTGAAAGGGGAGTTTTGTCTGTTGTTGCAACTAAATCTACTAGTTAGAGTGTTAAATGCAATCACCGTGGCAATCAGAAAGAAACCAATGAAGAACAACACAAAAGGAAGTGAGAAGAGTGTTTAAACATTTCATCACAAAAACGTCAACTAAATTCCAAAGACCAAATGGAAGAGAATGCAGAAAATGAGGCGTGGAAAAGGCTCCCAGGCCTGCAGAACACAAACAGCAAACCGAAAAAACGCAGACCCTGCTGACCAGCAATTACTTTAAATGCAAATGGGTTTCACAGCAGAATCAAAAGACAGAAACTGGTAAAGTGAATAAAAACATATGGCTTAACTATATGCTGTGTATGAGTGTCCTAGATACTTTTCTGTTGCTGTGATAAATACCAAGACCAAAAAGCAACTTAAGAGAGAAAAGACCTTATTTCATCTTATATTTCTAGGCAACAATTTATCACTGAGGGAAGCCAAAGCAGGAACTCAACCAGGAACCTGGAGGCAGGAACGGAAACAGAGACCATGGAGGAATACTGCTTACTGGCTTGCTTCCCCTGGCTTGCTCAGCTACCTTTCTTATATAGCCCAGTCCTACCTGTCCAGGAATGGGACTTCCCATACGTAGTGTGCTGGGCCCTTGTACCTTAGTTAGCAATCAAAAAATTGACCCACAGGCAGGGCCACGGGACAGTCTGATGAAAGAAATCCCTCAGTTGAGATTCCCAGTATGTTAGGTTTGTGTCAATAAAAACTAACCAGTACATAGCCAGGCAAGGCGGTGCTCACCTTTAGCCCTAACACTCAGAGGCAGAGGCAGGCAGATCTCTGTGAGTTCAAGGCTATCCTGGTTTACATAGTGAGTTCTAGGCCAGCTGGGGCTATAGGAAGACCCTGTTTCAAAAAAGCCACCCCCTCCGAACTAACCAGCACAATAAAAAATTCACTTTCATTCAAAGATAGACTATAGGAGACAATGAATAGTTTATAATAATAAAAGTTTTATTTTGCAAGCAGAAAGTAATCATAAACATCTTCATATCTAATAAAAAACTAACAAATGAAGTCAAACCTGACAGAGCAAAAGGGAGAAGGGGCTCAGTGGGTAAACTGCTTACCACACAAGCACATGAGGGCTCAGGGGTGAAGTGCTTACCACACAAGCACATGAGGGCTCAGGGGTAAAGTGCTTTCCACACAAGCACAGGAGGGCTCAGGGGTAAAGTGCTTTCCACACAAGCACAGGAGGGCTCAGGGGTAAAGTGCTTTCCACACAAGCACACGAGGGCTCAGGGGTAAAGTGCTTTCCACACAAGCACTTGAGGACCTGAGTTTGAACCCACAGCAGTCACATTAAAAAAACAAGTACACTGGGGGCAGAGAGATGACTCAGTGGTTAAAAGCACTGACTGCTCTTACAGGAGACCTGAGTTTGATTCACAGTACCCACGGGGTGGCCAATTCCCATCCATAACTCCAGTTTAGGAGATCCAACACCATCTTCAGGCCTCCATGGCACTGCACACACAGATACACTTACATACATGTAGAAAAACAGCCATATACATAAAATAAAAATAAAAAAATAAAGCCAAGTACAGCAGTATGTACCTATATTACCAGTGTTGGGGGTGGAGACAGGAGGACCCTTGGAACTCACTTGCAGCCAGTCTAGCTGAATCGAGAGCTCCAGTTTCAGTGAGAGACCTGCCTCAGAAAACAAGGTGGAACTGCATGCACAAAACTTGCACAAGATCAAGCCAGCCCAAATCCCAGCATGGATGGAGGAGAGGCTCATGAAGACCCACCTCCATCTGACCGGCAGTCAGTGGCTACGCAGAGAGGGAGAGTCAATTAAAGAGGGGTTCTGAGGGGTTACCCATGCTCTAGTAGATGGTCCCACAGTCAGGTGTACACAGGCAGCACTGAATGGACTCAGTGGGTATTAATTTAAAGAGAGAGAGAGAGAGCATAAAGTTGGCATGAAAAAGTGGGGGAAGATGGGGATGGATTGGATCAAAACATAATATACATTATGAACATTAAATAAAATATTAAAAATAAAAACAAGGTGGAGAGAGCTCAAGAAAGACACCTGATATCAATCTCTGTCCTCCACATACGTTAATGTACATACACATGAACACATGAACCACACACACATACATGCACACATGGGTGCATACATGGCACAAGAACTGAAGGGAGAAATAGAGCTCTTCAGTAATGGTTGGAGGTGTCGATGGTGTCAATGTTCCATCTCATGTTAGGACACCTAGGCAACAAACAGGGACACAGCTAGCATGCCTGGGTCAAGGGTGCAAATGGCCCTTTGTGCTCAGCCAGCTGCATGCAGAAACACCCCATGGCTTGGAAGGAAGGTGAACCTTATTAACTCTGCCAAGTGGAAGTTAGTATGATGACACACTTACAAGAAGGAATTTTCCTTTAAAATTTAGTGAGTTCTCACAGAAGGAAGATTCTCTGTGCCATTATGAAGAAACAGATTTCATACTTCAGGAAGCAAAGACAAATGCCTTCAAGTCTGATTAGATTACCATAGCTTGACTTGGTCCTCAGCAAAGCTGAGATGCCAGTTATTTCTAGAAAAGAAAAGGCATCATGAAGCCCATACCTAAAAAGCAAGGGAACGGTGCAAGCTGCCCCAGTGCTTACTGGGCACATGGCATACTCACCCTGGTCAAGCTCTGATCAGGCTTGAAAATGTTTTCATGTGAGCCACGATGCCCCATGCCAGAACAAATTCACAATCCCTGAAAACGGAACGCTCTTGCAGTCTCTCAGGAAATGTCAGAGCCTCACCAGCCAAGAGTCAATGTGCAGTTTCCAACACAAAACACAGCTCCTCCCCAATCCAACCAAGCCCAGTGAGGCACTGGCCTGAACCCACAAGCCATGTTTCAGAGGCAAATGCTTCACAGACCTGAGTGGTGGAGATTTGGAAGGAAAAGATATCTGCTTTCCAGATGAAGGTCGACAGATGAAGAAATGAACCAGGAAGACACGGGAGTTTGGAGGAAATCCAGAGCAGGCTGGGAACAGACGTCTGTGGCGAGACGGAGCTGGGCTCAGGACTGGCTGTGATGGAGAAGCCAAGCCGTCCCTGTCCACACAGGCTGCCTCTGCCCCAGGTCTCCCCAGAGGTGCCCCCAGACTCTACTGCTGTTTCAGGGGAACAGGTTTAGACAGGATTAGGGGAGTAGTGATGGCTAAAGCATCCCCTGGATGGGTCTCCAGGAGCCCCCGTCTGACCTGGATGCTTGTGAGCAGACCCCGTCAAAGATGGCTCAGGGCCTATTCTCTGGTATGTCCTAGGATCCCTTCAGACCAGCCAACAGGGACCCTCCAAAGTCCCTATTCGGGAGAACCTTAAAGACCCACTTGGGGGCTCCCCAGGCACTCCTCAGGATGGGTGACGAGTCAGAAAACTTCGTCAGCAAAAACCATAGAGAGAGCTGGAAAATGGAGAGAGGTGGAAATCAGGGGACCATTTGGAAGGGTTAGCAGCAGCTACACAGAGATTAGAAGTGGGAACCCAGGGACTGGAGAGATGGCTCAGTGGTTAAGAGCACTGACTGCTCTTGCAGAGGACCTGAGTTCGATTTCCAGCACCCACATGGCAGCTAGGAACCATCTTTGACTCCAGTTCCAGGGGAATCTATCACCCTCTTTTGACCTCTGTGTCATTGCACAACATGGGTATACCAACCTACATGCAGACACTACACTCATACACATAAAAAATAATAAATAAATTTAAAAAAGAAGTGGGAAGCCAAAAAGACCTCTGCTCCTGGAAAGATGGAGGAGGTCTACTTTCCTTTGTCCTCCCACTACAAACCACCCACACCCTGAATAGGAGTGAACAGGAGTCTGAATGACGAAGAGAGAGAGGCAGGCCAGCTATGGGGACAAGACCCAACTTGTAGAATGGTGGCTGTTTTCAGCTTTATCCAAGGCTTGGAGCTGAAGAGGCCAATGGCCTGAAAACACATAGGTGCAGACGAAGCCTCTCCAGCCAGAGGACAGGACTGCAGGCGTCCCACTATAGCCAAATACCAAACCCTGCAGACCCCCAGCCATGGCTGCCTTACCAACGGGGTCACAACTCAAATGGCAGTAGGCTCTCATCAGAGGGAGTGCCAATTTCAAAGAGCTGAAAGAAAAGGATCTGTTACACAGAGGAAGGAAAGGTGAAACATTTTCAGATTCCCCCCATATATATTATATATATACATATATAATATATATATGTATATATATAATTCAACTATAATGGAATAAAGTTAAAAATAAAATCAGGGGCTGGAGAGATGGCCTAGCGGTTAAGAGCGCCGACTGCTCTTGCAGAGGACCCGGGTTCGATCCCCAGCACCCACATGGCGGCCGAGAACCGTCTGAAACTCCAATTCCAGGAGAACTCCAGTTCCAGGGGAATCCGACACCCTCTTCTGACCTCCGCGGCATTGCACAACACGGGTGCGCAGACCTGCGTGCAGACAGTACATTCATACACATACAGAAATAAATAAAATTAAAAAAAAATAAAATCAATAGTGAAGTAAAAGGTTAAATATAAACAATATAAATATAAAACCCAAATTAATACACTTTTTTTTTCTTTTCAAGACAGGGTCTCCCGGTAGCCCCAGCTGTCCTGGAACTCAGTCTGTAGACCAGGCTGGCCTTGAACACACAAATATCTGCCTGCCTCTGCCTTCCCAGTGCTAGGATTAAAGGCGTGTGATACCATACCCAGCTATATACTTCTAAGTCAAAGAAGAAACCTCAAGGGGAAACAAAACAAAACAAAACACAAGGGACTGAATAAAAATAAAAATGTAGCTTATCAAAATTTGTTGGATGCAGATGTAGCTAAGGCAGGGCAAGTGGTGAATTTACAGGACTAGACATTTTCATTAGAAAACAATAATCTAAGCTTCCACTTCAAGAGCCTAGAAAACAAAATAAATATAAAGCAAGAAGTAAGTAGTAAAGATAACACAACCCATAAAACTGAAAGAGACAGACAATATATAAATATATATAGAAAAAAACCCAGACTGTTCTTGGTAAAAAAAAAAAAAATCAATAATATTCATTGACAAAGCAAGACCGAAGAGAGAAAATAAAAATTCCCTTTAAGTGACGAATGAGTGCTCAGTCCTAATTAAGACATTTATACGATCTCCCCTGAGGCTAAGGAAATGCTGTGAAAGGGGGCCGGGAAAGAAGGTGAGAGCTGGTTGACAGGGAGAAGACCGGACCGACCACAGTGAAGTGCATCTTGGAGCAACTGTGGATGCCTGCACTGGGCCTGCCAAAGTCAACAGTCAGGTTTGGATGGAAGAGGGGCTCAGGGGCCCAGTCCTCACTGCCGAAGTATTTGGTACTGGTAGACTCAGGAAGAGGAGATGCCATTGCTGTCCACTGTGTGACACTGGTGAGTTCATCAGGTTCCAACGGATAGTTCAATCCAGTTATCACATAGAAGGCTTTGGTTAACCAGTCACAAAACAAACCCCAAAGGCACAAATCTGGGAAGCTTGTATTCTCCCAAATGTGTTTGGGTGGTTATCTGTTGTGTCTGCCCTGGACATTGTTTGGCAGGTTAAGTGTTCAACAGGCAGCGCTCATCCACACCCAGAAGTCTACTCAGCATCAGGAATGAATAGATGAGGAATAGGCAAGTAGGACAGTCTGGTGATGCACCTCCAGACTGAGTGAGGACAGCCAACTCCGATAGGTCCCACACGCTACGATGCCATTTCTTTTCTTTGTCTTTTTGAGACAGGGTTTCCCTGTAGCCCCAGCTGTCCTGGAACTCATGTTGTAGACCAGGCTGGCCTTGAATTCACAGAGATCCGCCTGCCTCTTCCTTCCGAGTTCTGGCATTAAAGGCGTGCACCACCACAGCCCATATGATGCCATTTTATGACATTCTTGAAGTGGAAAAGGTACAGAATTCAAGAAGAGATTAGTGATGGCCAGAGACTGAGGGGCATAGGAGATGACACAGTTATTTTCGGGGCATGTGTACACACCTGTGTGTGAGGTTGGTGGTGTGCGCGTTGTGCAT
This sequence comes from Rhizomys pruinosus, assembly GCA_009823505.1. Classification (NCBI taxonomy): domain Eukaryota; kingdom Metazoa; phylum Chordata; class Mammalia; order Rodentia; family Spalacidae; genus Rhizomys; species Rhizomys pruinosus. The sequence continues at coordinate 401,417 of VZQC01015708.1, read as the reverse complement.
CTGTGAGTTTGTGAGGCATTTTGCATACACTTCTGTGTATGTGTGAATATGTCACCTACACTTGTGTCTGTGTTGCACACACATCTGTGCACAAATGTACATGTGTGTTGTTTGTGTGTGTGCATACATGCCTTTGTGTGCCTGTCTGTCTACTTCATATTTGCTGCCTGGCCCAAGACACAGTATGTCATTAGATCCTGGGCCAAAGTGCTTCTCAGAAAAGGACGCATTTGAAATGACACTGGCGATGGGGAAATGGGACCCTGTAGGGAAATCTTTACTTACACAATTTCTGGACCTGAGCCAACATGGGAATGAAGCCAGTTCTCCCAGAAGCACAGGGCCCAACCCCTCTCCCCAACCCAAGAGAGCTCAGCCACGTGTAAACACTTATGAAATCCTGGTTCAATTTTAAACCTGAACTGAGCTATACCATCTCTTACATCGAGGAGCAGCAAATTCCTTTAAATGTGGTTTTCCTTAGAATATATTTAGAATATAACCCCATTAGGCAAAACCCAAGCTAAGCTAACCTGGAACAGTAGCTATCTTGTGAAACTAAGGCCTGGTGCTAACTTGGCTTTGTTAACTGCAGTGAGCCCTCCTTATCTCTGAAGGAGCTATAACACATGTTCTAGTAATCCCAGGCACTGATCCTATCACATCCAAACTAGACTGTTTTTCAACATTATTGCCAGGGGATCACCCTCCCAACCCTGGTTTATGCCCATGGGGAAACAGATGGGGAGGGGCTTGTGCCAGGGCAATGACAACGAGACCAGAGCTCAGTTACAGCAGGCAGAGTAATAGGGCAAATGCCAAGATTGGTAAAGTCAATGGGAAAATTGTGTTTAAAATCAGAGGACGAAAATGCGAAGTGATCAAGACAGACAGTCAGAGCAGACTCTGGGGTCTGTATTTCAGCCAAAGGCCAGGCAAGGACTTCTGCACAAACCACACAGCAGAGGTCTGAGACAGTCAGGACATTTCAGCAAGCACAGGGGCTTGAATGGATCTGGGGTTGGGGTCCTCACCTGGGCAGGGGGTCTTCACCTGGGTGAAGGGCCCTCACTTGGCTGGGAGGTCCTCACCTCAGGCTGGAATCCTTAGCTGGGGGTTAGGAGTCTCAGTGGGAGTCTCAGAGCAGAGGGTGTACAGATGGGAATCGAAGGCTGGTCATGGTCTACGAGGAGCCTCCCAGATCAGTAGGTTCTAGGTAGGAAGGCATTGGGGAGATGGCCAACGTGTCACTGTAGAAGGCATGATTCACTCCCTGGCTGCACCTCCCCCATGAGGTAGAAAGGTAAGACCAGCACCTTGGGGTTCTCAGGCCAGAAACAGTGGCCCAGGTGTGATTTCATCCACTCCTGCTAAGGATGGACCCCAGGCTCTCAGAAGGCTGCCTGCTGACCCTTGCCAAGGTATCATCCGGCCCCATCCAGCCCATGTGGGCACTGGGTCTGCAGGGAAGAGAAACTCTTACTAGCTGGTCCAGCATCCATCCAACCAAAATGTAGTATTTTGACAACAACAAACGTGACCCTGATTCTGAGGTCCCATACGTCCTGCACGCAGGACTGTGGCCAGTAGCCTGGTGTGGCAGTAGTTCTTCAGGCTGTTGCACAGTCCTGAGCTGGGAGGTCAGAGCAATGGTTTCTTGATGTGGGGTTCTGAAACATGTCTTTATTCTTCAGTAGCAACGAGTTCACTAAAAGCTGACGGTCATGTAGACAGGACAGAGAACACCAGGCTACCAGTAAGACATCACGTCATCTTCACATACATACTTCCATGCCCTCCAGGGACAGGTGCCAGAGAAGGGGGCCCACAGAGCACAGGGCAGCAGAGTTTACCAAACTTGCATTCCATCCAGTCTTAGAAATTTATCTTCATAAATCTGGACATTTTTTTTTCTTTTTCTTTTAAAAATATTTTTATTGAGAATTTCATACAATATATTTTGATCATAGTCAGACCCTCTTTCTATTCCTACCTTTCTACCCCTCCCTGACTTTATGTCCTCCATATTATTTATATTATTTTTTTCAAGGCCTATGGAGGGCTGGAGAGATGGCTCAGCTGTTAAGAGCACAGACTGCTCTTTGGAGGACCCGGGTTCAATTCCCAGCACCCACATGGCGGCTAAGAACTGTCTTTAAGCTAGGCATGGTGGCACATGCCTTTAATCCTAGCACTCAGGAGGTGGAGGCAGGCAGATCTCTGTGAGTTCAAGGCCAGCCTGGTCTACAGAGTGAGTTCCAGGCCAGCTGGGGCTATAGGGAGACCCTGTCTCAAAAAAAAAAAAAAAGCCTATATGGAGTCTAATCTGTGTTTCCCAAATACTCCTGGGTCTATCCCTTCCAGTACGGTCAGCTTACCAGACATCACACCAGTTAGGAAAACTGACCCTTCCTGTCCTAGCACCTATCAATTGCCATAGTAGATGGATCTGTAGCTGCGGAACTGCAGAGTGCTGACGGGATGGCTATGCCACACCCTGTGCTCCCAAAGCTCAGGATCGGTGCAGAAGAGGGGGCAGGAGAGATTGTAAGAGCCAGAGGTGATGGATGAATGCACGGAAACTGTTGCCAAGACACACAGGGTAGTTGCATACGTGACCTCACAGCGCTGGTGACAGCATGCACAAGGCCCGTGCAAACCCAGATTAAAAACCCCAGAATGGACATTTTTACACACAAATTCTCAAAACCAGCTCATGATACAGAAAACTAATACCTGGAGGGCAGCTCTTTCAGAGTCTCCTGACCCCCGAGGGCTAGTGTGTCTGTTCACCTCTCCTCTGCTGAGCCTTCGCCTGCTAGCCCTTCCCAGAGGAGCAGCGCCCAGAGGACCCAGATGGGCCCAGAGGAGCCTAAGTGTCTCCGGAGCTGTGCAGGGTGTTTCTACTACAAAGCCCCTGTCCGTGAAGCCTGCACTAACATGTTGAGAACTGAACCTCTGACTGCTAAATGTGATGAATTTAAAGCTCATCACTTTTACTTTATTAAAATCCAACACCAAGGCCTTCCCTCGGACACACATCTTCACTCTGAATGTGCAGGCCCAAAGAACCAGATTTCAGAGGCTGGCAGTCTGGGCATGAAATGCGTGTGCTGGGCATCTGGCAGCCATGATGGGCAGCATGGCAAGCCAAGCCCTGTCAGGGCAAGGCCCTGATGGCTGCTGGGGCATGACTGTGCTCTCTCTCCACGGAGCACATTAGGCCTCCTCTGCCGCCTTCACCTCACCTTCCTCTTGTGTGCAGGTACCTCCTTAGTGCCCACTTTTGGAGTGCTTATGTGGAGGCTGTATTCTAAGGCCTCCCTGGGAGACTTGCCTGTTCTCCCTCCTACAATCCCTGGGGAGGTGAAGATGCCAGCCAGACTTTACAGGAAACTGAGGCACAGCACAGCCAAGACCTACAGGTCTACTGCCTACAGGTAACCAGGAAGAACCTGACAGTTGACCTTTAGGCCCAGGGCTTGGCCAGCACAGATTCTGTGTGGGTCTGAGATGCAGAGCACTCTGTTCTGTTTCCTTCAGTCACAACAGGGCTCTATAAGCATGGGCCGCTAGATCATAAAGGATGCGACACTCCAATTCAGTGGACAGAGTCCACTAAGCTTTCACCACCACTGCGGCCTTCTGTGACTGTGTCCTGACACAGTGGTAGAGCAACCCCTAAGCGCCATTGTAGTTCAGAGGCTGAGGCCTTGATACTTCCACCTGGAAGGACCTATCACTGTCCAGAGCATGCCCAGGTGGCTGCAGCACAGGACAGGCCTGGGAAGCTCCAGGCTGTCAGGCTCCCAATAGGACTAGGGATAGCCGGAGGATGGGGCCAGTAGGTCCTGCTGATTCTCCGTCTGTTCTGTCCTGTCCCTAGCTATCTCTGTCTTCATGTATATCTATGCACTGCATATCTTGATCTCTGTCTGCCTGTCTGCACACACACACTCATACTCACATATACACACACTCACATACACTAACAAATGCACACACTAAAACGCACAAATACACACATGTACTCACACACTTGCACACTGGTGCACTCATATGATCTTACACAAACACAGTCACATACACTCAGACACATTCAAACCCACTCAGACTGACATACTAACATACATACACATACATTCATGATCACACACAGTCTCACCCTCACATCCACGTAGAGTCACACATACAAATTTACTTTCATACACAAATACTTCACACAAAATCACACCACAAACTCACTCATACTAACACACTCAGACATGCTTATTAATACAAAAGCATGCTCATGCACTCTCAGATTCACAGGATCAGGATACTCACTGCTTTTACAACAAGAAGATCAATAACCAAAGATGTCATTCGCCTGGCTGGGATTAGAACCTCATTCTATTCCCATGGAAAACTCACTCTTCTAGTTAACAGTAAGAGCCACCAAGGGTAATGCGCTATCATCTAACGTAGCTTGTGATTGGTAAAGCCCCTTCCCTGAGCTTCAGCAAGGAGCATGGTAGCTGACTACAACCTGAAGAAGCTGGGTGGCCTCACGGGTGGTGAGCTGGTCACCAACTCATATAGTCATACCACAGCAGGTTGAAGTCCCACCCAGCTTGTGCCAGCTTGAGCTTCCTTAGCAGCCACACAGTGTCATCCTTCCACACCCCATGGTACATGCCTTGTCATATCAGGGGCCCCAACCCTGTGTCAGGACACACTCATTCAGAGAGACTGCCTGAGCAGGTGGAAGCTGATGCAGCAGGATATCAAGTGGCAGTTTGGTCAAACTTGTGACTACAGAAGAATGGCTCCTTCTCAGGGGACACTTGGCATTGGCAAGGGATTCTTAGCAGCTCATCACTAACTTCCTTGGAAACTCCACAAAGCAAATCCTGTCCCAAAGAGCAGATAATGCTCAGAAATGCAGCTGGAGTCACATTACAATGTGACTCCCCAAGGCTACCTGCTAGACTGACTGATGAAAGCTTGGACCCAGCCAGGCACAGCTGCTTGGGGACCACTTGTATCCCTGGGCTGGTGGTCCAGATGAAGCCAGGACAAGCTCATGGCATTAATGATGTTGAAGGTGGTCACTCCCCAGGGTCCTTGCAGGAGGTACGAAGGGATAGTCTTTGTGCCTGCATACTCCCCAGCACCTCTTCTCCTCCTCAGCCCCAGTTTAAGGACCTTAAGGATCCTCCAAGACCCTCCCCAGCTCACCCCTCTCCCACTGTGCTGGGAACCTTCCAGAAGACTATTCTGAGGACTTGCTCTCTTATCAGGAGTTGAGCTCTCATTCTTCTGTCAGATGAGGAAGCAGCCTGCCTCTGCCTTAGGGATGAGGGGTCACAAGAAGTGTGGGGATCCCTCAGAGCTGAGTAAGGTGAGAGAAGCTACATAGATTTTCAGATCCAGGGTGTAGAGGTGAAGTGGTGACCCTAGCACCAGGTGCAACAGTAGAAGTTATGGGCCTCAAATGGGAGAGCCCAAGCTAGACCATGAGGGATGTATGCACTGGTCCATACCAGAGGCCAAGGGCTGCTGAGGGCCCAGGACTACCTTGGGATGAAGACTCTTTACCAGCTACTAAATGGGCATGTCAGCCACTTATCGGCATTTGTTGCTTGGGGTAGGTTTGGGTGATGGGCAGAAGCTGCTCTGATCTCCCTTGTTAATAGTGGCTGACCAAAACCTGCACTCCTCACACATTGCCACCACAGTTCCTAGGGCAAAGATAGGACCCTGGGTCCAGACTTCCTGGGAAATATTGCTGCCCCCTCCCATTATGAGACCCTACTGCTGCTCAGGACCCTGCAAGAGATCAGAAAGGAATTGTTTTTAAAAACCAAGGTAATAGCTATACCGAATAAAAACATGCTATTATACAAAATGACTGCTGTAAAGTTCTAATCATAAATTATGTGCTACATTTCCGGTTTCCTATATAGCAATAAATAAAAGAGAGGTGTAATTTCTTACCATAGAACAGGCAATTACTCTTCCCATATTCTTCTTTTTAATAAGCACATGAACAGCAAGTGCCCTGTGGCTCACCAGGATCCCAGTAAGATGAACAAACATCAGGCACTCAGATTGGTGAGATTTTCTGAGGAAGCAGAATCTGGGGCAGGTGCTGCATGTCTGGGGGCCAGGAAAGGATGGGTGGGGAGGTCAGGGGACAGAGTGTAGGTAGTCAGGGTTGGGCCCAGAGTCCCCTTGGGCAGTCACACAGCTCAGCCCTTTGGGCGTCCCTCTTGGCCGAGCTGGGTGGCTATGTGTCTGTCCTCATGGGGTCCTTGGAAGGTCCTGAGGAGGATGCCCTGTAGGTGGGAATCAGGAAGGGTGTATGGTTTGGGTCTGAAATCTCTCTGACAGGCTCATGTGTTTGAACATTTGGTCCCCAGCAAATCATGCTGTTTGGGGAGAGTGTGGAACCTTTGGGTCATGTTGCCTAGAGGGCAGACATAGGTCACTAGAGGACAGCCTGGTTGAAGGTTCTGGACATCAGCTCTTGGACTCCTGCCTGCTGTGATGAGAACAAGCAGTTGCCTCATGGTCCCAGCTACACAGATGGAGTGGTTCCCGTCACCATGTCTAATGGACTAAACCCTCTGAAACTGGGCATCAAAATAAACCATTCTTAAATTCCTCTGTCAACAAGATGCTAGAAGTAATGAATGTGGAGGACTTCCTATAGGAGAGGCCACTGAGGGCTATTCCATGAATGTGGAGGACTTCCTGTAGGAGAGGCCGCTGAGGGCTATTCCATGAATGTGGAGGACTTCCTGTAGGAGAGGCCGCTGAGGGAACTTCCTATAGGAGAGGCTACTGAGGGCTATTTAGGAAAGAGAGCCAGTTTTCATAAGGACATGCAGGTCCTGGCCTGAGAGCAACTAGGGGGATCAGTTGGAGTCTCCATGAATCTAAAATTCTGACAGCACCAGAGTGTCCCAGCAGTATTGTGGCCTCAAGCACACCCAGTCCAATGTCCCTGCTCAGTCCAGGCCACAGAGAATAGAGATACCCCCTGTAGCTCTCTGCTGCCCTCCAAGGAACACTCCACAACCTGTATGGCTACCCAAGACCCTAAGGACAGGGTTGCTGGTGATACATGCTCTTTTCTGCTATAAGAGTGCTACGATGGGGCTAGAGAGATGGCTCAATGTTTAAGAGTGCTGACTGCTCTTACAGAGGACCCGGGTTCAATTCCCAGCACCCACATGGCAGCTAAAAACTGTCTATAACTCCAGTTCCAGGGGAATCTAACACCTTCTTCTGACTCTGGGCATTGCATGATATGGGTGCACTTACACAAATGCAGGCAATACATTCATACACAAAAATAAAAATTAAATTAAAATATTAAAAAGAAAGAATGCTACAATACCCAGACTCTGTGGGAAGCTTACCCATTATGACAGGAGGTGGGGACACCTCACTAAGTGACTTAGAAAGTCTGTCTCGGCTATTCTAGTATCAGACAAAATAGGTCTCAAAGTAAAATTAATCAGAAGAGACAAAGAGGGCCATTACATCCTTTTCAAAGGAACAATTAAGCATAAAGACTTCACAATCGTAAATGTTTATGCACCAAACTCTGGTGCACCTAGCTTTATAAACACTACTCTGAAGGACCTCAAGACACAGATTAATCGTAGCACATTAATAGTGGGGGACTTGAACACCCAACTGAGCCCTTTGGATAGATCAACAGGACAAAAAATAAACAGAGAGACATCAGAACTGAACAATACAATGCAACAAATGGACCTCACAGACATCTACAGAATATTCCACCCAAACAACAGGGAATATACTTTCTATTCAGCACCTCGTGGAACAGTCTCCAAAATTGACCACATGCTGGGGCACAAAAGAAATCTCAACAAATACAAAAGGATTGAAATCACACCATGCATCCATGCACAGTGCAATAAAGCTCAATATGAACACCAGAATAAGCCCTGCTAGCTACAAGAACACATGGAGACTAAACAACACCATCGTGAATAATGAATGGGTCAGGGAAGAAATAAGGAGTGAAATAAAAGTATTCATGGAACTGAATGAAAAAGACAATACAACACAACAAAACCTGTGGAATACTTTAAAAGCAGTCTTAAGAGGGAAATTTAGAGCCCTAAATGCCCACATCAAAAAAAAAAACAAACCCAGAAAGGGAACAAATAAACGATCTAACACTGCAGCTAAAAACACTTGAGAGACAACAACAAATGAACCCTAAACCCAACAGACAGGAAGAAATAACAAAAATCAGAGCAGAAATCAGTGAAATAGAAACAAAGAAAACAATACATAGAATCAACAAATCCAAAAGCTGATTCATTGAAAAGATAAACAAAATAGACAGACCTCTAGCCCAGTTAACCAAAAAGAAAAGAGCAACTCCAAAAATCAATAGTATTCATGATGAAAGGGGAAACATCACAACAGACATAGAAAAGATCCAGAAAATCATATGAGAATACTTCAAAAACCTATACTCCACTATATTTGAAAACCTAAAAGAAATGGAAATCCTGGGAACCAACCAAGAAGAGATTGACAGTTTAAACAGACCCATAATATTAGAGGAAATTGAAGATGTAATAAAAAAATCTCCCAACTGAAAAAAGCCCGGGCACAGATGGTTTCACAGCAGAATTCTATAAAACATTTAAAGAGGTCCTACAACCATTACTACTCAAACTGTTCAGAAGGATACAAACAGAGGGAATTCTCCCAAATTCCTTCTATGAAGCCAGCATCACTCTAATACCAAAACCAGGCAAAGATACAATAAAAAAGAAAGCTATAGATCCATCTCATTAATGAACATAGCAGAAAAAATTCTCAACAAATTACTTGCAAATCACATACAGACCCACATCAAAAAGATCATCCATCATGATCAAGTTGGATTCATACCAGAGATGCAACATATGTAAACATATGTAAATCAATATATGTAAATCAATACATATCATAAAACACATACATGGACTGAAAGACAAAAACCACACAATCAACTCAATTGATGCAGAAAAAGTCTTTGACAAGATCCAGCATCCCTTCATGTTTCAAGTTCTAGAGGGAATCAGACTGAAGGGAACATTCTCAACATGATCAAAGCCATATATAGCAAACCCACTGCCAGCATCACCCTAAATGGAGAAAAAATGGAACCATTTCCCTTAAAGGCAGGAACCTGTCAAGGCTGCCCCTTATTGCCACTCCTCTTTAACATAGTGCTTGAAACACTTGTTAGGGCAATAAGACAGGGGAAGGAAATTAAAGGATTTCTGATTGGAAAAGAGGAAGTTAAACTATCTCCTTTTGCAGATGATATGAGAGTTTACCTAAGGGATGCTAAATCTCCACCAGAAAACTTCTAGAAATGATTAAGAGTTTCAGTCAAGTGGCAGGATACAAAATTAACCTAGAAAAATCAGTAGCCTTTCTTTACACCAACAATAAACAAGTGGAGAAGGAATATAAGAAGACCTTCCCACTCACAATAGCCTAAAAAATACCTGGGAACAAACCTAACCAAAGATACCAAAAATCTCTATAACAAAAATTTTAAACCCCTGAAAAAGGAGATTGAAAATGACATCAAAAGATGGAAAGACCTCCCATGCTCACAGATTGGAAAAATTAATATAGTAAAAATGTCCATTTTACCCAAATTGATATACAGATTCAAAATCCCCATGAGTTTCTTCACAGACTTTGAAAAAAAATCCTTAAATTCATATAGAAAAACATAAGACCCCAAATAGCTAAAGCAACCCTAAGTGAAAAATGCAATACAGGGGCATGGCTCTACCAGACTTCAAGCTATATTACAGGGCCATAGTCATACAGACAGCCTGGTATTGGCACAAAAACAGACCTGTTGACCAATGGAAGAAAACTGAAGATCCAAACTTGAGCACATACAATTTCAGCCACCTCCTATTTGACAAAGGGGCAAAAAAACCTCAATGGAAGAAGGATAGCATCTTCAGCAAATGGTGCTGGCAAAACTGGATCACCATCTGTAGAAGAACAAAATTAAACCCCTACTTCTCACCCTGTACAAAAATCAACTCCAAGTGGATCAAAGATCTCAACATGAAACCCAAAACCCTGAAGGTGATAGAAGAAAAAGTTGGCAACAACCTACAAGACACAGGCATAGGAAAATACTCTAAATCAGACAGCAGCTGCACAGGAAATAAGGTCAACAGTCGACAAATGGGACCTCATCAAACTCAAAAACTTCTGTACAGCAAAAGAAACAATCAAGGAAGTGAAGAGAAAACCCACAGAGTGGGAGGAAATCTTCACCAGTGATACATCTGACAGAGCATTAACATCCAGAATATATAGACTACTCAAAAAACAATGAAGTAAGAAAACAAATAACCTACTCAAAAGATGGAGTAAAGAGCTGACCAGAGACTTCACCAGTGAGAAAGTAAAGATGGCTGAGAAACATCTTAAAAAGTGTTCAACATCATTAATAATTAAGGAAATGCAAATTAAAACCACTCTCAGATATCATCTCACTATAATACAACTGGTTAAGATCAAGAAAACAAAAGACACCAAGTGCTAGAGAGGTTGTAGGGAAAGGGGAACATTCATCCACTGCTGGTGGGAATGTAAACTTGTCTAACCATTATGGAAAGCAGTGTGGAGAACCTTTAAAAGACTCAAACTGAGCCTACCACCTCAGCCAGTCATACCACTCTTGGGTATATACCCACCAAACTCATGGTACTGCAAAGATACTTGCATATCTATGTTTATTGCAGCTCTCTTCACAATAGTGAAAAGCTATTTTCAACCCAAATGCCCCTCAACAGACGAGTGGATGACAAAAATGTGGTCCATCTACACAATGGAGTACTATTCAGTGGTAAAGAAAGATGACATCATGAACTTTGCGGGTAAATGGATGGAACTGTAAGCCATTATGCTGTTAAGTAACACAGTCCCAGAAAAACAAGCGGCAAATGGTATCCCTCATTTGTAGATGCTAATACCAACTTCCCAGATGAAAGTCAAGGTGAACAACATTATTGTTATATTTCTTTTTATCTGAAAGCAACTATGTTGTTATAATGTAGTTCTCTTAATGGGCTCTAGAATTGATCCACCACTTATTTTCAGACTCTGTAATTACTGTATATGGGTGGAATATGTATTCATATTTTAGAGTAATATAAAATTAAAGGAGGAAAACATGTATTTCTAAACATAAAAAAAGACTGAGAGAAAAATACAGGACATTTATGGCAGAATGCATTATCTGGGGTGGGGTGGGGGGAGGAGAAAGGGGAATATGTCTAAATTGAACTGAAAAATGTCTGAAATACACAAAACATCAATAAAAAAAAGAAATTCAACGAAGCTAGAAAAAAAAAAACGGAAGTCTGTGTCTCACTTCCTGTCCAGGTGAACTCTGGGATTTTGGTGGAACTTACTCTCGGAAGCACTGGTTACACAAGCAAGCTAGGAGCTTCCACATCTAAGGACAAGACCTAGAGGGAAAGGGTGTGGGGGCAAGCTGAACCTGTACCCCACAGGGTCCTAAAACAGTCAGCTCTAGTGTCCTTCTGAAGACTCCAGGCAGTCCTGGACCAGGGCTGGGACAAAACCCTGTTCTGGGCTGGAGGGACTCTCATCGTTGCTGGCCAGCACAGGAAGGTAGAACCCTCCAGAAACGAGTGGCATGAGCCCAGCTGACTTGTGCGGTGTCCTCCATAACAGCTATGTGCACTGATGGTGAACAATGCTTAAAGCAGAGTGACCAAGCCTGGGCAGACACCACTGAGAATGTCAAGGCATCCTCTTAGCCCTTCTGGAGATCCGGAAGATGTGGACAGCTGGAGGCCAGTGCTGAGGTGAGGAAGCTGCACTCGGTAGTGGGCTGCAGCAGCATGTGCTTGATGGAGTCGCAGCTCATGACTTAGCATTTCTTTATTTATTATGTGTATTTTATGTGTATGAGTATAATGTCTGAAGTAGGTAGGTGAACCTGTGATGTACAGTGCTCACAGAGGTCAGAAGAGGGTGTTGAATTCTTTGGAACTGGAGTTATAAATGGTTGTTAGCCACTATGTAAGTGCTAGACCCTGGTCCTCTTCAAGAGCAGCCAGTTCTCTGTCTCTACAGCCCCATGACTTTGCATTTTTAAAGGAATGTTCTAGAAAGTTGAAGGAATCAATTGATTTTGCAGAAATGAACAGTTCTTTGTCTGCCTACCATGACAGGCATGGTCAAATGTCCCTGGAAGACACATTGCCCCACCTAACTCTTGAACACAGCCGCTGTGAGGTGGGTCTGCTTATGTCCCACCCAAGCCTGTCTGGAGGGTGGGATAGGGTCCACTGATCCCTTGAAAAAAACAAGTGACTTTCTTGAGCACGGAGATGCCTGTAGATGTGATGGAAATTCTAACACAGAGGAATGATTAGGAGCATCTTTTTAGGTTATTATTATTGTGTGTGTGCACGTGTCTGCACGTGTGTGCGTCCATGTGGACATATGTATTCCACTGCAGGGGCATGTGGAGATCAGAGCACAACCTTTCAGAGTCAATTCTCTCCTTCCACCATGTGGGTTCCAGGAATTGAATTCAGACTGTGAGGCTTCACAGTGAGTACCTTTACCTGCTGAGCCATCTTGCTGGTCCTGGAAGCGCTTCCTAAGAAGGATGTCACTGATTTATAACCTTGGGTGTGAAGAAGAATGTCAGAACATCAGGCACCTCTGGGTATATGAATTTGGGAGTGTAAGGGACTAAAGGCAAGCAGGATCACTGAGAAGTAATAGAGATGGCATAGTTATGTCTTCTTCTTGGCCTGAGACAAAAGCCCTGAGGCTCCCTCTCTACCCAGCAGGATTCTCTCTGGCCAACTAGTCCAAACTAGTTCTGATAAGACTGAGGCTGGACCTGAATACTTTATCAGCCTTCTCTTCTTTAAGTTGATCAATCCAAATTTATGAGAAGGAAAACCACTAAAATGCTGAAAACTTGGGCCCTTCCCAAGGGACTCAGAATTTCAGTTTCTGAGTTCCCCTCTACACTTGGGGAGATCATCATCATTCTGTATGAATGTGTGTATGTATGTGTGATTTTTTATGTGTTTGGATGTAATTCTTTATCTTTCAAAAAAATTGCCTGTTACACTTTGCTGCTCTGAGAATTTTCCTGCCTTTTAATTCTTTAGTCGGCTAATAAAATGAACTCAACCTGCTAACGTGCCAACAGAACAGTAGCCGTTTGGGATGCGCTGTCCTCCAGAGCTGTGCCTGGAGTGTGTGTTTTCCTTCTGTTTACTGGGCCTGGCCAGGTTGTGTCCATCAAGCAAGGAAGCAAGCATTTGCTATGCATATGTCTATGTGTGGGCCACAGAGCATCCTGGGAAGGTAAGAAGAAGCCGTCTAGTGATGGTCACCAGGCTCAGGAGCCTGCAGGGTGTTATTGACATGTGATGTGGTGAAGCAAGTTCCAAGTCACATGGCAAATCTCGGGAAGCAACCAGGGAATGGGTGGAAAGGCACATACCTCACACTGAAAAATCCTCCATGCCCAAATGCCTTCATGTCTGGAGAATGTCGGTGAGAGCCGAGACGCCCTGGAGATGCAGGCTGCTTCTAGGATTTGCTCTGCTGACTGACTCCTCACTCAAGGCTCAGCTGAGCTGACAGCCTGTTTGCACTGGGGTGCAGGTGTAGGCCCTGCAGCCTTAAATGTTTAAAGAGACAGCCGGCCTCTGCTCACAATAGGTCCATCAGGGTCTGCCTGAGGCTCCTGGGACACAGGCTCCATCTGTGCCATGTTCCTTTAATGAATCACTGTTTCTAGGCAGAGTACGTGCCCTCTTTCTCCTTCTGCATGTTCTTTCAATTTAATTTCTTTCCTACAAAACAGACTAGAAATACCCTATGGGGGCAGATGAGCCTGGGGTAAGGCTGACGGATATGGGCCAGTTGCTACTGAAGCACTGCTAAGTTCAAGGGCTGGAAGGCTGTCCTAAGACCCAGACCTCAGCTTCCATTATCCATCAAAGGCTGTAGGTGTGGGTCAGTCCCACTCGTGAGGGAGGCCCTCAGTGAGCATTCTGCAGGATCCCTCTTGGTCCTTCTGCAGCCCAGGGTATAGACAGAAACAGGAAAAGTGCACTGTGAGTTCAGAAGGGAGACAAGAACAGGCCAGGTGGAGAGCCGACCGAAGAGCCTGCCACAGTTGCGTGACAGTACAGAACACCGGAAGGAGTCTGGCCGAGCCTCAGCAAGGGGTGTGGCCCTGTTTCCTGCCCTCCATCTGAGTCTCCCTGGCTTTGGCAGCACTAAGATACATTTCAAAAAGTTCTCATACAGACCTCAGGGAACTGGATGCAACTGGGGAGAGACGTGTTTGCAAATGTGTTTATTTGACCAACTACAAAGTAGTTGGGAACCATTCCAGAGTGCTCCAGCTGCCTGCAGAACAAGTGTGTGCATCAGAGCCACTTACAGCAAAATACCAAAGACCAGGGGCCTTAAACAAGACACATCCATCCGCTCACCTGTCCAGAGCTCAGAAGTCCTAAACCAAGGTGTAGGCAGGGCCGGGCTTCCTTCCTGGGGCTGTGGGAGTCCTTCCTGCCTCCTCAGCTCCTGGGGGCTGTAGTCATCCCTTGGCTTGTGGCTACATTCCTTATGGAGCTGAACAGACGGTAGCTAAAATGGAAAAAAAAAAATACCAATGGAAGGATTCAATAGAATGTTTGAGCTGGCAGAAGAAAGAATCCAGAATCTTGACTATCAGACGAATGAGGTTATCCAATCTGAGGATTAGAGAGGAGGAGCCCTGGAGTCTTGTGGAACATGGAACACAACACAGGCCTCCGGGGGGCAGAGAGCAAGGGAGAGGCAGAAAGGGGGTGGTGGGAGAAGCGTGAATGAGTGGGAAGGCATCTAACCGTGACAAGCTCAGTTTTCCGTGGAAGAAAGCTGAAGAAAGAGCGAACTAAATCGCCACAGAAGAGAGTAACGAGCAAACACTGGCAGTCAAAACCAGAAGAAGAATAGAGAAGAACAAAGAAGTGAAGCCTGGTTAAGTGAGAACGTCAATACAGTTGACAAACCTCTAGCAAGACTGGGTGGAGAAAAGAGAGGACACAGGAATGAGGAAATTATTTAAAGTAAAAACCACCAATCAGTTAGACTTCACTACAGGTAGAAGTGTTTGGTTTTTCAGAGATTCTGTTAAAGAGAATGAAAAGACCAACAAGCTGAGCAGAAGACAAGACTTCTGGTATACACACCCCACAAAGGACTAATATCTAGAATATGAAAGAACATGTCACTCAAAAACCAGAAGACGCCAGGCATGGTGGTGCAGGCCTTTAATCCTAGCACTCAGGAGGCAGAGGCAGGAGGATCTTTGTGAGTTCAAGACCAGCCTGGTCTACAGAGCGAGTTCTAGGACAGCTGGGGCTACAAGGAGACTCTGTCTCAAAAAGACAAAAAACAAACAAACCCAGAAGACATATATAAGTACAGAAGCTCAGCTCCTTCCCCAAAGCACATGAACACATGGCCAGTGAGTGTGGAAGATATAGTAATCCACTGTGAACCTGACAAAATGGCTAAAATTAAAAAAAAAACAAAACAAAAACAAAACAAAATGGGCCACATCAGAGCTGGGGAGGAGAGGAAGAAACTGGAGTCCTCATCCATGGCTGACAGGAACCCAGAATGGGAGCCACTTGGGAGAATGACTTGCTGGTTTTGTGTTTTAAAAAAGTCAAACATACACATGGTGTTTGTCCAAGACAAATAAGAATATATTTCTATAGACCTATGCAAGAATATTTATAAGAGTTTTATGTACACACTCCAACCCTCCCTCAGCAGGTGAGTGAATAAACAAATGGTGTTTGGGTACAAGGAGTATTACAAAGGCATAAAAATGACCAGCTGCTGACATACACAGGATCACTGCAGCTGGATCTAAAGAAACAAGTGGAAGAAACCAGACCAAGTGACCACAGCCATAATAAGAACCAGACGTGGGGACTTCCCCACAAAGAAAGGCCAGCCCCACGTCCATGCCACGGCAGCCAGGGTCACCTGGAGCTGAGGAGACTCCTCACAAAAGGGCAGGGGCAAGCCTAGGGGCGAATGAAGCATTCTGTACCCTGTTGTAGTGTTAAGTGACTGAGTATCTTCACCCAAACACACCCTCAAAATGTGTGCATTTCTGTATGAAAAGTATACTTCGTTAAAGTAATTTAATATATGGATATTTGGACTTGAATGCACAGAACTTAGATCGGGGATTTCCCAGGACCACCTGAAGCACAGAGTACCAGGTGTGGGCTAAACAGGCATAACATCCCCCACCCCTTCCCCCTGCCCCCCATACCCCCCCCTGCAACTGGAATTGCCGGGGGAGTGTCCAAGTGGATTCTTTGAAGAACCTTCAGAACAGAAAGGGAAGAGTGAATTAGACTTCCAATAGAAAGCCTAAAACTTAGAAAAGTCAACACTCCATAAGCAAGGAGAAAAATCAAACAAACAGACAAACAAACAAACAAACAATGAAGGCATCTGAAGGAGGCAAGCAAAGCAAGCCTTCAACACAGTGAAGAGACATTCGGGATTCACATTGGAATACAGGCAAAGAGAAACCCACATGCCAGGAACATGAAGAAGAGACAACATGGGAAAGGTGCAGGATAATTCCACACCAAGCTCCACCAACCCTGTGGGGGATTCCTACAGTGGGATCCCTCTGCGGATGGCCCAGGACACAGATCTTAAAGGAACAATTGTGGACATATTCAAAGAAATCAAAGAATATAAAGAACAGTCAGAGAACTAAGGAGAGAGAATGAAAAACTCAAGAAGAACCGAGAGAGAGAGAGAGAGAGAGAGAGAGAGAGAGAGCTCAGAGATATAGATAGAGAATGACAATCTGAGGTAAGTCAGAAAACAGGCTAAATATCCCCATGTTGAACAAGAAAACGGAACCAACACGTGCACAGAGCTACAGCGAGATCGATTGACGAAGCTCCAAAAGTGACATGGAAAATACTAAAGAAATCACAAGACAAAATGAAAAAAGGAAATCAAACACTCACTCCAATCAAGAGGAAAGGTAATGGAAAAAGCCCTCAGAAGTAGAATGCGGGAGCAGAACAAGATATCAGACCTGGAAGACAACACAGAAACAACTAAAAAGCTCACGTAAAACGTTGAAAAATTTAAAAATACACAAAATGTGAAACAACCAGGAACTGTGGGACACTGATAAAAGAGCAAACCTCTGCCTCATAAGAATAGAGGAAGAGAAGAACCACAAGATGGTATAATAATGAAGATATGAAGATCATATCTTCAACTAGAATATAGATGAAAACTTTCCCAAACAAAATAAAAAAGGACAAACCAATTCAATACAGAGAAGCACATAGAACTCAAACAGACAAGATCAGAAAAGAATTCTCCACACCATATCACAGTTAAAATGCTAGATGCACCAAACAAAGAGAAAATTCTGAAAGCACAACGAGAAAACAACAAGGAACCTATAAGGGGAAACCTATCAGAATTCACAACTGACATTCTCCAGTGAAGACTATGAAGCAAGAAGAACGTGGAGCAAAGCATTCCCAATGTTAAAAGGACTATAGAATGGCCAACCCAGGTCTACTATACCAGCAAAAATATCATTATAAATTGACATGGAGAGAAAAATCTTCCCATGACCTAAACAATGAAAGAATACAATGTCAGAAAACCGACCCTTCAGAGAATTACTGAAGCAAGTCAAAGGAACAAAAGAAAGGAGCAATCATATCCCCAGGCACTAGAAGAGAAATTAAATAAACGCATAACTGCAAAGTAGAACCAGAACCAAAATTTCAAATGGAAAAAACACAATAAGGTGAAAGGTAAGCAACACATATAACTTCAGTTTATAACCTATAAATGTTAATGAGACTAAACTGCCCCAATCAAAAGAACATAGACTGGGAGAACGATTAGGGAAACAGAACCCATCTATAAGCTGTCTACAAGAAATGCAGCTTTGACCTCAAGATAGGCACCACCTTAAAGTGAAAATGATGGAAAAATATGTCCAAGAAAATAGTACCAAAAAGAAGGCGGTGTTCTATTTTAAGATCAGACAAAATCGACTTCAAATAACAGAAATCAGAGGAGGACAAAGAAGGCCATTAATTTTTTATCAAAGGAACAAGTGCCACAATGAAGATTTTCACAATTAATGAATATATATGCACCAAACTCTGGTGCACAAACTTTAGAAAGAAAATTCTCCTAGACTTCAAGGCACAGATTAACCCCAGTCTACTCATCTAGTAGGGGACTTCAATTACCCCACTGAGCCCGTTGGGACTGGTCAACAAGACAAAGAATAAACAGAGAACATCTGAACTGCAATGGTATGATACACCAAACTGACCTCACAGACATCTACCGAATTCCACCCTAATACCAGAGAATACACTTTTACTCAGCACCCCATGGAACATCTCCCAAAATGACCACCTAGACTGGGACACAGAAGAAACCTCCCACAATAAAAAATATTGAAATAATTTCATGCATTCTATCAGACTACAGTGCATAAAGCTCATTTATCAACACCAGGATAAGCCTTACTATCTACAGAACACAAGGAGACTAAACAAACACACATTACTTAATAAGAATGGTCAGAGGAATAATAAAGAAAGAAATGAAAAGCGATTCCTGGAACTGAATGACAATGACAAATACAACACCAACAAAACCTATGGAATTTTAAAGCAGTCCTAAGAGGGAAGTTTATAGCCTTGGGTGCCTACAATCGTAGAAAAACAGAAAGAGCACAAGTGAACAACTAAACTGCATGCATCAAAAAGCATTTAGCGGCCAACAACAGATGAACCCTAAAACAGCAACAGAAGAAATAACAAAAGTCAGAGCGAAATCAATGACAAGAAACAAAGAAAAAACAATACAAAAAAAACATCAATGATCCAAAAGTGTGGTTCTTTGAGCAGATAAACAAGGATAGACAGACCTCTATGTCCATTAATCAAAAGAAAGCTAGGAACAACTCCAATCAATACAATCTTGAGAAAGGGGAAATATCACAACAGACAGGAAAAGATCCAGAATATCATGACGGAATACTCAAAAACTATACTCTACTAGTTTGAAAACCTAGGAGAAATTGGTGTATATCTGAAATCCTGGGGTCACCCAAGCTCACAAGAAGAGATTGACACTTAAACATACATCATAATCATATGAAGAATTGAAGATGTAATAAGAACATCCACAACAACAAAAAGGCCAGGCCCCAGCCATGGTTTCACATAGAAATTCTATAAAACATTTTCAAAAAGACTTACAACACTTAATCAAATTGTTTAGGAAGATACAAACAGAGGGATTCTCCAATTCCTTCTATGGAAGTATCACTCGTAATACTAAAACCAGGCAAGGAGAGAACCAAAAAAGAACTATAGACCATCTCATTAATGAACCAGATGCAAAAATTTTGAACAAAATACTTTGCAAACTGCACTAGAAACCACATCGCAAGATCGTCTATCATGATTAAGTTAGATTCATACCAGAGATGCAGGATGGTTCACATACAAAAATCAAAAAAAAAAATAATAACAAAAAATAAAAATAGAAAACAAAAACACATGATCATCTTACTTGATGCCAGAAAACCTTTGACAAAATCCAGCACCCCTTCAATGCTTAAAGTCCTAGAGGGAATTGGATTGGAGGGGTCATTCATCAATGTAATCAAAAGGCCATTATACAGGAACACCCACAGCCAATATCACCTCTAAAGGGGAAACAACAGAAGCATTTCCCTTTAAAGTCGTAAACTCGGTAACTGCCCCCTTGTCAACCACTCCTTTCAATATCGTGCCCTGAAACACTTGCTAGGAGCAATAAGGCAAGAAAAGGAACTTAAATGGAGCTAACTTAATTGGAAAAGAAGTTCAGGCTATCCATTTTTTGCTGATTATGATTGTTTGATCTAAGGGATGAAAAAACTCCAACAGAAAATCCTAGAAACCAATAAGAGCTCAGTAAAATGGCAAGGATACAAATTAACCGAAAAATCAGTAGCCGTTTTTACCCCAACAAGTAGCAAACTGAAAAGGAATATAAGGAGACCTCCACTCACAGTAAGCCTCAAAAACACATAAAATACTAGGAACAACCTAAACAAGACACCGAAGATCTCTACAAAAAAAAAAAAAAAAAAAAATTAAACCCCTGAAGAATGAAATACTAAAAGAAAACATAGAAAATGAAGAACTACCATGGTCAGGATTGGGAAACTTAAGATAGTAAAAATGTCCATTCTTGGGCTGGAGGGATGGCCTGCAGTTAAGAATCCAACCGACCGTCTTGCAGAGGTCCGGGTCGATCCCCAGCACCCACAGGGATGGATGGGAAACCATCTGTAACTCCAATTCCAGGAGAAGCTCCAGTGTCCCAGGGGAAATCCACAGCCCTCTTCGGACCTCTGCAGCTTTGCATGACATGGATGCACAAACTCAATGTAGACAGTACATTCATACACATAAAATAAATAAACATTTAACAAAAATGTCCTTCTAACCCAAACTCTTGTACAGACTTAATGCATCTCAATTAAAATCTCCATAGAGTTTCTTCGCAAGCTTGGAAAAACGTCCTTAATTTCATATGGAAAAACAAAAGACCTCGAATAGCCGAAACAAACCTGAGTGAAAAGGGCAATACAGCAGTGATCTCTATACCAGGCTTACTATACTAGAAGGCTATAGTCATTAAAACAGCTTGGTACTGGCACAAAAACAGACCTGTTGACCAATGGAACAAAACTGAAGATCCAAACTTGAGCACATACAATTTCAGCCACCTCATATTTGACAAGGGGGCCAAGAAGACACAATGGAGGAAAGACAGCATCTTTCAGCAAGTGGTGTTGGCAAAGCTGGATCACCACTTGTAGAAGAATGAAATTAAACCCTTATCTCTCACCCTGTACAAAAGTCAACTCCAGATGGATCAAAGACCTCAACATAAAACTCCAAACTCTGAAGGGGATAGAAGAAAAAGTTGGCAGCAGACTATAAGACATAGGCGTAGGAAAAGACTTCCTAAATCAGACAGCAGCTGCGCAAGAAATAAGATCAAAAATTGACAAATGGGACCTCACTAAACTCAAAAGCTTCTGTACATCAAAAGAAACAATCAAGGAAGTGAAGAGAAAACCCACAGAGTGGGAGGAAACCTTCACCGCAGATACATCTGACAAAGTATTGATTTCCAGAAAATATATACTCAAAAAACAAAGAAGAAAAAACAAATGACCCACTCAAAAGATGGATCAAAGAGCTGAACAGAGACCTCACAAGTGAGGAATTAGAGATGGCTGAGAAACATCTTTAACAGTGTTCAATGTCACTAATAATTAAGGAAATGCAAATTAAAACCATTTTAAGATATCATCTCACTCCAATAAGACTGGATAGGATCAAGAAAACAAATGATACCAAGTGGTGGAGAGGCTGTGGGGAAAGGGGAACACTCATCCACTGCTGGTGGGAATGTAAACTCATACAGCCACTACGGAAAGCAATGTGGAGAACCCTTGGAAGACTTGGAATGAATTTGCCACCTGACCCAGCCATACCACTCCTGGGTATATACCCACAAGACTCATCTTACCACAGAGATACATGCACAGCCATGTTTATTGCAGCTCTCTTCACAATAGTAAGGAGCTGGAACCAATCCAAGTGCCCCTCAACTGACGAGTGGATAGAGAAAATGTGGTACATGTACATAATGGAGTTCTATGCAGCGGTAAAGAAAGATGACATCATGAGCTTTGCAGGTAAATGGCTGGAGCTAGAAGATCTCATGCTGAGCAAAGTAACACAGTCCCAGAAAAACAAATGACGAATGGTATCCCTCATCTGTGGATGCTAGCACCAATTAGCTAATTGTATGGCAAACTGGGCAATGTTAATGTGATCTGAAAACAACTGTGCTCTTATATTGTAGAATCCCTTAAAAAAAACAAAAAACATATGTGGATATTAGTCAGGACACAATTCTTCAAAGGAGCTCCCTCCTCTCGTGCTGCCTCTCCCCGTCCCACCTCTCTGCACAGGCTCAGAACCCATTATCTGGCCCAGGTTCCCTGCTGGCATAGCATGAGCAGTGGCTGCACCCTGGCCCCGATACCTCTCTTTGAAGTCAGCTCAACTCTGGCTAGTGGCACCTCCTGCTAAGGAGAACCCTCTCACATACACTGTAGGAAGGCCCACACCCCTTATTCATGGTGTGTAGAATCAGCAGGCCTGCTCCCCGACTGTACTCATGGCCAGGGATGCAGGGAGATGAGGGTGGCTCTCAGGCTCCTCAGCTTCCTGCTGATGGTGTCTCTGCTTCATCCTGTGATGACACCCAGGCGATCTCATTTCCCTCAATGAACAGTAATTACTCCACTTGTTTCTTTTTGCATCCCACAATGCTGGCATCGTTCTGTTTCCAAATCTGTTCTTGTGTTCAGTTTCATCTGGTTCTAGTTAAATATGTGTTTTGTTTACTGCATATAATTTGGCCAAATCATTAAAATGTATCTTGATGAAAAATAGCCTCTACAGTTGGGTTTGGATTGCTGGATGACAAGCACAACATAATCTCTCCATATTTTTTGAAATCCTTTTCTGAATTGTTATTTGAATAGGATGGTGTGAAGAGGAAGGCAGCCCAGGCTTCCTGCAGATGACTCAGTTACCAATGGAGCTGAGTGATGCATGCAATTGAGGTTTGAGTGTGGCTCAGAGCCTCAGACTTGAGCTTCAAAGAATGTGGTCCCCTGGGACTTTGAAGGAGTTGGGTGACCCCTTCTCACTGAGGGTCACAGGGGCCCTAGCCAATCTTTATCCGCTGTTACCCGTAGCTAACATGAGGTACACTCTTGGGACCTGTGTCTCGGTGTAATGAGATTTGCGTGCACATAGAGGCTTAGAAGTCACTGTCTTCTTCTGCAATCCTGAGATGTTAGAGTGAGGTGTCTCTCCTTAAAGCCCCTCAGGAGAGAAGAGATGCAGACTGGCATGGTAACACATCTTTGCCAGACTGGCAACGAACATCATGTAAGAATCTCTATAATTTGCAGTGACATCAGTTTTCAACTCATGGACACCCCTGTCCAGCAACAGCTCTCCAGAGCAGCATCTTGTATCTGACATTAGTGGACATGCTGTATTTATAGTCTGCATACAGAACAAAATAGAAATGCTTCAAGATTAGCCAAGATCAGGACTCAAGGATCTCCCATCAGGACACACTGGCCCTGATAGTCCAACCAGCACATGGCAATGTTTCTGACAAGGATTCCAGGGGCTAAGGATGACAGCAAAGGCTCTGTGATACGGGATCCCCAACAGCACCACAGCCTGCCCTTCAAGACCACTCTCCACCAGGACTACTGCCTGAAAGTTGGGTCCCTCCAGCACCATACGTGCTGGCCTCAGCTAGCTGAGTGGCCTCCAGCTGAAGCTTTGCCTCGCTACCCGCCTTCCTTCAGCTGCATCCACGTCCACACTGCACCCAGCCCCGATGGTCCCACGAACACAGCCTCTCAGAAAACAGCACTAGGCTTATGACCTGGCCTCCAGCCTGTACTCCAGCTCTGAGGGGTCTGTCCTATCTCCAGATCCATGGTGCGATAACCTTGCAGGCAGATCTGCCCTCGAAGGTTGTAGGTGCTCCCGGAAGCGATGTGCTGGGTCCATGTCTCACTTGTGGGGTTCCCGAGTGGGAGAACTTGGTGTTGTCAAAGCTCTGTGGTGCTGATGGCAGGTGTCAAAGCTCTGCATCCACGCCTTGGTGGCTGCATCACGTCCTGTGAGCAGAGCCATCATCACAGCGGGCAAGTGACTGCCCAGCTGGGTTCTCAGCAGCTCCTTGCTTCCCCGAAGCCTTGAGTTCTCACCTTTAACCTGGAGCTGCCCTCCACCAGCTCAGCCCCTAGCTCCCTGCTTAGAGGACCCCAGGCATAAATGGAGAAACCAAGGTCTGAAGACCCCTGAGCTCACCCACGTAACAGCTGCAGATGGACCAGTCCTTCCACGGGGACACCAAGGCCAGCCACACAGGGAGGAAGTTGTGCCAGGCAGGGCCTCACTAGCCTTCTGCACTCCTACAGCCTTCTCTTCTCCCAGCCTTAGAATCCCACCACAGGGTGTCTGTTACCTCAGCCTTCAGCCCCTCCCCACACCGACTGCTTAAAGGAGGGTCACAGGGTCATCTTAATCTAAAGATGGCTCCTCCTTAGGTCACAACAATGTGACAGATCTCAAGAAGGAATTACCTCCCCAACCTGTGACTTGCTCTGACCACAGGAATACCGTGATGGATTGACAGGTGATGGACACTGGAGTAGCTTCCAAACAGCTTCCTTCCTGGGACAAGGGACTCTTTGGGGGTTTTACTCACAGGTAGTCAGGATGACAAATACTCTGGGTTTCTAACCATGGCCTCCCTTTGCCCACTCAGCACATTGGACCACTGTTTGTTTGAAGGCCAGTTTCCAAAAGTGATCAGTCTTCTGTAGACTCACAAATAGGAGACCTTTCAGGAGCCTGAAGGACGCAACAGGAAGGCAAAGGCCAGACTCCTGCCCAGCATAGAGCTGAGCTCACTGTCCAAGCCCTGTGCTCAGCTCAGTCTAGATCAACCCATTTCTGATGATGTGCTGGTAGGACAGCCACCTGCAGCCAAGACCATCAGCCCACGGATTCCACAGCTCTCGCCAGGGCCCCTTGCGGAGTGAATTGCCATCGTGGCGAGTTATGGGTTCCCTTTTCATCTGAGCTGTGTTCAGAGCTGAGGTCAGAGGAAAAAGACTCCCTGGGATCACAAACAGTTCCTCAACTTCTTAAAGACCCAAGAGGGTGACTTGTTATTAGAGTTACAACTTCACAGACAATTTGGTGGAGAGAGAGAGAGAGAGAGAGAGAGAGAGAGAGAGAGAGAGAGAGAAAGAGAGAAAATACAAATCTGCACAGGGACTTGTAGGGTCAGCTCTGGATTACAGATACTGTACCCCAGGGATGTTTGATCCTTGGAGTAAGGACAGAAAAAGCCTGCCCAGCCCAGGGGGCCAAGGAAGGACCAAACAGACAGTCTTGCAGGCTGGGCACTGCTTCATGGTAAGAGATCAGAGCCTCAACCAGCCTCAAAGGAGACCAAACCTGCAGTTCTGAAATCCCCTGGAACCTGCCAACATCCTCTGGGGCCTTCTGTTACAGGGATGGCAGCTTCCCCCAGGATTCCTGAGAGCACTCAAGGGGGGCATTTTATTTTGAAGATTCCACCTGTTCATCTCAGGGATAGCATTTGCTAAGGTTTTAATTTTAAAAACCACGCGAGTCATTGACTTTATAAATACGAAACCACTCAAGCTCAGGAAGCATTTAATTAAAAAGAAGCCGCCTCCTTGATCTACCTCATACTTCCACACAGCCAAGAACTCTCTCAGATGGTGTGAATTCTCACATGAAAGGACAGCTAAGAAACAGATGCCAGAGGCTGCTGCAAGGCTGAGCATTAAATATAAACAGTGCTCGGAAGCACTTATGTTGGCAGCCAGCAAGTGCTCATCAAACAAACGGGATCTGTAGACACCTGAGCACTGGCAGTTCCTGTGGCCGGAAGAGGGAGAATTTGCCCAAGAGGTGAGTGGAGCTGCTGGCCACATGGCCCCAGCACACAACACAGTGCTGGACATAGTTCTCAAAGAAAATTCTGTACCCTGCAAACAGATACTCAGAGAAGTAGCAGACAGGAGCTGCCGCTATGTCCACCCACCAAGGAGAATGGGGTCCAGTCAGGTCTGCAAATGAGGGAAAGTGTACTGACGGGGCCCACACACGGAGGACCTTGAAACCAGGAGACTTGAAATTGTGGCCAGTAGAGAGCGCCAGTCAGAGGGCCTGTCATCTGATGCCATGTGTGTGGAAGGGTCTCCAGGGGCTGGGAGCAAGCAGAGGGAGCTACTGCTAATGGGCAGGGGTGAGGGTAGAGGATGTTGGGTGGGTGTTCTTTTTCATGATGAATGTTCTGGATCTAGGGAGTGGTGACAGATCATAGCATCACACATCTACTACTCTCCTAGGGTACTTCAGATGCCTACAACGAGCTTTACCTGAAGAAAAATGCCAGGGGTGGCCATATCACGTTTCCTCTGCCTGATGGCCCCAAAGTCACCAGAATTACCATAGGACAAGATAACCAGTGTGCGTGGCCAGTTAAAGGCTAACTGAGCATATTAATGATGAAATCTGTATGAGATCCACAGTGATGTTGGCAAGCCACCTACCTCAGGGCTCTGGAAACACAGGCTGGAGGATGAGGTGGGAGGGCCATACCTCAGCAAGCCGATGACGGGGCACTGTGTCTTGGGAAACAGCAGGCTAGGGGATAGTCGTGCCTTGGGGTGCAGCTTCCCCTCTGACGGGAATCACAGGTTTACCAGACTAGATGACAAAATTGTGGCTCTGAGCATCTTGGATCACTCACCTTGCACCTCAGATTTCTGCCGGAGTAATATTCTCAGCCCAGCTGCATGAAGGAAGAATAAAAACACACACCGTAAGAGCACAGGGTGGCAGGCTCAGCTTACCTGCCGTGCTTCCCTTGTCTGTGCACAGACTCCCAAAGGCTCTGGAAGGAGGGACACTCCAGCCTTCTTTGGAGATTGGCACCGGATCTCAGGGACGGAAAAACAAGACTCAAGAGAGGAAAGATGGCATGGCATTTCTCTGTGGTATACTACACTGGAAGACCTCTCTTTAGGTTCAATAAACTTCCACCATCATACACAAATATTCTTTTGTTTATAGAATGGCGTGGTGAAAAGTTGGGATCTCAAAAGTCCAAGGAGAGATACTCAGTTTTGAAAGAGTGAACGCAGCAAATCAGAAATAAAACCAGCTTTACTGGGGCGAAGAGAACCTTTAGTGAGGTCTGGCTTCCAATTCATAGACTGGGGCACTGAGCCAAGGACTGTGGTGAACGTCCCAGTGAGGCTCGGGATGTGACCTGGAGGAATTAAGGGATGACTTCCAGAGCTATCAGGACAAGATTGATAGTCATTCGCTATCCCTTGTCCTCCTGATCAGCCACAGGAGAGGGGCAGTGAGGGCCTTTGAGCCCAGGATTGGTGAGAAGCATAGCTGCCCCATGAGGAAGTGCTGCACCTGTGCCACATGGACCAGCTCAGGAGAGACACCACTGAGCAAAAGCTCCTGCCTGCATGTGGACCTGGTGCCTGGGATGGAGACTTTGACTCAGAGTCTGGGTCAGCTGGGGCACAGTTCAATGGATAAAAGCACTTGCTCTGCAAGCATGAGGACCTGAATTCAGATCCCTAGAACCCACGTAAAAACCTAGCAGGCGTGGCAGCTGCCTGCAGTCCCAACACTTCAGAAACAGACATGGGGATCCTGGGGCAAAATGGCTAGTGAGTTCCAAGATCAGCAAGAGACCCTGCCCCAATAAATAAAGAGCGGGCAATGATGAAGTAAGATAGCCAATTTCTTTGGGCCTACACACATGCACACAGACATGCACATGCACATACATCCATATACACTTATGTACTCACACACATGCAGACAAGCACATCACACACACATGCAAGAAAAAACAAAAGAGGGTGGGCGTCTCAGCACCTGCCTTAGTCCTGATAGGGAGGTCTTGGAAGAGATACTGAGGAAGGCTTCAGACAAAAGCCTCTGTGAGTGGATCTTGGATGGAGTTATTGGGATGGACGGTGTGTGAGAGCATACACAACCCATGCATTTGCTGATGCAGCTTCTGGGGCAGAGGGCCTGCCTGAACTAGAAGACTACCCAGGACAGTGGTCAGGGCCAGACCATCCCACCAGCTCTTTCAGGCAGAACCACATCAACCATCTGAGGAAGAGACAGTAGCTCAGAGCCCTCTGGTGGGGAAGGCCTGTGCCTTCAATGTTGCCAGATTACAGAAAGAATATTCTAGTCATTCATTGGCATAAAGGAAATGCGAATCTTTCGTTAGGCCATATGGAAGGGTGTGATTAACGTGTCACACTTTAGCCTCATGGAGAAAATCTACAGATTTCTGATCTCTTGGTTAGGAACTCCCCAAATCATCTCCCCATAATTGTGAAGCTCAAATATTTAGTGTCAGGGGCTGTGTTCTAAAGTGAATCCAGCTCCTGAATTCCAGAGAAGCAAAAGTTGTGTATAAGAAATGAGATCAGAACGACCCTGGAAGGTGCGGGGTGGGAGCGTCATTGGAGATGCACTGATGGGTCCCAGGGCAAATGCCATCCTTTTGACGCAGCCCTATACTCTAAAGAGATCTTTTATCCATATAAACTCTGTTTGAAAGAGCAATAGTTTAATCGCTGACTGGGAGACATGGTTTTTGTCAGAGCTAAGAGAAAACGTGATTAGCGCAAAGCTTCTGGGATGGCAGCAGAGAAACTGCACAGAAGGGCGGAAGTCAAGGAACGCAGGACAGGAAGTGGCACAAGAGAAGCAAAAATAAGAGGCTCGAACAAAGCCTGGCTGCCTGGCGTGGAGGTGTGTCTTCCCCCTTTTGGAACCCTGCACATGGGATTCTCTGAGGCTGGGATCCAGATGCCTGGAACTCAAAAGGAAGAGAATGATGGAACAAAGAGAAGGTGGGGAAGCAGGTTCACCAGCCAGGTGGACCAGAGTTGGCCAACTCACCCGCAGGGCCCACAGCAGAAGCCTAGGGTGTGTACATCCACATTATAGACTTGCATCTGGGGTCCACACTCAGGGGTCCCATCAGGGTACAGAGCTACCCCGGATTTGTGAAATCCAGAGGAGGCAAGTGAGCTGCTTGCGTGTAAGGAAGATACCAGGCAGGAAGGAGGCAGGAGGCCAGGCAGAGGTGACGAGTACTTTGGGGAAAAGGTAAAGAGAACAGGACAACTACTCTAGGAGACTAGCAGCTGTGCCCTCTTCATCGCCCTGCAGAGGATGAAGGGGCTGCAGGCTCCTTCCTACCTGTCCATATGGAGGTGATGGTGCCATCTACATACCTTGACTAGGCTGCCTGGCTGGCTTTGCCTAGTGGACTGAGGAAATGTGGGTTCCCACCAATGTTCTCTGGCAGCTTTCACACGGAGACCCTATGCCTGTAGGAGGTGAAGGCCTCTCACAGCAGCTCTTACAGTCCACATCCAAAGCTCAGCAGGCAAGGCCACCCTTGGGTCATGCTGTATCTGCCATTAGTCAGTAATGTAGCCAATGGAACAGACATTACGTTCAGTACCACAAAAGCAGGTGATGGAGCATTGCTGTTCACCCACCTCATGCCCCAGGGTGGACAGGTACCTTTAGCCGAAGGGTTCAGGTCAGGATCCCAGGCCAGAGTATAAGACTGAGGGCTGTCATCCTAGTGAGCATGACCTAGGGAGGCTCAGACCATAAAGGGAACAGGCAGTATTTATCAGGAAGACCCAGTGTCCCTTTGCCCTCCTGCTGGGCTGCAGCCCCACAAGGCTCCTTTCCACCGTTGGTTATCCTACTTAGCTGTCTGTTCCTACTCATTGCTGTGCCTGGGGTTTGGAGATGCCACACAGTTAAGCCACACAGGATGGCCATCAAGCAGCCAAGCCAAGGAGACAGTGGGACTCAAGAGCAACCATTTCTTTTCAGGAGAGTTGTGGTTGAAAGAAACCAAAAGAATAACAACAAAATTAATGACAGCAAAACCAAAACCCACTGAAATGGGAACTGCCAGTCCATGGGGATTGCATTATAAGAGAGCACTTAGATACATGCAGACAACACACTCACACACATAAAAAATAAGAATAAAGAGCCACGATTGGGAGTCTGTGTTGATCGATAGTCACTATTGAGGTTGGTCAGTGATTCTCTGTGGTACTCAGCTGGAATTGCAGCAGAGACGTAGGATAAATGGTGACACCTCAAAGCAAGTCAATGCAGAAACCAAGACAGATGCTGCCTTCGGTCCACCCCACAGCAGTGACAACCTCCAACGTCACTGGGATGCCTGTCCTGGAGATGTCCATGTCTAGAATCCTGTCGGGCCTTTCCCAGGAGCATCTTCTCCCCTAGGACGCATCCTTTCCTGTCGGGCCTTTCCCAGGAGCATCTTCGCCCCTAGGATGCATCCTTTCCTGTCAGGCCTTTCCCAGGAGCATCTTCGCCCCTAGGATGCATCCTTTCCTGTCGGGCCTTTCCCAAGAGCATCTTCGCCCCTAGGACGCATCCTTTCCTGTCGGGCCTTTCCCAGGAGCATCTTCGCCCCTAGGACACATCCTTTCCTGTCGGGCCTTTCCCAGGAGTATCTTCGCCCCTAGGACGCATCCTTTCCTGTCGGGCCTTTCCCAGGAGCATCTTTACCCTAGGACGCATCCTTTCCTGTTGGGCCTTTCCCAGGAGCATCTTCTCCCCTAGGACGCATCCTTTCCTGTCGGGCCTTTCCCAGGAGCATCTTCTCCCCTAGGATGCATCCTTTCCTGGCCACACACAGCCAGATGGACTTGACACTTCTAACAGAACTTGTGTGATGGCTGAAGTATGATGGGGTTGACTTTGAGATGACTTTGTGGGGACAGTGTGGGGGATCTAGAAGGACAGTGACCAATTCTGATCAGTATCTCAATATAGGATAGGCCCCAAACCACAGTTTCCACTAGCAAAATACAAGTGCCGGGAGGACCCAAGTCCAGCTGGGAAGAGAGGGCACCACTATCCGGGCTCTAAAAGGACAGGAGGGATAGCAGAGATCACAGCAGTCTTGGTTTTTGTTGGAAGTCTGGCTGACCAAGAGAGGAGAGCTTTATGAGGACACAAATGGGCAGTGGGCACATACAGCTGCAGACACCCAAGAACCAGGCAGCTGTGGACAGTGATACTCTAGGGACATGCAGGTTTGTGTGGTGTCACTCTAGCTTATGTGTAGGCACTTGTGTAGAGCTGGGTGTGTGTCAGGGGTGGGGGAGACGGGGAGACTTGTGTGTGGGGGGACAGAAATGCTCACCATCGGGCCCTTGGCAGAGAATACAGGCTGATCCACTCTGAATATGGAAGGCAGGTCTGTAAACAGCACTGTACTTACACAGTGTCCTATGTCCTCACTCATCTGTTACTGTAATCATGTAAATGTGCTCTTTTAATTATGTATGCTTACTCTGTGAAGTGGCTCATCTTCCACTCATAAGAATGTGAGCTGTCCTCCTGCCGGGGGTGTCTTAGTCCCAGCTACTGATGGAGAGTGTCTCCATTCACCATCCCACACCTCTGGGGCAGCTCCACTTGAGTGGCCAAGAGCATCCATGACCACTCCCCAAAGTGACCAATGGGTAGCACAGGCTCCTAACTATCCAAAAACAGCCCTTCTACTGAGGCCACTGCGAGCTTCCCCCTAGCCCTTCTCAGAAGCAGCTCTGTAATTCGAGACAGAGCCAGAGAACCTGGGTAGCCTCAGGAAGACCAGAGCCTAAGGGCAGATCCACCCTGGCTAGGGAGGCTGAGATAGCCAAGAGCAGTCCACGGCTTAGCCAGCCCTGTAGGGCTGCCACGCCATGCCCAACCCATGAAGACACCTGCTTCCTCCTTTCTCTTGGCACCAATTATAATAAAATATGTCAGAAAGTAATAGTGTCTTGGAGAATAGGAGAGAACGCACTTTACTAGTGCATAGTTATGGCATAATTAAATTATTTTAGAATGTTGCAATGAAAGCTGGTAAGCCTGTTATAGCATAGCACTTAAAGCCATTGTTATAACACACGGTTAATCTCAATGATCTCTTCCTCATGCAGGACAGCTGGGCAGACAGCCTGCAGCAAATCAGCTACATGACTGAGGCCCCTGTCAAGGCACGTCCATCTTTTCCTTGTGCAGGCTCCATACGGGGGGATACCTTCACGTAGGCTACCATCTACAGAAGTACCCCTTCTGCTGTGATGTTTCCTTGGAGAGTCCACGTAGAATGTCTATATGGTTTGGGTAAAGCATGCCTTCTGACAGTCAGATCTTTCCAGAACTGAGAACAATGCAGACTAGGGAGAGGCTGCCCCCTACCCTCTGGACTTTTTCAGAGCAGAAAGCATGTATGTTTGTTTTCATATCAGGTGAGGCAGAGTCACAAGTCACCTGCCAATTAGCTTGCCCTTGACCATGCTGCTTTTAGCTCTGAAAGTTCTAAGTCCATCTCTAATGCCTAGAAACTGAGTGGAGGAGAATGGATACCACATTAGGGACTGGGCAGCTGTCAGGGCTTTTCGACAGAGTCTGGAATGCAGGGACTTCTGGGTAGACGCTGACCATTGTGGTCTCCACTACCACTACCCCCACCACTGTCATTATCAGCATGATTACTCTCATCATCACCACCACATGACTGATACCACACCACCATTGCCACCAGCCCACCACCATCATCACCATCACCACCCATTACCATCATCACCACTATCACCATCACCATCACCACCACCACCACCACTACCACCACCATCATCACTGTCACTATCACTATCACCACCACCTTCACCACCACCATCACTATCACCACCACCACCACCATCACTATCACCATCACCACCACCATCACCACCACCACCACTACCACCACCATCATCACTATCACTATCACCACCACCACCATCACCATCATCATCACCACCACCATCACTATCATCACCACCACCATCACCATTATCATCACCACCACCATCACTATCACCGCCACCACCACCACCATCACCACTACCACCACCATCACCATCATCATCATCATCATCATCACCATTACCACCACCATCACTATCACCACCACCACCACCATCACTATCGCCACCACCACCATCACCACCACCACCATCACCACCACCATCACTATCATCATCACCATCATCATCATCATGATCATCATCACTATCACCATCACCACCATCACTATCACTATCACCACTACCATCATGACCATCAGCATTGCCACCAGAATCACCATCTCCATCACCACCACCATAATCATCACATCACTATCACCACCACCATCTTGTCATTGCTATCATCATCACCACTATCATTGTCATCATCACCACTATCATCACCACCATCACCACTATCATTGTCATCATTACTATCATCATCACCACTATCATCACCATCACCATTGCTATCATCATCACCACTATCATCATCACCACTATCATTGTCATCATTACTATCATCATCACCACTATCATCACCATCACCATCGCTATCATCATCATCATGACCAACATCACTGGTTGGTGGATTCCCAGCTGTGTAACTGTGCACTTTAAAATTCTGAGGTTAAGAAGAGGTGGAGGGCTGGAAAGATGCTCAGCAGTTAAGAGCACTTACTGCCTTTCCAGAGGACTTGGGTTTGGTTCTCAGCACCCACATGGCAGATCACAATTTGTAATTCCAGTTCCAGCATGTCGGCTTCTGCCAGCACTGCATGCATGTGGTGTACTCACATAAATTCAGACAGAACACTCATATATATATATACAGAACACTCATATATATATATACAGGGTCTCCCTGTAGCCCCAGCTGTCCTGGAACTCACTATGTAGATCAGGCTGGCCTTGAACTCACAAAGATCCATCTACCTCTGCCTTCTCAGTGTTGGGATTAAATGTGTGCCCATGCCTGGCTTAAAAATATATGTTTTTAGCCAGGCATGGTGGTGCACACCTTTAATCCTAGCACTCAGGAGGCAGAGGCAGGGGGATCTTTTTGAGTTCAAGGCCAGCCTGGTCTGCAGAGTGAGTTCCAGGACAGCTGGAGCTACCGGGAGACCTTGTCTCAAAATGACCAAAAAATGTTTTTAAATGAAGAGGTAAAACAGAGAAACATGATTTATATTATGAAGGATAAAAGGCAGTTCAGCATGGTGACGTGTCCCTTTAATCCCTGTACTCTAGAGGCAGAAGCAGGAGGATCTTTTGAATTAAAATCCAGACTGGCCGGGTGTGGTGCGGCATGCCTTTACTCCCACAGTACAGGAGGCAGAGGCAGCCAGATCTCTGCAAGTTCAAGGCCAGACTTGTCTACATAGTGAGTTCCAGGCCGGCCATGACTAATGAGACCTTGTCTTTAAAAAAGCAATGGAAAAACATTCTCTGCAGCTCGGGTTCTGGCATCAGCCATTTGACTTCTACAAACCTACTCTGCCTCATCCACCAGCGAGATTAAAAGGGAGAAATCTCCACAGGAAGGCAGAGAAGGAAACCTGAACAGTCCCTTATACTCCTATCTTTCTTACAACTAAAGAGCCAAGTGTACTTTGAGCCTATAGGTACCACATATTTTAAGTAGAAGTACCTTGATATTCTTGAACAAAACCTCATCTACAACCCAGGATGTACATCAAAATGGAGACTCTCTGGCTGAGCACCTCAGTGGCTCTGAGGCCTTAACAGACTGTCCCTCCTCTGTCTGGGGACCAGCCCCCCTCTATCCCTGTCTACCAAGAGACAAATCCCTTGGCATTTCAATGTTATCACCAGAATGGATTTGAACCTCAAGGCTTCCAGAGAGAAAATGTCTGCCAACCCTGGCAATTCCAAGTCCTCCAAAGGGAACTCAAAAGAGAATCCCTGGTTGACTCCATCCTGAATCCATCCTTGAGGAGGGTTCACTGTGACCAGATGCCCCTCCTGGGCAGTGCTATGGAGTTCAGCAGTACCTACCCTGCTTTCATCCCCCAGAGAGTGAGCACAAGGAGCCCAGGAGTACAGCTCCTGCTGGGGCCCAGGCAGACTGAAGACAGGAAGCTGCTGAGGCCAACATAGCAAGGTGCCTGCTTGTGTCCAAGGGGTGGACAACTCCCAAGGGGACTTTGGAACTGGGCAGGGTGCTTGAGGCAATGGATATTCAATTTCATGGATCTGTGGGTCTCAAATTCTTGCAAAAGTGAAGAGATTTTATCAGTGAAATTTGTATTTTTCCTTTTATTTTCAGTATTTTTTTTAGCATCAAATTCTCTTTCCATTTTTAGGAAATGCTTCTGCTGTTCATCATCATGGGAAAGGGGTACAAGGAGCCCTACAGGCAGCATGAGCCTACAGGGAGGGGAAAAGACCCCTACCAGTCCCTGAAGTGTTTATGGTATAGTGGTTCTTGGTTTAGGTATGGCTCTGTCCACGAGGTTAGGAATCCTCAATGAACCCCATGGAGACTGAGAGATAGTTGAGGTCCCAGGCTGTAACTAGAGGCCACCTGGCTTTTGTGTCTCCTCTTCATGGTGCAATAAGAAGACATTAGTCCTGTGCTGGAGAGATGGCCTAGCGGTTAAGAGAGCTGATTGCTCTTGCAGAGGACCCGGGTTTGATCCCCAGCACCCACATGGTGGCTGAGAACCATCTGTAACTCCAATTCCAGGAGAACTCCAGTTCCAGGGGAATCTGACACCCTCTTCTGACCTCCGCGGCATTGCACGGCACGGGTGCACAAACCTACATGCAGACAGTACATTCACACACATAAATAAATAAAATTAAATAAAAATATTAAAAGGTATATTTAAAAAAGAAGACATTAGTCCTAAGAGCTGATAGATACATGTCATTCTGTGCCTCAATACCTAAAGGGCTCGAAGCCATTCCCGCTTGCTGCTGTGGTTGGCTATTTTTCACCATCTCTGCACACAAAGCATCTATTCCCATCTTCAGTTAGTGAGGGAGGGAGTGGGGGTGGGTTGTGGGTCTGCTGGGCTTGAACAACATAGGCCTGGCCTATGTTGTTCAAGGGAAGGGAGGTGCTGTGGTCTCCAGCCAATCAGCTCTGGCCATACCTACAGAGATTTAGTCTAAGTGGCTGAGCTTTCTTGCTCCCCCATCCTTTCCCCACCCTTCTCTCTCTCTCTCTATCTCTCTCTCTCTCTCTCTGTATGGCCACTGACTGACTGTGGGGGAGCTCCTCAGACCTCCATGGCCTATGCCCCCAGTGAGCCATGAGACCCAGGCAGAGCTCATTCTATCTGTGAATGGCCCAGACACAGCCCAGCACCCCCTAGGGGCAGGTGGAGGACCGGCCTCTACCACAGAGGACTCTTACCCCACTGACCGGTCCACCTGGAGTTGTAACCTTTGTGGAGTAGATAGGCCAGCTCATGGACACCAGCCATTGATACAAATTTTGCAGCAGGCTGGTCCCATTCAGTTAGCACCTCAGCCTAAGCCCTCAACTTTCCCCAGAGCTCTGGCCAGACACTGACTCCACACTGCGAGTCAGCTCCAACCAGAGATTTGGGTCTTCCACATCTTCCCTGTCCCTCCAGTACAGGGATGGGCACTTCCTATTGAGCAGAGACGCATGCCATCCCTCTTCTAGATCCCCCCAGGTCACTGTAGGGTTTTCCTACAATCATCAGTAGACCTCAGAAGACCTCTTGACATTAGTATGCAAGGGTTTGACATCATAATAAACAGAAAGTCTTGCAGCAGCAGCAGCAGCAGCAGCAGCAGCAGCAGCAGCAGCAGCAGCAGCAGCAGAGGGAATGGCTGGTACATCCAGAACTGTGCTGTCACTAGGGGACTCAGCAGGCCTCCAAGGACTGGTGTGAAGAGGCAGGTTCAAATTCCTGATAACGGGAAGCCAGCCTGACACAGGGCCCTCCATGACAGAAGCTTTGAGTCTTAAATCCCCATGGAAGCTGCCCTCCTTGGTGTGGTCTAGGGCACACATCCCAGATGGAAGCACAGGAGATGGCACTGGAATAGTCAAGCCCTGTCCCACAAATGTGGTCCACTCTATTTCCAACAGGCCACCTTTAAGAACTCCAGACCTTCATGATGGGGACTTCTAAATGGACAGGAGGAGGCAGCACCAGTGTCCTGGCAGCCTTGTGTCCACTTGCCCCCAGCAAGGGCACATCTGGCTCACACCTGGAACCCCGTGGAGGCTACAGACTGCACATGAAGAGCTGCAATCCAGGCAGTGGGGCTCCAAGTGCATTCAGCTGACCCTGTCCCATGGGAGCTCCCCAGACCAGACCCCTACCCCAGAGCTGCTCCAGACAGACCCCTACCCCAGAGCTGCTCCAGACAGACCCCTACCCCAGAGCTGCTCCAGACAGACCCCTATCCCAGAGCTGCTCCAGACAGAGGCAAGAGGAAGTGACAGCCTCGGAGTAGGAACCATCCTGACAGGATGGGCAGTCTGATTTCTAGGTCACTGGGAGGTGTGCTCAGCTATTCTTACCTAAATCACTTGCACTTTTATAGGAGGGACAGGGTGTTTCTTTTTTTCCTGCTGGACAGTTGCTACCACTAATGGCAAAATCTGTCTTCAAAAATCTAGAAAAAGGTTCAATAAAAAACAGTCATAAAACTGTGCTAAATTAATATTTATACCTTTCTGAGTCCAGTGCTTGTCAGAAGCTGACAAGTCGGCTTCTTTTCCTGGCTCATTGAGAAGCCTTTGTCAAGACATCATCACAGGGTGCATGAGGCAGGGAGGGAGACTGCACCCTCCTCTTGCCCAGTACAGGACAGAAAGCCCCAGGCATGGAGGGGGGGGTGTGTGAGGCAGGGCTGCAGGAGACATGCTGGGTGCTGCCTGTATGCCAAGTGGGAAGGAGGGTACCCAGGCATGATTCTCTGCATCTGTGGAAGTCACACTGCAATGTAGGATCTGACTTCAGCTCATTTTTCTTGACCATACAGGAGGGGGAGGCTTTCGAGTACAACTGAATCTGAAGGCAGAAAGGGTCTCCCTCCCTCCTTCTTTTCCCCTCTCTCCTCCTTTCTTCTCTCTCTCTCTCTCTCTCTCTCTCTCTCTCTCTCTCTCCATATTTCCGAAAATAGCTGCCGCTCTCTGAAGGTGATGCTACTATAGTGACCTGAGACCACTACCCACCTTGTGACTCTGGCCAGAGCCCCAGACCACACAGGGCTGCAGGCTGCAGTATTGAAGCCTGTATAGCATCCCATCCTGGGTATGGCTAGCCTTCTCCTTGATATCTTCCTGCTGGCTTGGTCTCACAGGACAGCAGTGGCAGTGATGCTGAAATGGACTCCACTCGGCACTGACTGTCAAAGGCTGAGCCCCTCAGGACACCACAGTACCAGTCACTGGCCCATGTCCCCAGAATTTTGAGCAAGTTCAAAATGTGCCCTGGTGTTGTATAGTGATTTCCTCCCAATTGAAACATGCCTTCCTGGAGAGAAGAGAAAAGAGGCAAATTAAGACTCAGAAAGTAAACAAAACTTATGAATCTCGGGTTCTTACCAAACTTACAAGATTCATGGGTGTGGGATTTTATCAAAAATCCCTACATGCATGTATGAAATTCTCAAAACAAAACAAAATGAAACAAAACAAAACAAAACAAAACACTGAAACTACATTCACAAGGCTCCGGGGCTAGAGAGATTGCTCAGCAGTTAAGAGCACTGGCTGCCCTTGCAGAGGACCCAGGTTTGGTTCTCAGTGCCCACATGGCAGCTAACCACTCTCTGTAACTCCAGTTCCAGGGGATCCAACACCTGCTTTTGACCTCCATGGGCATTGCACAATACTGGTGCAGTTACATACATACAGGGAATGCACTCATGCACACAAAATTAAAAATATTTTTAAAAAAGATTCATAGGGCTCCCGCCCAAGGTTATATAAAGCGCAACAAAGGCTGAAAGGACATCCTCTGAGCAGTAGGCAAGTAGTCCAAAGATCGCCAGGGACCCAGCTTTTGTGAGTCATCATCATGCAGAGGTGGACTTTTCAGAGATGCAGATGCCATTATGTCATTCCTGCTTCTGCAAGCAACCCTCCTGTAAGTGACTTCAATAAACTCCTTGGTTCACCTAGCTAGCCTGGGGTAGAATAGATTCTTTTAATCTGTTGTCAGTGCCCTGTCTGAGGTGAATAGACATTTTCATCTTCCTAGGAAAGTCTCACAGAAGTGGGGAAAGAAGCTGGCCTGAAATGGTCTAGGGACACACGGGCTGTAGGGATGGCCTAGGGGTTAGGAGCGCCGACCGCTCTTACAGAGGACCCGGGTTTGATCCCCAGCACCCACATGGAGGCTAAGAACCATCTGTAACTCCAATTCCAGGAGAACTCCAGTTCCAGGGGAGTCCGACACCCTCTTCTGATCTCTGCAGCATTGCACAACATGGGTGCACAAACCTATATGCAGACAGTACATTCATACACATACAAAAAAAAAGAAATGGTCTAGGGATACAGGCATGTTTGCTACATCACTCAGCACGTCCTCCCCAGAGGTCGGAAAGATTTTGGTAAAATGCAATGGCTCTCCAGGTTTATCCCCATCAGTTTGTTTCTAATCCCCAGCATCTGAATTCTACCCATACAAGCATGTCAGAAATGAACGACCTCTCCACTCAGACTGTGGGATGACTTACAGATAAGGAACATGGTTTTTCCTAATTTTCCTTCTTGGATTATGATCAGGATAAAATATTCATGCAAAGCTTTTTACTAGGTCATGAACCAGTGAGATGAAGAATAAAAATACGCTTAAGGGCAATGAGAGGGAGAGGGAGGGAGACCTCACAGATATCAGAATGAAGGGTCTCTGGCGGCTGAGAACCGTCTGATACTCCAATTCCAGGAGAACTCCAATTCCAGGGGAATCTGACACCCTCTTCTGACCTCCCCTGCATTTCATGACAAGGGTGCACAGACCTGCATGCAGACAATACATTCATGTGTATAGAGTAAAATATAGTGTATATTTTTCTCTATACACTCTATGTGTATAGAGAAAAATAAATTAAAAAATTTTTAAAAACATATATTTACAAGGAGAGGTATTTCAGTAGAGACTTATAGAGAAATACAAAATAAACCATATAAGTTAATGGACTTGATTTCTATGAAGTCATAATCTAGTCATATGGCTTTAAAGAGCAAAGTGTATATTGGGTAAAATTTATTTGGCAGGTACTCAACTCTGCCCAAGCTTTGTCCACATATTATAGGATATTTTAAGGCTTAGCTAAATGTTTAGATTAGTTAAATTTGGTTGTAGGTTTTGGTGAAAATGGTAACACATTTGAACTAATTGGGAATATAAAATGTTAATTGTTTTATTTATAATTTGTATTGAACTTCCAAATAACTTTGGGGTTAAGATACACAAATGGTCTCTATATTTTTCTGAGTTATACAATATCACATTGTAGCACTTTCTTTTACTTGTAGGACAATTTAAAGGAATTAAGTTTAAATTTACTTCCCAAATAAGTAGCATACAGTCAATGAGAAGCAGTTTGGGTAAATTTAATGAAAACTTATGCCTTGGCTCCTGTTTATGGGTATGTGTAATACAACTTAACATCGATAGGGATCAAAACATAAAAATTTAAAAAAACAAAAAGAGGGAGTGGGAGGTGGGGTAGTATCTCTTCTGGGATACAAATGGAAAACTCTGTGTTCCAACCTTTTGATAAATTTCAATTTTGAGATCTTGAAACTACAATGGGAAGAGAATTGTATGTTCCCACAGTAAAAACACCAAACTAAATGCCTGAAAATGTAACAATTTTGGCTGTGCAGGATGGACTGGGAAATGCAAGCAGAGAGGCTGACCCATCTGAACATTAAAGAAAGAGAACCTCAGACTGCCTGAGTCACGACACTGAGCATCTCTCTGAATACTATTGGGGTTAATGTTTATAATGGGCCCAATGAAGTTTACTTCCAATGCTGAGAAACCTTCCTCCCTCTCCCCTTTATAGGAAAAAGAAAAACATGATGTGTACTGAAGTCATTCCCTAACTGTAAATTAGAGCCAACTGTTATAGTGGTGATTTCTTATAAAACAGGATAACTACCCTTTTTAATTGACTGATAGGCATAGGAACTGTGAAAGGATAATTCTCTATTTAGAGCCAAATTCAG
This sequence comes from Rhizomys pruinosus, assembly GCA_009823505.1. Lineage (NCBI taxonomy): Eukaryota > Metazoa > Chordata > Mammalia > Rodentia > Spalacidae > Rhizomys > Rhizomys pruinosus. Next base: position 360,417 of record VZQC01015708.1, on the reverse strand, counting down.
TAGTAAAGTCTTTAAAGCTTGAATTAAGCAAATATATATTAGTACAGGAAAGTGCTGATATCAGCAATGAATTATTCTGCCTAGGAGATGTTGGCTAGGGGATTCAAGCCCCCCAAAATTATAAAGGCCTTTGCCTACAAGTGGGCTATATGCAAGGAGAAAGGCAGTAAGTCCCTGTTGTCAAGACCGGGTGTGAGCATGAAAAAATGTTTAGAGAGTGTCACTTGCTAAGTACAACTGGCCTCTGAAATGCCAGAGAGGCATTACCAAGGCCACTAAAGCAATACACAAAATATTGGTCTCCTTGAGAAAAGCAAGACTCCTCCATCAATACAGCTACACCTCAACGCCTGGAGATACTGTGCAACAGTGGCAGCCATGTGTCTATATAATATCCCAAATCTAATTCCTATTAGCTCTCTCCTTGGAGGAAAACTCACAGCGATGCCACAAGCTCACAAAGCTTATGTCCTCTAGTGGTTAGGATATGTTATAAGCCACAATAAGAACTTGTCACCCTTTATAGAGAAACACAATTTGTGGATAACATACCATCCAAGCATCTGTGTCTATGCTCACAGCTTAGCTTGCCATAATAATTAGTACTTGCTTAAATGCCTGGACATCCAAGTGCTGTGCTTTGTTAGTAGGATTAAAAAGGTATTACTGAAGGACAAGCTGGGGGCTACAGGGAGACCCTGTCCTTAAAAAAGACCAAAAAAAAAAAAAAAAAAAAAAAAAAAAAAGAAAGGTATCACTGGATAAGCTGTCAACCCATGAAGCAGAACAACCTGAACAGATTAGAGTCCAAAATAACATCTCCAGAGAAAATAGACGGTTTTGCTTCTCACCCACTTGTGCCCCTTTCCCAAAGCCTAGGGAAAAACTTGTGGAAGAGGAGGCGTGGTAGAATGTAAGGGCTGCGGAGAGATTGGGCTGAATCGTGAGACTTCAGCAATATAGACTGGACTCCTATTTGATCAACATGCTTGTGCATACAAGCTTTTCCAACTGGACTATGGGAACCTTGGGTTGTTCGAAATTTGGACACAGATACTTGCAAATTGGTTTTACATGAATGTTATTTACATTCATTGCTTATGCTTAATAATTTGGCTCACTTCAAAAAAATGCACCAATTACCTAATTGTACGGCAAACTGAGTAACGTCAATGTTATCTGAAAACAACTGTGCTATTATATTGTAGAATCCCTTAAAATAAACAAATAAAAGAGAAAAATATTTTAAAAAAGAAAAAAAAGAAAAAAAGGATGTAGGGTCTCAGAAATGGGCTCTGTCCAAGTGATGGGGAGAGGGCCGGAAGCTGACACAATTTCCATTGCCACCTAGAATGCTGTGTCCCCACAACACAGGAGTTTGAAGGCCACAGTTCTGTGACGTCCCCAGAGAAGCCACTTCTGCCTTTGTGAACATCACAGCAAACCCAGAGCCTCAAGAATGGTCATCTGTGCCAATGGAGGTCACTGGGACACAAAGGGCCCACCACATGGCTCTGGGTCACCCCATGAATGTCTCCTTTGGAATTCTGAGCCTTCAAACAGATACTTCTAGCAGAAGTCTGGACTTGGGGTGAGCAGAGCTCCATTAGGAGGCAGGAGTGGCCTTGGTAAGGAACATTCTCCTGGTGTGAGAGTAGCACCCCAGATACAGCTCATCCCCATCAGCTCTGATGTTCTGTGTTGGCTCAGTGTTGATATATGTCACACTGCCCTGTGACATATATCAAAAGCCTGGGGGTTCCTGGCCCTGAAGGTATCCATCTTCTCCCCCAAGATTGTGGGTCCTGGACACACATCAGAACCCACAGTACCTCCTGCCAGTATCAGTCTTGGCTTGCCTCCAGATCTCTTTTAGTTTCAACATGTTCAAGATGGAGACCCAATTCTCAGTATGAAACCCACCACAGTTGGGACACCAGGGTGCTTTCTGACTTCTAGTGATTACCTGGAGCAAGGGTGGATCTTAGCATGCCACCAAGAGGCCTGTATTTTGTGACTAAATGGGTTGAAGAGTGTAATCACATCAGTAAGTGTGACCTTAGCTCTATAGTAAACAATGAGCTGCTTCCTGAAGAGGCCATGCTGTGTGGCTTTCTGGCTGCACAGGCCTGGCCCCTTGCTATCCAGTCCTTGGCACAGCCATGATCGGCTCTAGTGATGATGTATGTCTTCACAGAAAACTTACATTCCACATGGGGAGTCCATCTGAATGGTTGAAGGGGGCATTCATGAATCTTCCTTTTGATGTGTTGGTCTTCTCTAGTGTGAGAACAATATGCACGCACAGCACACATCTGAGAATAGTGTTCCTATTCAGGAGCTGCCTGTTTTCTTGGAAGTGTCTTTCAATGAAAAGTTTAAAATTTCTGATAAACTGTGTTTTGTCACTTTTTTGTTCCTACATATGAAATGAATGATGTGTTTCAGATTAGAATGCTTTGGTGCACTCTAAGGTTGCAAAGATTTTTCTTCTCTGTATTTTTCTGGAAGTTTTATAAACAGCATTTATACTAAGACTTGTGATCCATTCTGAGTTAGTCCTGTGTATGGGTTAGGTAAGGATCGATATTCATTGTCTTCAGTACAGAGATCTAGGTGTTCTAGCTTGGTTTTTGAAAGATGATCCTTTCTTTGGGGAATTATTTCAGCATCTTTATCAAACAGTCCGCTGACCAGGTGTGTGGGGCCAGATGACATCACTGTGCTTTTCTGACTGGATGTTCAGCAGTGCACTAGGGTCACTTCACCTTTACAGCAAGCCTTGAAATCAAGACCACAGTCTTGGAAATTTCATTCTTGCCTTTTAGTTTTTTGAGACAGGGTCTCCTTATAGGCTGGAATTTGCTATGTAGACCACAGTGGCCTCCATCTTACAGACATCTACCTGCTTCTTCATCCTGAGTGCTGAGACTAAAGGCATGTACCACCATGCCCAGCTAATTCTTGTTTTAATTTTTGACTATTTTGATTTGTTTGCATTTTTACATTTCCATTTGCATTTTATACCATCTAATTAGTTTCAACCAAAAATAAAATTTCACTGAGATTTTCATTTGGATGTGATATTGTGTCTATAGATCAAGAAAACTAACAGCTCACTAAAGTTTAAAACTGATACAGCTCTTGAGTGGCTGAGGTCTATGTCAAGTATTTTCAGAAATGTTCTGTAGTTTTCAGCAAACAGGTTATTTTTAACATTACATGTTTTATACCTCCTTTTAGGTTTATCATTATTTATCTTGTATTTTTACTTTTTGTATTTTTCTTGTGTTTACTTGTTTATGATGTACTTATCAGATGTATTTATCAGGTATTTTCAATCTCCAAATGTTGGCTGGTGCATTAAAATATACCTTATGTAAAAAAAAATTTGTGCTCCACTGAACTTATTTATTAATTTTGGTAGCTTTTTTAAAGTAACTAATCAATGATGTCTGCAAATGGAGACAAGCTTATTTCTTTCTTCTAAGCTTTATACATTTATTTCTTTTCCTGGCTTATTACAATGGCTAGTGCCTCCAAGACAAACCTGACTAGGGGTGGTGGAAGTGAGAATCCTTGTCTTGTTCTCCAGATCAGCAGGAAAACTGACTGATCACTTCACCATTAGGGATACTGGTTGAAGATTTTTCATAGATGTCTTTTAAGATATTTAAGAAATCCCTTCTACTGAGCATGGTGCCCCACAACTTTAATCCCAGCAGAGATCTCTGTGGTGGATCTCTAGGGATGGAGGACATTATGGTCTACATATTAAGTTCTGGGCCAGCTGGGACTTCCAGGAGATCCTACCTCAAAACAAAAACAAAACCAAAACACAAACTATTCCTAGTTTGCTTGAATTTTTTGATTGTCTTTTTGCTCTAAATCATTACCAGTCATTGAGTTTTATGAAATGCCATTTACCTACTGAAATAATATATTTTATCATTTTTATTTTTTCTTACAGGGTCTCACTGTGTAGCCTTGGCTTGCCTGAACTTGATATGCAGACCAGGTTGGCTTTGAACTCACAGAGATCTGCCTGCCTCTGCTTCCTGAGTGCAGTGACTTTTAAAAACAAATTTTGTGTTTCTGGCACTATACCCATTGAACCTCAGTATTATTGGTTGATATTCTGTCAGTGATTTTCTCATCTATGTCCATAAAAAATGATGATGAAATTTTCTGTCTTTCCCTTTCTCCCTCTCCCTCCTCCTTTCTTCCTCTTTTTCTTCCTTGTCTTCTTCATCCTCCCCACCCATCCCTTTTGTTTGCAACAGTTTGCTTTTTAGGCTGTGCTGAACTCATAAAGTGAGGAAGAAGCATCCCTTGCTCTGAACTGTCTGGAAGATTTTGTTTGAATGTTATTGCTCCAAAGGAGAAAGCAAATAGGAGCAGAGGGGGTCAAAAGGAGGTCAGCCAAAAGACAGAGCATGCCAACTGACAGATCTTTGATCCAAAGGGCATCATCCCCAGTGGTTTGGGTCTGTTGGGATAAAGCCCAGGTCACAAGATTCAGGTGTCCCCCCCTCCGCCAAATGACAGGTGCTCAGGAGGGCATATGGAGGCTGTGTGGTGTACTGGCACAACTTCTTTTGTGTGGGGGTGGGTATTTTTGAGACCAGGTCTCCCTGTAGCTATAGCTGGCCTAGACCTTGCTATGCAGTGCCACCTTGCCCAGCGGTCTGGCACAACTTTTGGGGAGAGAGAGAGAGAGAGACTGAACAGGCAGCTCTGAGAAGAATACACTTACTGTGAAGTGGGCCATCCTCCAAAAGAGATAGAGTTTTGATGTTGAAGGTTTCCTCACACCCAAGAAGTTCCTGCCCCTTAAGGGAGGAGTCAGATCCAGCAATTCCTCTAGTTTATGTGAAGGGAGGGGCTAAGGGCAAAGTTGAGTGCACAGCCGATCACGTGCTGAGAACTTTGGGAAGACGCTGATACAGCGTCATATTGTCAGAGGAGCCACGGGGCATATAAAAGCCAGCCCCTGGGGGCTGGTGCTCTCCAGCCATTTTGTCGTTGTGGGTGGAGTCCACTGAGTTCATGCCAGGACTCTGCGTGGCCACAGGGAAAAGAGAACTGCTGCTGGGCTACTAAGTGATATTTTGTTTCCATTCACCTAAGCAAGCTTGAATAAAGGTCTAGTCTCCCTGAAACCAAGATTGAAGAGTCTGTTCTTTCTTCTGCCTGGTAACTGGGTAGAGGTGGGGTGGGACACTACGTTCCTGGTAGGAATTTGTGTGCTTACCCAGGATGACAAATAAAGGTGGCAGAGAAGAAAGCAGGTGAATAGGTGGTCTCAAAATCTGGAGCCCAAGCCGGGCGTGGTGGCGCACGCCTTTAATCCTAGCACTCGGGAGGCAGAGGCAGGCGGATCTTTGTGAGTTCAAGGCCAACCTGGTCTACAGAGTGAGTTCTAGGACAGCTGGGACTACAGGGAGACCCTGTCTCAAAAAGTCCAAAAAAAAAAAAAAATCTGGAGCCCAATATGGTTGGTGGACCGTAGCCAGCAGAGGCAAATGATCCCAATCATGGGATGACAAGTCTGCAGTTTGGTTTGGTAGAGGAGGGTCTGGTTGGGTTTTGACAAGTGTATGCAAATGTGCACCAAAATCACAAAACAAGACCACTCCATACTTAGAAAAGCAGTGTTTGGGGGGACAAACTCCTGGGCTGTCTCACAGGAGTACAGAGATCAGCAGGCCAGTGACTGGGGGGTGGGTTTGATCAGGTTGTGTATATAGGCCTTTCCTGGGCCTGGGAGGTTTCAGCTGAGGTTGAAGTGTTTATGTGGGGCAGATGCTCATCTGCCTGGGGTGGTAGCCATTAGGAGCCCGGTTGCATGAGGAGGTTGGTGTCTCCTGATAGTTAGGCCCCAGAGTCACAGGGTTTCTAAGAAAGGCTATATTTAAGTTTTTCTTTTCCTGGTAATGTCCATGCAGGCATTTTAGGGCACTGGCCACTGCGCTGCCATCTTAGGACCTAACAAGACTGAAGCAGGATCCAAGTGAAACAGAAGAGAGGCCCAGGGAAACACAGCAAGGCCATTAGACACACACACACACACACACACACACACACACACACACACCACACACGCACGCACGCACACACGCAATTGTTTTCTTACTAAGTTGGTGTCGGATGCTGTAGCTAGAACTTCCTTAGTCCTTCCTTTGTTGGCCACTATTCCAGATGCTTTCTGCTACTTACGTATGTAAGCTGTTTATATGTTTCGTATTTGTGTACTTCATTGTACTGAAATTTTGCCTTTATTAAAGGAATTTTTTTACTAGTTTGTGCCACAGTCTGGAAAGTAAAACAAAAAATGATGTATAAATGTCTTTGATACAAAAATTGTCATACTAAGAGTCTCTCAAATATTTAAATTGTATAACACATACAGTAATTTAAAAATATTTTTTTTCACAAAAGATGGATGGAAGCTGGGCATGTGGTGCACGCCTTTAATCCTAGCACTTGGGAGGCAGAGGCAGGTGGATCTTTGTGAGTTCAAGGCCAGCCTGGTCTACAGAGCGAGTTCCAGGACAGCTGGGGCTACAGGGAGACCCTGTCTCGAAAAGACGAAAAAAAAAAAAAAGATGGATGAAGATGGATGGTATCCTTCATCTGTGAATGCTAGCACCAAGTACCTAGTTGTAAGGCAAACTGAGCAACATTAATGTTATATTCCTTGTGATCTGAAAACAACTGTGCTCTTATATTGTGAATCTCTAGACAGGTTCTAGAACTAACTTACCATTTATTTTCAGACTTTGGATTTTTGGTATATGATGGTGTCTATGTATGCATATTTTACAGTAATATAAAATGGAAAATGTGAATCAAGAAATATGATATGGAAATAACATACAGTTTGTTTTCAGAAGATACAATTTTAATACAGGTGTGATGTATCAGGCTGGTGTAACTTAGCCTTTCTCTTCCCTCAGGGAATGGGAAGGTCACTAGAAACTCACCTGAGATTTCTGCATCATCTCGCCCATGCCTGCATCCTCTCCCAGAAGTACGTACCTCTGCCTCAGGTGTGCACGGTCCCTGGAGGTGTGAGCCTATGTAGGAAGTGGAAGGCTGAGGAAGGAGGAATCCATCTATGGAGTGGTCATGCAAGCTAGGGTGGGAGTTTCAGTGACGCTGGAGTCAACTGTGCTTTTGTAAGTCACCTCAGTAAACTCATTGTTTTGCCAAACTGGACTTTGGAGGAATCATTTATTTGTTCTGACGTCTCCCTCTCTACCTGGGTGAATAGAAATAGACTCCCAAAACAAGTCACAAAGCAATCCTCAGACACTATATATACTTGGGGTTAAAAAATAATTTCTGCTGGGCTGGAGAGATGGCCTAGCGGTTAAGAGTGCCTACCGTTCTTACAGAGGACCGGTGTTCGATCCCCAGCAACATGGTGGCCAAGAACCATCTGAAACTCCAATTCCAGGAAAACTCCAGTTCCAGGGGAATCCGAGACCCTCTTCTGACCTCCGCGGCATTGCACGACACAGGTGCACAAATTTGCATGCAGACAGTACATTCATACACATACAGAAATAAATAAAATTAATAAAAAAATAATTTCTGCCTTTTTACTTCATTGATATTTAGTAAAGCCATTGATGAGACTAATTCAGGTCTCCTGTATCTTTTTGGCATTTTTTTTAAAGAATTCATTTTAATTTACTATTGGCTTTTTGACAAAATCTCTACACCATTTCTATTATTTTAGCTCTTGCTTTAGGGATCATGATGTACATTCTCTAATATTTGGTCAACCTAAAGATACCCTTATAACACTTCGACTTTGTAGCCTTACACAACCACATATCTCCATCCTCTGCTCTTCCTGTTGAAATTGTCTTCATTCTCCGTAGACAGGAAAGAAGACCACGTGGTAACTTTTTGTTATATTCATTTGTTGATTTATGGGGAGGACTGCCTGTGGGCCACGGTGGGCATGTGGTGGTCAGGACAGCTTGTAGGAGTTGCCTCCTCCTTTCACCATGTGTGTTCAGGGAATCCAGCTCCGGTTCTCAGGCTTAGTGGCAGGTGCTTTTGTTCGCTGAGTCATCTTTTGGCCCCACAACTGCACTTTTATGGAACTGAAGAGGGGCTTACTTACCCAAATACATTCTACTTCCTAAGATCTCCGCTCTGAGCCTCAGGTGCTTCACTCTGTTCCACTTTGAAACAGACAATTCTTACAGCGTACTTCTGGCAACAAATTCTCTTTACTCTTCACTTTTCTTTATGTAAAAAAGCTTATTGTGCCTTCATTCTTGGATATTCTTTCAAATATAGAACTCTGGACTAAATCTTTCTTTCCAAATTATATCTGTCTTTCTGGGAGTGCAGGTACCAGTGTTGGGCTGTCGTCTCACCCCACAGTGCCCTCTTCTCAGCTCTTTTCCAATCTTTTCTTTGGATTAGTTTGTTTCTTCTGACCTGTCAGACCATAGTAGTTTCAACAGGGATACTGAAAGGTTCAGTTCTCAGGCTTCTGTTTGTCAGTGTTGTCTGTCTGCTGGCTGATCTCACCAGTGTACTTACTTCTGAGCTGCATCAAAGCTCTTTTCTGATCACAGATTTGGGGTCCCTTAGGGTCTGTCTTGGGTCTTGAAGATAGTCCCTGGCTCTGTGTATGATGACTGATCCCAGATTGTATCTGCAAAATTGAGTTTTGAGTTGAACAGACTCTGGATCCAGTTACACTCCCTCAAAGAGTGCTGGTACTTTTGTTGTTACAACTTCACTGACCACTTACACCCCAGATTCTGTCTCCCCACGAAGTGGTGGCTTATATTGGTTCAGAGCCGTGGGTCCTCCTGATCGGCAAGATGACATCAGCAGCGCCTGGGTAGACACTGACAGACCAAACACCATCTCCTCCTGCTCTGGATCTCTTTCTTCCAAGATTCCCATCCCTCTCTGTCACACACACTAAGGCAGCCTGAGTGTCCATGCTCCCTCCCTGTCACCTCTCCCAAGGCAGAGACTTCCTGTCATCCCTTCACCCCATGCAGCATGTCTCAGGTGACTCCCTGACACTCACAGGCAGTATTTCTGCCCCCAGCTTAGTGTTCCCTGTGAAGTCTGCCTACATTTTCTCCTTCTTTGGGCCCCTTTGGTGGCCAGCTCTGTATTTCACGGGGTTTACATGGAATGGGATCTGGGACTCTCATGGGTTAGGCTCTCGTTTATCCACGTCTCACACGATGTTCTCCTGGCAGCTGTATTCCTTCCTTACTGTGTTGGCTTGGTTCCCAGAGGCCTTAATGCCTTGCTACAACAACTGCCTTCTGTAACCTTGGAAGTGCGTGATGCCCGGAGCTCCATGGTAGGGAGATGTCACATTAAGCCTGCTCAGAACTGTTCTCTGGGGCCCCTTGCTGGGAGTCACAGACCACCATGGATTTCTGCCCTGGGTCCTGGCCTCCTTAGACCATTGTGATCTCTGCACCTACCACCCAGGAGACCATGACTTCAGAGGCTGGTAACACCACCCTCCTTTTCTTCCAGTGGAGATGGGGAAATGGCACCAAGCACAGGTACAAACAGAGGCAGGAGACCCCATGAAAGACCCCTTTCTCCAGAGGAAAGTCAAGCAAGGTGAGGTAGGGCTGCAGATTACATTAACACTGTGCCTTTGACAAGGAGATGGAGCTGGGTGAAAGATCTGGAGACCAAGAGATTAGTCCTTGGGGAAGTCTGTCTGAGATGTAGGAACCAGTGTCTCAGCCTACAAGGGAGGTCACAGAGGACTAGAACCCAGGACTCAGCTCCAACTGCCTGTCAGTCCTTAGTCTGAAGTCTCTAGTTTATAGAGCCAGCATTCTGTTCAACTGATGAAACTTATCCCGAACATACTCTCTGAAATTACTCCAACTTTAGAATATAATGCAGGAGGAAAACCTGCCAATTTTCTATCAGATTAAATGTCAAAATACCAAATTATGTTGCTGCTAACCCATAGAAGTTAAACTAATCAGAACAAGAAATTAATAAACAGGGGTGGAGAGATGGCTCAGCAGTTAAGAACACTGGCTGCTCTTCCAGAGGGTTCAGCTCTCAGCACCCACATGGCAGCTTACAACCACACATAACTCCAGGGGATCTGATGACCTCTCTGTCCTCTGTGGGTTTGCGCGCAGGTGGTGCATTCGCATACATGAAGGCAAAAACACTCATACACATAAAAATAAAAACAAAAATTTTGAAAATAAATTAATAAATAAAGAACAGTTGCATACTAGCTCTGGAAGAAAAATAACATCTTTAAAAAATGAAAACAGCGAGGTGCGGTGGCGCACGCCTTTAATCCTAGCACTCGGGAGGCAGAGGCAGGCAGGTCTTTGTGAGTTCAAGGCCAGCCTGGTCTACAGAGTGAGTTCCAGGACAGCTGGGGCTACAGGGAGACCCTGTCTCAAAAAGACAAAAAAAAAAGAAAAAGAAAAAAGAAAACAGTAGCTTTCTTAGGCTTTTACAAGAAACATACTCCTAGTGGGTATCCCAGAAGATATTGGGGCAGACAGCCATGAGATGCCCCAGGAAAGCACCTCCCTCAACACTGAGGCTGAGAGTGCAGAACACTGACTGACCTCTACACCACAGCCATCTGTAGCCATCTTGGCTCCTCAGGTATGAGAGAAACAATGCAGTGATCCCCACTCCATAATAAGAGTACTGGGGGCACAGTGGGGTGGCTGGAGGGATGGTTCAGTGGTTAAGAGCATTGTCTGTTCTTGAAAAGACCTGGGTTTGATTCCTGAGAACCCACAGGGTGGTTAACAACTACCAGTAACTCCACTTCTAGGAGACTCAGTGTCCTCTTCTGACCTCCGTGGGTATTGAATGACATAGACGCTTACAGATGCAGACAAAACGCTGATACACATAAAAAAGTTTTAATAGTGAGTACTGGAGCTGGGCATAGGGGTGTCTGCCTTTAATCCCAGCACTTGGGAGGCAGAGGTAGGTGGATGTCTGTGAGTAGCCTGGTCTACATGGTGAGTTCCAGGACAGCAGGGGCTTCAGTGAGACCCTGTCTCAGAAAGACAAAAAAAAAAAAAAAAAAAAAAGTGAGTACTGGAAACTCAGAACAGCAGAAGATAGCTTTGTTTTTAGTTCTACAGAAGCCAGCCATTAGCCTGGACAAATGTCAAAAACAGCTAGTGCACAAAACATTGGTTTTATATCCTCCATCCCATTTCTCTGTTCCTCCTTAGCTCTCATTAGCTGAGTTCTTTGGGGAGATTCAGTCTTCCCAGTGCCTAGCATGGCCCTCTTGCAAAGTCTCCCGTTTTATTGGTTCAGGACACAAAGTCTTATGTATAGCCTTGATACATGGGCTCAATTATGTAGCAGACTGCCTGTGACTGTTTAACCCTAGGATGAACTGAGAGCATTTAGACAAGCAAATGCCAGCCTGCTGCCAGCTAGGCAGGGGCAGGGCCTAGTGCCACGTGTCCATCTGTGAATCTCTGATGATCTCCAAACACACCTCACACTGAGAATGCACAATAGTGATTCATTTCTTACAATTCCCTCCTCTTGTATTTTTATTTTATTCTTACAGTCTTATTTTTATATTTAACTTTTAAAATTGATTAAGCATTCTTTGACTCTCTTTACCAGTGATCTGATCTAGTATCTAAAAGCGTTAGGCCATGTTGATGTGTATGTGCATTGTTGTTGATGGCTGTTTTAGTGTTTTTGAGTTCACACCTTTTGGGTGGGTCTTTTTTGAGACAGGATCTCCCTGTAGCCCCAGCTGTCCTTGAACTCATAGAAATCTGCTTGCTTCTGCCCCCCGAGTGCTAGGCTTAAAGTTGTGCACGGCCATGCCCAGTGGTGTTGACACTCTTATACAAGGAGTAAGGCAGCATTCTACCTCAGTGAACATTCATTCACCTTGCAGTAATGAGGGTAGTTCGGAGTGAAGCCATCAACCCTTTCCATTTCCCAAACAATCCTTCCAGCCTGTCTGTGAATAAACCATCGATTTCCAAATATTCTGCTAATTTATTGGCAAGAGTAGTTAATCCTTGAAGAGCCTTGGTAATTGTTCCATCAGGAATTATATTACCGGGAATAGAATTGCAACCTCCACCTACTAATTATAACAGAAATCCCTCAATTTTCTGCTAGCATCATATCAAATATGCTCCTTTCTCCCAAACCACCTATTGGTGGCACCCAGTTATCTAGATACTCCTTTAAGGGTGTACATGTTACAATAGATACATCTTTGTTGATTATTCTTCATTCTTGTTTATTATTGACCACCAGAATATAGTCAATTCCAATTTGAATCCTGTAGCTATTTGGTTTCTAGCCTTAAATTCATTTGGAATTCCCCCTGGAGACACCTATAGAGTCAATGTAGACATCCAAGGACCCAGGTATCGACTTCTTTATCCTGGGATGAACTTTGTTAAGAGGAGGAGAGGAAGGTCAGGATAAAAGACATAGCCAATTAAACCAACTTGCAAGTCTCATACCAGTCAGGTGGTAGGCTTGAATAAAAGTTCCTCTATCCATAGTTCCACCCTTGACAACTTGGGAGACGTTGATCTCAGAGTAATTACTATCTGCTCCTCTGTTGCTTGACATTCAGGATATGGGTACAGGATCCAACATATCCCATTTGGTGAGAGAATCCATTTCCCCGTCATTTGAAACATGAGGTTTAGTTTGCCGTCTCTACTGAGAAAGGAGATTCCAATGGTCCAGGCTGTATAGTGGAGAATTATTTCCCCATGCATGGTTACCCTGAAACAAGACCAGAATGCAATATACCCTAGTCAGGTTTGTATCCCATCCAGGGGGAGGGCCCTATTTAAGTCTGGAAATGTTCTGGGACACGAGTATAATAATCACTCTTATTGAGTGTGCTGTAAACTTAACCCATTTTACCCTGGTATTCAGTTCTCCATACCCAGTTTATCTACTTCTAAGGTCCATGTCAACTCCTTGGTCTTAACTATATTTATCTATTTTTCCCCTTCCTTTTAAAATTCCCACAATTAAATTTTATACCAAGGGGTGATAACATTTCAGTTACACTAATTATTAAGCTAATAGGAAAAGAATATGGAACAACTATCTGGACATTCTTCTATCCTACTTGAAAACTCTCTATTTCCTGTATGGTAGTAATCTATCCTACGTACACTAGATTGCAGGGATGGAGCTAACTGGGGGCTCCCCATCAGGAGATATGGAGTTTTTGTTGTTGTTGTTGTTGTTTTTAAAGATTTTTTTAATTTAATTTTATTTATTTCTGTATGTGTATGAATGTACTGTCTGCATGCAGGTTTGTGCATCCGTGTCGTGCAACGCCGTGGAAATCAGAAGAGGGTCTCGGATTCCCCTGGAACTGGAGTTTTAAGGATGGATTGGTTCAATAGTTGGGGCTTGTGTGTGTGTGTGTGTGTGTGTGTGTGTGTGTGTGTGTGTATTCTAGATTAGAGAGATTCTTTCAGTTAGAGGTGTTGTTGTTGTTTCACAACAACACAAGCAAAGGCAAAAATAAGGCCAGCCCCGCCAACATTGCATCATGTAGGTAATAAGGTATCACAGGTCCTTTGTAGAATTCCTTCTAAAGGCTCCCCAGATGACCCACGATCTTCCCCTTTGGATGTTGGAGCCTCTATGATTGGTCTCTTGATGTAGGTTTGTGGGTCTCCCGCTTTGCAGCAGGTGGTACAGCTGTTTCAGTGGTCAGGAGCATTTGATAAGAACGCCCCCTGCTGGGCTGAGGTTTGTCTTCTCTCAGGTTTTCATTGGCACCAAGTCACTGATCTGGAAGTAATGTGGGAATCTGGAAAATTCCCACAGTGGAGCTGCTGTGGTTCTGCTAGCTTGCAGACAGGGAAACCAAGGCCCCTCTTCTTTCTTGAGCGCTCCCGGCCTTCTCTGCACACACAGGCTTCACCATGTGGCATCTTCTTGTGGGAGGAAGGACTGGTGGCAGATACTAAATACACCCTGTGACACCAACATGTCTGCAGAAGCAAGGGGGACACAAATGCTTCCACCTGCTGGGGAATATGGTGCTAAAATAAAGCCCTAAAACCATGGGGATCAAGGCCCCCTCTTGTGATCACACTCCATCTCAGATGTCTCTCCTTGGTTTCTTTCTTGTGTATCATTTAAGGGAATTCCAAGCACATCTCAAAGCTGATTGTACGATGAACTCCTGGCTCTAAGAGTTTCACATCACCTGTTGAGTCTGTCCAGTGCTACCTGCTTCTAACTGGACTATTTTTAAGAAAATTCCAATGATAGAGTTTCATGTATTAATAGTTTAGCATGCTTCACAGAGGACATAGACCCTCATTAGATCAGTAATCTCAACACTATTTCACATTTAAAATGAGTAACAACCAGCCTTCACATTGTCAAACACCCAGTGGGAATCCACAGTCCTAGGCACCAGTACATCTAGCTGTGTGACTGTGTGACTTTCCTTTCCTTTCTCAAGATGTTAGTGCCTCAAGACCCAAAATACCTGACATGGGACACTTGCCTTTTAGGCCCCTTCTACACCACAGTCCTCCATTTCTGCTTTTCTGTGCTGGTCCTCACTTTCTGAGTTACAACTTATACTCTGATTCCCATGTAGCCCACTAGTGAGAATGGGCCAATGATCATACTCAGGGTCTTTGGTTTTGGACAGGGAAACCTGTCAGAACATAGGTGACATTTGCTTGTGTTTCTTGCCGGGGTGGGGGTTGTGAGCACCATTAAATGCTTCAGCAAAGGACTAGTTCTGTGGAATGAGGGATAGATGGGTGGGTGGGTGGAAGGATGGATGGATAGATGGATGGATGGATGGGTGGGTGGGTGGGTGGGTGGATGGATGGATGGATGGATAGATGGATGGATGGGTGGATAGATGGATGGATGGGTGGATGGATGGGTGAGTGGATGGATGGATGGGTGGATGGATGGATGGATGGATGGATGGATAGATGTACGTATGGATGGATGGGTGGATGGATGGATGGATGGATGGATGGATAGATGGATGGGTGGATGGATGGATGGATGGATGGATGGGTGAGTGGATTGATGGATGGATGGATAGATGGATGGGTGGGTGGATGGATGGATGGAAGGATGGATGGATAGGTGTATGTATGTATGTATGTATGTATGGATGGATGGATGGATGGGTGGATGGATGGATAGATGGATGGATGGGTGGATGGATGGGCAGGTGGGTGAGTGGATGGGTAAGGTGATGAATAGAGGTAGGGAATAGAAGGAGAGCTGGGTGAATGCATAGAGGGGGATGGAAAGATGCATGTATATATGAGAGAAGGATGGAGGGATGGAGGGATGGATGGATGGATGTATATATGTATGTATGTATGTATGTATGTATGTATGGATGGATGGATGGATGGGTGGGTGGATGGATGGGCTTACAAAACTCTGCCCTGAGGCAGGACTGTGCATGCAGGGTTTTCCCCTCAGCTTCTGATCCCTTCATGTGTGTCTCTTTGAATTTACTTAAATTAATAGAACCTACAGGGAGCTGCAGAACTAGTAGACAGCCCTCATCCCTTCATCATCACCCTGCTGACCCTTTTGAGACACTACAGACCCTGAATGCTCACTATGCCAGACAACTCAGTGTGTTCCCTAAGAATAGGCAGTAGCACACTGCTGAAGCACAGCCCCAACATCATCAGGCCAGTGTTGTGCAGAGCCACCCTCTAGCCCAAGTCCCCACTCAGCTGGTCAGGAGTCCCAAGGGTCCCTTTCAAAGGCCAGGGCTAAGCCAGGACCTTAGTTGTCAGGGTCTGGAGATGAAGCAATCCCTCGGCTCTTCTTAAATTCAGGACTCATGGGGCTGGAGAGATGGCTCAGTGGTTAAGAGCACCGACTGCTCTTGCAGAAGACCTGGGTTCAATTCCCAGCACCAACATGACAGCTAAAAACCATCTTTAACTCCAGTTCCGGGGGAATCTGACACCCTTTTCTGACCTCCGCAGCATTGCATGACATGGGTGCACCTACTTACATGCAGACAGTACACTCATACACATAAAATAAAATTAAAAAATTTCAGGACTCACACAGCAGCTGCTTCATCCAATGTTCTTCATTTGTCCAACAGCATCTGTTTTGGGCAAAACACAGATGTCATGCTTGGTTGTTCTCAGAGAAGTGTGTCAGCATCACACAGGATTTGTATGTTGTCAGCCACCTGGCTAACAGAATGTTTTCTGGGTTCCTCCATTAAAGCAACTTAGCAAGCATGATGTGACCAGCAAGAAAAGGGACCCAGGTGATGACCATGCCCTAATGCCCAGAACCTGGACTGTGTAGGACAAAAGAGACCAAGGCTGCAGACAGAGAACAGGTACAGGTAGCTGCTGAGGAGACAGGAGTGATCCTGCACTGTCCTAGTGCGTGTCACAGACACAGAAGCCGAAGACACAGAGAGTGGAGGGTCAAAACCAGGAAGAGACCTGCACGGTCTGCTTGTAGAAAGGTGCACATGTGTTGTGCAATGCTGCGGAGGTCAGAGAAGGGTGTCAGATTCCCCAGGAACTGGTGTTAAAGATGGTTCTTAGCCACCATGTGGGTGCTGGGAATCGAACCCAGGTCCTCTGCAAGAGCAGTTGGTGCTCTTAACCACTGAGCCATCTCTCCAGCCCCATGAGTCCTGAATTTAAGAAGAGCCGAGGGATTGCTTCATCTCCAGACCCTGACAACTAAGGTCCTGGCTTAGCCCTGGCCTTTGAAAGGGACCCTTGGGACTCCTGACCAGCTGACTGGGGACTTGAGCTATAGGGTGGCTCTGGACAGCACTGGCCTGATGTTGGAGCTGTGCTTCAGCAGTGTGCTACTGCCCATTCTTAGGGAACACACTGAGTTGTCTGGCATAGTGAGCATTCAGGGTCTGTAGTGTCTCAAAAGGGTCAGCAGGCTGGTGATGAAGGGATCCAGGGCTGTCTAGGAAGGGATGAGGGCTGTCTACTAGTTCTGCAGCTCCCTGTAGGTTCTATTAATTTAAGTAAATTCAGAGAGACACAGATGAAAGGATCAGAAGCTGAGGGGGAAACCCTGCATGCATATTCCTGCCTCAGGGCAGAGTTTTGTAAGCCCACCCATCCATCCATCCCTCCATCCATCCCTCCATCTATCCCTCCATCCATCCCTCCCTCCATCCTTCTCTCATATATACATGCATCTTTCTATCCCCCCCATGCATTCACCCAGCTCTCCTCTATCCCTACCTCTATTCATCACCTTACCCATCCACTCACCCACCCGCCCATCCATCCCTCATTCCACAGAACTAGTCCTTTGCTGAAGCATTTAATGGTGCTCACAATCCCCCCCCACACACAAGAAACACAAGCAAATGTCACCTATGTTCTGACAGGTTTCTCTGTCCAAAACCAAAGACCCCTAGTATGATTATTGGCCCATTCTCACTAGTCGGCTACATGGGGAGCCAGAGTATAAGGTGTAACTCAGAAAGTGAGGACCAGCACAGAAAAGCAGAAATGGAGGACTGTGGTGTAGAAGGGGCCTAAAAGGCTTTGAAGGTGGAAGACAGTCTTTGAGACAGCAGGGCCATCACTCGTACAGCTGAGATCAACTCTATCGGAACACCAGGAGGCCTAGGTGGGACATTTGACCTCAGAACAGTAGACAATTATGTTTAGGTTGTTTGAAGCTGCCAAGTTTGTGTTAAGTTGTTGCATCAGCCACAGGAAATGAATACATGAGACATGCATTAATTAAAAAGCAATTAATTCCCATTTTCTGGGGAGATGCCTAGACACCAGGTTAGTTTCCTGTGCTTCAGACATGTACCTGTCAAGTCAGCATCCACTGAAGGCATGTGCCTCAATTCATGACAGCTGATGGGCTGCAAGTGCTGGTTGCCTGAGCCAGGCTCAAGTGGGGGCTCTTCCATAAAGACAGAGCCACCCTTCTCCTGTATTCATTCATTCCTCACTCACTCACTCACTCACTTATTCGACCAGTTATCCTCCAGCAGCCGTGCCTCTACCAGGTGCTCAGGGTTCTCTGCAGCAGTGCTGTCATGGCTCCTGCTGCCCGTTGGAAGCAGCTTCCATTTTTGTAGTAAATTCTAACAGCTAGATTGGAAGACATCCTGTGTTCATCTTGTGCTTTTACCACCATCACCTCAGAGTCAGTATCTAGATGTCTATTTATAGTATGTGCATGCATTCATGTTAGGTATCCATATTGATGTATGCATGCAGGTGTGCAGGTATGTATAAGACTGCATTACCTGCCTATCTATGTATACACATGAGTCCATGCATATACATGAATGTATGTGCACACACAGCTATGCTTGTACACCTGCATATGTGTGTTGTGTATATGCATATATCTGTGTATACATGGGTATAAGTGTATCTGTGCTGTGTATGTGTGTGTACTGGTGTGTATGCGAATTCCTTCGCTAAGTCATTCTGTCTACCTGATCACCTCCTCTCCAAGCCAGGATGATCTTAGTGGCTGGTGCCCTTAGACAGTCTATGTCCAAGGACTCAGATGGCCTGTTCTTCTCGGGGCTCCTCTTCAGGGTTCTCACAGAGGGAATGTGGTGGTCGTGTCAACCATGTCCTCCCCAAGGCTGTTCCCAGAGCTTGGCTACCCAACCTGGGCATTCTGTGCCTTTCCTGGGACAGTTTAGTAGAGTGTCTCATGATAGTTCCCAGGATGCACCAGCCTGCTGCCTGAGAACATCTGATAAGAGACAGGAAGTCCAATGACCCAAGGATACTGATGGCCGGCCCAGCTTCTCCCATCAGAGAGGTGACCTGAGTGTGCAGGCAGGCAGCCTTGGAGGTGCCTGTAGCTAGAAGCCAGGAGGGATTGGTCTGCCAATCTTCAGGGAGGATGGAAGCTGGAGAGAAGAGCCTGGGATCTGGGAAGAGCCTGATTTTGTGGGTGAGAAGAAGAGTGCTGGGGTGACTGTCCTGTGAAGAGCAGAGGCAAGGAGCGCTGGTTACCGGCACTGTAACACTCCCCTCTCCCGTACAACAGCAGTGAAATGTGGAGCTGCATCTTACCAAGGTTTGATCGCAAGCCAAGGCTCAGACGCTCTTCCATGTTGAACTGTGTCACAAGCCCAGGCATCTCACAGACTGAGCCTTACACAGGGCTGCAGCTCCTTTTGACATGATCATCTCTCCTCCTGGAACCAGTTCTGTCCCTGGCACTCCAGCTGGCCCCTGTCTGCCTCTGCAACCTGGGAAAGGCAGATTCTAGATTCTGAGGTCATAAGTCAGAGACTATGGGAAGTGGGAGACGCCCTCTGCTCCTATCCGCTCTGGAGCTGTGCCCTGGAAAGTCTCACTTTGGGGAACAGGCTCGTCACAAGTGCTCACCAGAAGCCCTCCCAGGAAGCGCGGAGCCTTGGCTAGTTCTACAAGTGCTCCACGGTCCTGTGGAGGGCAAGTACACTCTTCTACAGGGTGAGCGGGCTGCACGCTGCACTCTGAACTTCAGGGTGCCTTGGACAAGCTGTTTTGCTCCTGCCCCCCACCACACTGGGGCTATCCCCGGGTCTGCGTGGCTCTGCCGGGAGATTCTGTTGCCTCTTCCAGCTCTTTTCAGTGGCACCCAGGTGGGGTGGCTGCCCTGGTCTGTGTCCCGGATGCTTGGCAGGCAGATCTCTGCACCTGAGTTCTCTCTCTCTCGGTCTTTCCTTCTGCTCCTCCATCAGCCAGACCACCTTCTCCTTGTCCCCCAGGCACCCTGGTACCTGGAGTAGGCACACCTCATTTGTGTCTGATCCTGTCTGAGTCTAAACCCTCCCGGTGTTCCCAGGGGCTTTCTTCTGCATCACAGTCAGAGCCAGGCGGGCAGGCAAGGCACACACCCCCCCCCCCAGCAGCCAGGTAGAAAGTCCCTACCCCCCTCCCCCAAGGTCCTCTGTAGCCTCAAAGCCTGTGGACGAAGAGCAGCTACTGGCAAGGCTTTAAATAGCTCTGCAGGGAGGTGAGGCAACTCAGAGGACAGGAAGGTAATCATGCCTGACAACTGTTATTTTTACACAGATCTGTCCAGCTGCTGGGGGTGGGGGTGGGGGGCTTATGTAACTCAAAGCAGGGCATTTGCTAAGTCTTAGTGAACCCTCAAAAAAAGGGGAAAAAAGGGAGATAGGAAGGGAAGAAAGGAAAGAGGGAGGAAAGAAAACAGAAATAGAGGGAGGGAGGATGGGTTGGAGGAGGAGAGAGAAAAGGAGCTAGACAGAGAGGACTGGGAGGGAAGGAGACGGTGGGAGGGGTCTGCAGATGCCGGGGCAGCACAAACCATCTGGAACTGCCCTTTGCCGCCACCCGGTGGTCATCAGTGTCTACTACAGATGTGTGATCATCCACAGAGCACAAAACCACACATGACTCATTGAAGTGGGTACAAGGGAGAGACCCACCCAACTTCTCAACCTGGGCTGAGGGCTTAGCCTGCAACTTCCAGGGGTCGGCACAGCTAATGAGGGTGGGTTTCCTAAGCCTGAAGCCTTGAGAGCATATGGTGGAGTTCGTCCTCTCCAACTGATGATGGGGGAAGCCTTCAGTTAGCAGTGGTCATCGTGACACCATCCTGCCCTGGGGAGGCTGCAGAGCACTGCATTGGTCACTTAGGGGTCTGCCCTTAGGACACTAAGTCCCTGTCACACAGGCTAGGTAAGCCACATCCCTCTAACAGAGGTGCCTGTTATCTTGGGGCTGAAACCAGGGAGGGGTATGATTGAAGTCCTAAGCGGCAGGGGGAAATGATTCAAGGCTGCTGCTCTTTGAGATCTTGGAGTTCTGGTCGGCGTTGCAGTCTAGGCTCCTGCAGCACGGAGGCCTGGCCTCAAGTAAAGGTGAAAGTCCCTGCCCCCGAGTGAGCCTATCTAGATTGGGGCTATTTTATCCCCAGAAGCCCTGGGTCCCAAATCCAGCTCAAGCCCATCCCTGCCAGCCGCTCCTCCCAGTGACTTTTAGCAGCTCCAAATCTCTACATCAGCAGAAATGATCCAATCTGAAAAAGAAAGAGAAATGGAATGGTGGGATGGGAATAAGTGACCTAACACACATGCATATAGAGTCCCAGGAGACAAAAAAGACAATAAAGAGAAAACTTTAAAGAAATGATAGCTTGGGCTGGAAAGATAGCTTAGCGGTTAAGAGCACCGACTGTTCTTGCAGAGGACCCGGGTTCGATCCCCAGCATCCACATGGCGGCTAAGAACCGTCTGTAACTCCAATTCCAGGAGAACTCCAGTTCCAGGGGAATCCGACACCCTCTTCTGACCTCCGTGGCATTGCACGACACGGGTGCACAAACCTGCATGCAGACAGTACATTCATACACATATGAAAATAAATAAATAAATAAAATTAAAAAAAAGAAATGATAGCCAAGATGAAAACATGCTACGGAGTCAAGAGGTCCAGCCAACCCAAAGCAGAATAAAAACACACATAAAACATGCCTACAGAGTCAAGAGGTCCAGCCAACCCAAAGCAGAATAGAAACCACACCTAAAACACAGCTTTGTCAGCTAAAACCACAAATCAGAAGAAAATATTTAATGCAGATGGAGGGAAATGGGGATTGGTCAGAGAGTAGCAGTGTAAGTGCTGGCTGACTCCTGGGAAGGTGGAGGGACTTCTTTAGAGTGGCAGAAGAAAAGGAAAGCTTTAACCTAGAATTCTGTGCCTGGCATGTCTAACTTCCTTCCTTCCTTCCTTCCTTCCTTCCTTCCTTCCTTCCTTCCTTCCTTCCTTTCTTTCTTTCTTTCTTTCTTTTTTTCTTTCTTTCTTTCTTTCTTTCTCTTTTTTTTCCTTCTTGTGAAAAATAAATGCATCTTTGGATAAGAGGATATTTAAAAAATTTATAGTCACAAGGTTGCACTTTGAGATAAAAAGATGTTTTCAGGCTCAAGGGAACTGACACCAAATGGAAAGCAGATCTAGACAGTGGACAGAAGCATATCAGAGATGACACGTATAGAATTAAATGTGAGGATTAGATTCCTTTACTCCATCTATTGTGTAAAAATATGTGACTGCCAAGCATGGTGGCCCATGCCTTTAATCCCAGCGCTAGAGAGGCAGAAGCAGGTGAGTCTCTGTGAGATTGAAGCCAGCCTGGTCGGCATAGTGAATTCCAGGCCATTTGACTCTACAGGGAAACTATCTCAAGAAAAGACCAAAAATGAAATAAAATAAATAAAATACATGACTGCATTAGTCACTTTTCTGTTGCTGCAATCAAACCACCATGACCAAGGGAACTTGTAAAAGGAAGAGTTTATTTGACCTTACAATTGATGGTTCCAGGAAATTAAGAGTCAGTCCAATGTGGCAGGGAGGCATGGTGGCCGGGGCTGGAGCAAAAAGCCAAGCTTCCAATGAGCACAGGAAGTCAAGAGAGAGAGAGAGAGAGAGACTGGAGACTGCAAGGCTTGTTAAACTCTCTACGTGACATACTTCCTCCAGCATGGCCACACCTTCTGAGACCCCCTAAAACAGTACCACCAACTGGGGACAAAATGTATGAATACTTAAAGCCTATGGGGGACACTCTCAGTCAAACCACCACAATGACTGATAACATTTGGTGGTTTATTAAACATTAATCAGAATTAAAATCTAAGAAGCAGTGGTGTGAAGAAGGGAGGTGGGTGGGGTTGTACTGTTCTATGTGCAAGTCTTTTACATTTTACATGAAGTGGTTCAATGTTTGTTTAAGTTGATGGGGAAAAGTTAAAGTTGTGTTTTTTCTGACTCTATAAGCAAGCATTAGAATGACTGTGCAAAGAGCCAAGGGCAGAGCATCACCAGGGAGTTTAAAAATATTAACTAATGTTCAAAGAGGCAAAGAAGAAGGAGCAAAAAAGCAAAAGTAAAAAGGCAATGAGAAAGAATAGTCAGCTGAAACCATTAGCTGGCAGTTCCATTAGCTATAAATGGACCAATGCCTCTGTTAGAAGGAAGGCTTTACCAGACTAGAAGGCTAAGGATATGGCTCTGTGGCAAAAGAGGACTAGGGATGTGGATCACTGATAAAGACCTTGTATAAGGACATAGGTTCAATCCCCAGCACTGTCAAAATAAATGGGTAGATAAAAATTACAAAGCAAATGGTACTCTATGCTATAGGAGACTATTTTATTTTAAATGTTTATTTTGTTATTTTTATTTGTGTGTTCAGTATGTGTCTGTGTAAGTGTGTATGTGTGTATTTGAGTGTTGTAGGAAGTAAAAAGAGCTGGAGTTACAGATGGTTGTGAGCCTCTGGGTGTCAGAATGGAATTATGGTCCTCTGCAAGAACAGCACACTCACTGAGCTGCTGAGCCACCTCTCCAGCCTTGAGGCTGTATTTTAAATACAAAGAGACATAGTTTGAAATAAAAAAAGATAATAAAAGATCAAAATGCCAACAATGAACTTAAAAAATCTGCAGTAAATTAATATTAACTACTCAGTATCAGATAAAACAAATTTAAGACAATTACCAGAGATAATGAATCAATTCCTCAGTAAAATGTAAGAATCACAAATGTGTGTAAATCTAATAAAATCACTTTTAAAATGTAATGCAATAACAGAATTGAAAGAAATGCAAATTTGCAGTCATGATTGGATTTTTAAAAATTATTTATTTATTTATTTATTTATTTATTTGAATGTACTGTCTGCATGTAGGTCTGTGCACCCGTGTCGTGCAATGCCGCGGAGGTCAGAAGAGGGTATCGGATTCCCCTGGAACTGGAGTTCTCCTGGAATTGGAGTTACAGACGGTTCTCAGCCGCCATGTGGGTGCTGGGGATCGAACCCGGGTCCTCTGTAAGAGCAGTCAGCACTCTTAACCACTAGGCCATCCCTCCAGCCCCATGACTGGATATTTTAATAAGACTTTCTGAGTAATTGACAGAACAAGTAGATGAAGCAAGGAACAAGGATAGAAATGTTTTGAAATACTACTCACACCATACTGGCCTAATGGCTCTCATAGAACACTCACTGATAACTTCAGATTGTATCTTATGTCTACACTGAACCTTTGCCCAAACAGTTGATGTGTTTAGCCAAAATCAAATTTTAATAAATTTCCAAACACTAAAATACTGTATATTCTCTAATCACAGTGGAATTAAATTAAAAATTGGTGCCAGAAAGATATCTAGGAAAGTCTTCTGCCTGCCAGACATTTGGGAATTAGGCAACACACTTCTGAATAGCCTGTGGGTCAAAAAATTAAAGTATAACTATTTCAAACTGAGAGTTAACATGTAACAAATTCTTTTTATTTTTCATTTTATTTGGAACAAGTAAATAAAAGGAATAAAAATTCAAAATCAATTATATTAGGTCATATACTCCAAGAAACATGACTGCCAGGAAGATGGATGGGTAGGTAGGCAGACTGACAAATATAACATGGGAAATACACAGATACATAGGTGATAGATGTTAGGTAGGTAGATAGATAGATAGATAGATAGATAGATAGATGGTTGATTGATAGATTATAGATAGATAATAGAGAGAGAGATAGAGAGAGATGATAGATTGATGATATAGAGATAGATGACAAATGATAGATAGATGATAGAGATAGATATATGATAGATAGATATAGATAGATGATAGATAGATAGTAGATAGATACATACATACATACATACATGAGAGAGCAAGATGACAGGTAATAGATGATAGATACATGATAGATGACAGATGATAGATACATAGATACATAGATGAGATAAACTAACATGATTGATTGATATATAGAGGATATATATACACATATATATATATATATATAGAGAGAGAGAGAGAGAGAGAGAGAGAGAGAGATTATATGAGATGATAGATGAGAACCAGCTGACAGGTAATAGATAATAGATGACAGATGATATATACATAGATGAGATAAACTAACAAATATATGACAGATGATAGAAAGATGATAGATGATGGATAGATGATAGAGAGATAGATGATAGATAGATAGATAGATAGAGAGATAGAGAGATAGATAGACAATAGATAGATAGATAGATAGATAGATAGATAGATAGATAGATAATAGATAGTGGATGACTGGAGAGCCAGGAGAGCAGGTCAATTCAAGGACCTGGGAACCACAAAGGTTAATGTCTGAGGGCTGAGGAAATGTTCTGTTAAGGTTCTCTGTGGTTGGGTGTTGCCCAGTCACATCAGTGAGGGTGGATCTTCACTCAGTCCATCCATTGGATTGCTTCCCAAAGTACACTCATAGATACTCCCATGATCCCATTTGTTCTATCTGGGTAACCCTTAGCCCTAACTGTCACATCAGCAACTCAAACACTGCGGCCAAGGTTGTAACTTATTGGTGTACATTAAACAAATGAGTAGAATTAAATTACTGAAAATAAGAATATAAATCAAAAATGAAGAAAATAGAAAAAGAAAGTAGATTTCAATGTTAATTATTTTTTATATTTATAGTTATTCACTTATTTTGGAGTGGCATGTATATGCCACAGCACACACGTGGAAGTCAGAGGACAACTTGTGGAAGTTGGTTCTCTCTACCATATGTGTTCCTGGGGTCAAATCAGGCTTGGTAGCAAACTCTCTTACCTGCTGAGCCAGTTAACTGGCTAATTCTTTAGATAGCTTAGTACAATAAAGAGAAATCAGAGAATATAATTTTACAGCAAATTTAAAAAATTTACCATAAGATGAAATTGGAAGATATCTTAAAATCACAAGTTACCCAAAGTATAACTGAATGAAATGGAAAATATGAATATCAGCTCAGATTGGAATCCTTCTACAAAATAATTGACCTGAACTTGGCAAATGTTCAGTCTAGGGCTGGGATGTAGCTCAGCAGTACAGCATTGACGAGGGTGCCCAAAGCTCTGGGTTCAATCCCCAGTGGTGTAAAAAACAAAGCCAAAAAACAGTCCTACCTTTGCCAGACATGGTGTCACAAACCATTTTATCCCAGCACTGGGGAGACAGAGGCAGGTAGATCTCTGTGAGTTCAAGGCCAGCCTGGTCTACATAATGAGTTCCAGGTCAATAAGGGCTACATAGTGAGGCCCTCTCTCAAAACAACAACAACAACAACAAAATCAAAGTCAGTAATATAAAACAGGATGAAAATAAAAAGTCAATAATGAAAAACTAAGGCCATAGGGCTGGAGAGATGGCTCAGTGGTTAAGCGCACTGGCTGTTCTTGCAGAGAACCAGGATGAGTTCCCAGCATCCCCATGGTGGCTAACAACCATTTATAACTCCAGTTTCAGGGGATCCAACGCCCTCTTCTGACCTCCAAGGACACTGCATACACATGGTGCACTTACCTACAAGCAGGCAAAACACTCATACAAATAAAATTTAAAAAATCATGAATAAATTTAAAATTTAGGGTTATGAAAATAAAATGGATCTTGTATCCCAGAACAAAAGGAAACTTGGGAAGGTCATTCTGGCAAAGAGGTGGGCATTTGAGTGTTTCTGTATTAGATTTTTTTTGTATTAGATATTTTATTGGGATTAACGTCCCTGATTTTGATAACTGTACTGTAGTTATGAAAAAATTAGGTCCTTGGGTAAAAGCAACAAATTGGTATAATGTCTTTAGCTACAAGCTGAATCAAAGTGATGTGGTGAAATGCACCATACACACACACACAGACACAGACACAGACACACACACACACAGACACACACACAGACACATAGAGACACAGACATATACACAGACACACAGACACAGACACAGACACAGACACACACAGAGACACATACACACACACAGACACAGACACACATACACTCAGAGACACAGAGACACAGACACAGACACACAGAGACACAGACATACACACACACACACACACACACACACACACACATGCATGTACGCACACGCCAGAAAGAAGGAAGAACAAAGCAGTGAAACAAATGAAGTAGATTGTCAACAGTTGTGACTAATCTCCTTTGTGGGACAGCGATCCTGGACTCAGACATATCTTGAGTGTATGCAGGCTACCAATCTGCTTAATACACTAGGCAGAGCAAAAAATACAGGACATGCCCTATTTTCTGCTGCACACACTCAGATGTCATGAGTTGGCTTGCCTGTCAGCATCCCCCTTTTCTGAATTTGCCCCATGAGTTGGGATGACCTGTGATGGTGTGGAGGTCTAGGATTGGTCACTGGGAGGTGATGTCACATGATGTAGAGGCTGCTTGTTGCATAAAATAAACGGATTTAAGTCAGGCCTGGTGGCATACTTATATAAGCTGCTTGTTGCATAAAATAAACGGATTTAAGTCAGGCCTGGTGGCACATGCCTTATAATCCTAGTACTTGGGAGGCAGAGACAGGCAGATCTCTGTGAGTTCAAAGCGAACCTGGTCTACATAGCGAGTTCCAGGACAGCTGGTGCTTCAGGGAAACCCTGTCTCAAAAAGACCAAATAAATAAATAAATAAATAGATTTGTGGTCCCTGGGATATTACTGGAGTAACCCCACACCCACCCCCTTCAGCCTGTTCCACTGTAGGGTCAGCAGCCCCATACTCCTGTAGTCTTTCTGCAACTTTTGGGCATGTTTGAAATTATATCTAAACAGTATGTTAGGGCTGGGAAAATGGCTCAGTCAATAAAGTGCTTTCCACAAAAGTATGAAGATCTAAATTTAGATCCCTAACACCTATGTAAAAAGCTGGTGTGGCAGCACACGCCTGTAATCCCAACACTGATGGAAGGGTACTGGGGAGATAGGCAGAGCCTAGAATCATTGGCCAGGCAAATCAGTGAGCTCCAGGTTCAGTGAGAGATCTTGTCTTAAAAAGCTGGAGAGCAATCGGTAACCTATGGCCTACGCAATGGTAACCTATGGCCTACGTTCCTACAGGAACGCTTACACATGTGTACATATCCATGTGAACATGTGTACATATCAATGTGAACATGTAATATATCAGAAAGAGAGAAGGAGAGATAGGGAGGGAGGGGGAGAGAGAGAGAGAGAGAGAGAGAGAGAGAGAGAGAGAGAGAGAGACCAGTGTTATGGAAAGCCATCTCAGTAACCTTTCCTTATACCAGCTGAGCCAGAGCCTTTGGTGGGTCTTGAAGCCCTTTGGGGGATGCTTTGTAAATCTGGGTCCCAGCCTCTGGACTGCAAGAGCAGCCTCTTTCCTCCCCAGCCACTGCAGAACAGGGAAACTGGGCTGCGAGCTCTGGACCTCTCGGGTATACTAGGTCTTGAGCAAGACTGTTCAAGGGGCATTCTCACAGCTTAATCACAATTAACTATTTTTATCATTGCTTTACATCACTTCCTTCCTTCTTACCAAATTAACAAGCCTGGGGAAGGTAAGATACATGGGAGAGAGCAGAAGGAGTACTGAAAACATGGTGTAGAGGTGCTGTGGCTAGTGCCTGAAGCCACGACTCTTTCTGACTCTATTGTGAGGAGCATCCTCCACGTGGACTCAGAAAGCAAAACAGTCAGCAAGGGTTGTTTCCTGAGGCTGTGTGGCCCATTGAAGGATGGGAGAGGGTGCTCCCCTGCCTCCTCCCACCTGTGGCTGCCGGCCTGAATGTCAAGTATCCTTGGGGACTTGTTCATACCAGTGTCTTATTTACATTTCTGACACCCTCTTGCAATCTGGTCTCCTTTTCCTCAAAACCTTGAAATGAAACCTAGATTAAGACCTCAGTAACACCAGAGTCTGTGTCTCTCTGAGCACATGATCTCTAGGATGGCTAGTTGAATTGTCTTGCTGAAGATGTTCTGTTAGGGGCCAGGTCAGAAAGAAGTTAATCAAAAGGAAAGGGTTAAGCATGCAGGAGCAACTCTCTAGTTTAGCAGTTCTGGTTCCCATAGTTACTCCCTCCCACCTTGAGTTATTAGTTACCAGAGCTCCCTGAGGTCAGGATGAACTTTCCCAGCCCTGTAGGAGTGCTTCTCGCCCCCTAAGGAGCCTGCTACTCTCCAAGGGACTTCATGGCTGCTAAACACAACCATTGTTTCAAACAAAGGGGTACAGAACAGGTGGACTGATCCAATGAAAGACTGCCTGGTCTGCCACCACCAAGGCCTCACCAATCAGAGAAAGGGTCACCACAACCACAGTGGAAATGCCCTAGCTGGGAATAAAAGTGGGAGAGGATCGGACCTCGGGGCCGCTGCCCTCCAGTCCCATGGGAGTGTGCTCGGCCCGACGAGTTGATCTGTCTCTGTCACTGTCTCTGTGTTGTATTCTATACTTTTTCCTTGATGCAATGTTCTTTTATTAAAGCTTTTCCTCCACAGTTTTTGGCCTCTCGAGAGATTCTTTGGTAGAGTGGCATTTCTAACTCAACAGTTCTAGATTTTGTCCCTGTGATTATGACCTATTTGGGAGAGGGCTCTTTGAAAACATGATCAAGGGTCTCCAGGTGTATAGTCACTTTTCTGTTGCTGTGATAAAACCACCATGACCAAGAGAACTTATAAAAAGAGTTTATTTGAGTTTATGATTGACAGTTCCAGGGAATCAGAGTCCATTGTGGCGGGAAGGCATGGTGGCCGGGGCTGGAGCAGCAAGCCGAGGGTCACATCTCACAATGAGCACAGGAAGTCAAGAGAGAGAGAGAGAGAGAGAGAGAGAGAGAGAGACTGTAATACTTGTTAAACTCACTAAGCCCGCCCCCAGTGATGTACTTCCTCCAGCGTGGCCACACACCTTCTGAGATCTCCCAAAAATGTCGCCACCAACTGGGGACAAAATGTCTGAATACTTAAAGCCTATGGGGGTCATTCTCATTCAAACCACCACACCAGGTAAGGTCAGCCTACACTTAGGATTGGTCCCAGGTGCAATGACTGGTGTCTCTGTGAGAGGCAGAAAACTGGGGTATGAGACCCAGACAGACACATTCTGAGACAGTGTGCAAAGACTGAGGCAGAGATCTGGGAGGGAGCCCCCTTCACTAAAGCTCTCTGAAAGCACCCGTGATTCCAGGCTGCGGGAACCAGCTTCTGGGGAATAAATGTGTGCTGCTTTCAGCCCCCACTCTGCTGTGCTGCAGCAGCCCAGGAAGCCAGAGCCCTGCAGGCTTTGCCTATCTGCGTTGCCTCTCCGTCTAACAGTCCCGCATCTGTGTGGTGCAGCTGCAGTTGGTGCAGTGAGCTCCTGGGTCAGGAGCCCTAGGGCTCCTGGGGCCACATCCACCCATCTATCTGAGGCGTCCTGGCTTCTCTGTGAGGGTTCTGTCTCTCCCAGCATGCACCAGCACCAGAGCAGCAAGAAGGAATGAGCAATTAGCAGGTCTCAGGAGGCCCCTGGGAAGTGGAGATGGAACCCCAGGAGCAAATCAGCCCCAGAGTCGACCTGGGGAGTTATCTGAACAAAAATTTACATCCATAAAATGAATAACTAAAACCTTTTCCATTTTTCACTTTCAATCAGGCTGCATTTGTAAACATCTTTATTCAGTTTTCACTTTGGACAGGGATAGCATTTAAATTTTAATTTCAGTGGCTGGAAACACCGGGGCTGTTCTTCTTGCCCATCGTTTTCTTGGAAAAGATCAGGAGCTCCTTGCCAAAAGAAAAATAAGCTAATAAATAATGAATACAGGACAAATTACTAATGTTTAAATTTTCATACTTCTATGAATATTTCAGCAAATAGGTGGAGGCTCTCTCAGATCATGATAATAAGGCCCCCAGGGAGCCACCTTCTTCCCCAGGCCCTCTTGATGTTATTATGCAAAATCAACGCAGGCGCTACTTCCATTTTCTAGTTCATTGGAGAGACATTTCTTTTCAGGCTGTGCCTTCAGTACCTGCCCAAAGCACTTCCTGAGGCCAGCGCCAGCTCCTCAGCCGGCACTGACAACGTGCTTGTCCTAGCCTGCCCTTGAGGTGGCATGTCAGGAGCTTGCCTGTGACAGAGCTGGTTCAAGTTCTTACTGAGCAGGTGGGAACAGTGCCAACTGTCTGGGCACACACATGCACACAGACTCACATATGCATGCACTCAAACACTCACACCCTAACACTGATGTATGCACACTGCACACTCACACACTCACACCCCAAGGCACATTAACTCATGCACATGTCACAACTACATACTCACATGCACACATACACTCATGCATGCACACTCTAACATGCACTTAACACACTCAGGAGTGCACTCTCACACACTCATGTGCACCACACCTGTATTTACTGTCTAACTCCATTTCCTGTTGTTATGATAAAACACCCCACCAAGGTGGGCGAGGTGGTGCTTGCCTTTAATCCCAGCACTCATGAGGCAGAGGCAGGTGGATCTTGGTGAGTTCAAGGCCAACCTGGTCTACATACTAAGATCCAGGCCAGATAGGGCTACAGGGAGACCCTGTCTCAAAAAGACCAAAAACAAATAAATAAATAAATACCCCAGCAGAAACACTTAATGGAGAAAGGGCTTACTTGGCTCATCATTCTAGGATACAGTCCATTACTGAGGGGAAATTGTGGCAGCAGGAATTTGAAGCAGCTGGTTATACCACAGTCACAGTCAAGTGCAGGGAGCACAAATTAACGCATGCTAATGCTCAGTTCCTTTCTCCACTCTGCCACCCACAGTGCATGGGTCTTCCTACCTCAATTAATATAATCAAGATACCACTACCCCCCACCCCCTGGACAAGACAAGCTAATCTAGACAATTCCTTCTGGAGACTCTCTTCCCAGACGACTCTAGATTGTGTCAGGTTGACAGTTGAAACTAAGCATCACATGCATGTGCACACACACTGATACATGCCCCACACACATACTTGCCTACTCACAGTGGTGTATACACATTCACACAGACACACACACAGACACACACACACACACACATGCACACGCACATGCACACGTGTACGCACACACACTCCCATACAGTAAAACTCACTCATGTAGCCACATGTGTAGATGTACAGACGTAGTCACAGTCTCTCACAAACATGCCCCATCCTACTAAGTTGGGGGGCTTTGCCTGGGGCCCCCTAGAAACATCCGTTCAGGCTTTGGCTTTGGCTGGGTTCTCTTTAACATTCTGGCACACCATCATGCAACTCCAGCCCTTTGCTCTTGCTTGAGCCTTTAGAAAGATAATTAAAGCTGAACTCAGTCAAAACCTTTCTAAATTTTGTAAGACATTTGCTAATATCATAAACTGACAATATCGTTTTTTCTACGTGCATAAAAGCTTAAACATAAAAGTCTGGGGTTCAAGCCCCTGAGTTTCTTGTGAGCAACACAGATTCTGCCTTACTTTGTTCTTACTCATAGTTACAAATAATGTCACCAGGAGAGCAAGTCTGGACTGACAATTGGCCACTTTACCTTTAAGGGGCACTTAGGGCACAGCTGGGAGATGTGGAGTGTGGCCCAGGCCCAGGGGTCCAGGCATGTCCAGAGGAGCAGCATCATAGGTCTGGAGAACGACTCTCCTTGGGAAGCCATCTTCCTCAGCATTGGCTACAGGCACCTGACCCCGCTCTGCAGCAGGAGGCATGGAGGCCTCGCTGCCTGTAAGAACAGTTTGGGGACCCAGGCTGGATGATTGTACGGGAACTCTCTCAGCCAAAGATGAGGACATCCATGAGCCAGGCGCTGTCAGTCCCTATGTCCACACCCCACTGCTGCCCACCCTCTCCCTCCCTGTTCTACCCTTTAGAAGACTGAGACTGGCTGTGTCCCTTAAGGGACAGACATCCAGGGGTGAGCATCATGGGGGTGTCCTCAGTGATGGCCAGGCTTCTAGGACCCTCTGAGAACACCTTTTTGACCACTAAGATGGCTCCTGGCTAGGCCCACCTAGGCTCCAAGGACCTCAGTGATGCAGCCCTGTCTCCTGTGGGTTGCTTCTAATCCAGCCTCCTGCTCGTCCATCTCAGTCCAGAACGGACCCAGACACAGCTCTAGGCCATGTCAGTCATACAACCAGCCTGCCACACCCAGGTTTACTTAAACACTGCAGAGCCCAAGGGAGGCGTGGTGTGTCCTCACAGCGTGCTCAAAGACTCTGTGGTATTTACAACAGACTTAATGGTGGCTCCTCAGAAGATCTCCCTGAGTTCCATGGGAAGTCCCCTCTCCACAGACCTCACTGCTGGCAAATCTGGGCAGACGTCGGGGATACTGTGAGCTGCTGAGGGAGGCAGGTGGCACGGCTCTCACACACCTTTGTCAAATAACTAGAAGATGCAGAGGGGTAAAATTTCACTGAGGGCCAGAGAGCCAGGCCACACCAAGAGGGTAACTGCCTCCCAAATGGGGGTACAGATAAGTCCTGTTTGCACAGGGTACCTCCGCAAGTGGCTTACCTGCTTACTGCTTGTGGAGCCGCTCCGGCCATCCAGTGTTCTAAGGTCAGAGATGTGGCCATGGCAGCCCCTTAGCCTGGGGCGTGCAAGCCCCAAAGTCGGCCTACGCCTCCTCCAGGCTGTATATTCAAGTAGCTCTCTGGGTCAGCCCTACACGGACAGCTTGGCACTTTGCCCTCTTCACCCTGTGCACAATTGAGGTTGCCTCCTGAAAGTGCACAAATGAAGACCCCTCCATGTCTTCTGGGGTCCAGGAGTATGAATGCTAGATCATTGGGCTACTTTCCAGATGTCCATGCTGGGGCTGGTGGCTGCTAGGTGCCCAAGAGTCCCTGCTCTGCAGTGCGGCCATTCAGCATGGCCTTTGGCTACTTGTCACCAGACAGTGAGGTCACAGGCCACAGCCTAGTTTAGTTAGTCTCCTCCAGCTGAGTTGGGGGGGTAGATGGTGACATTGTCCTCTCAGATCAGTGCATCCTGTCACAGTGTTTACACAGCTGCCTGCTGCGCCCTGATGCTCAGAGAACAAGAAGTGCCCTCTGTCACCAGGCTGAGTGAGCGTGAGAGGCTCTGTGCAGGGCTCCTAAGAATGCTGTGAGGTCCACGCCTCCCCGAGTGGCCTGCAGCGATGGATAGAGGTTGGTCAGGGCCCTTTCTTCTGAAGATTGGTGGCCAAGAACACTCTGCTCAGTTGTATGCTCAGAGCCCTGACTCAAGTCTTTGGAGCTTCTGCAGTCAGAAGCCCAAGAGGCAAAGCCAGGGGTCTGAGTATAAAAAACCCTGTCACTGGACTCCATTTCTTGAGCACCCAACAAACGCTACACCTCATCTCCCACTCATCCAGACTTTGCACCTGCCTCACAGACACCAGTGAGTGAACTGGGAAGACCCAGTTCCCAGCACCTAAGGAAAAGCCAGGACGAGTTTCTCTTTGCTCGTATCTCAGAAAAGTCCCCCTTGGCCACCACCAGATTCCCAATCTTTTCCCAAAGCCTCTGTCACTTGTGATGGAACTAAATTGGCAGGTTATGAGCATGTTTCTCACATAGGAACATCTATTTTTCCTTATAGGAAGCAGGCTACAGAAAGGGGCAAGTACAGAGCCTCACGCCAGCCAGTAGGGCGCATGCGGAAGGGGGAACAAGGCTCCATTGGCAACCCCATGTTCTCATGATGAGAGCTGGGTGCAGCCTTGAGTGACCTGCCCAGACACTGATCCGCTGTTCACCTGCTGGTCCTCAGGAGGATACTGGGATGCTGTTGACGTCACCAACTCTCCCAGTCACAGACACAGATACACACACACACACACACACACACACACACACACACAGCTGCTTATACATATAGGTATGTTCACAGTCATACTCAAACACACATGGCACACATGTACACATATACCTGGGCCATGTGAAAATAAAAAGCAGCAGCCCAGCTTCTCAGGACCCAGAAAACTTCCAGGAAGACAGTCACAGCCTCTTAGCCCAGTGTATGAACACAGAGAAAAAGAGCATTCTTCCAAACGCCGTGCTTGAACAGAAACTGCAGAACAAGCTCGTATATCAAATCAAGGCTCAAATTCCATGTGAAATCCTAGCAAACCACATTTAAAGAAGCCAAACAGAATGCCAAACTGGGTCCTGGAGCAGAAGCCGCCCCGCCTACAGGGCATCAGCCTCTAAATTAATCTATACTTTGAGTACCATTCCAGTGGAAATGTCAACAGTATGCTTTCAGCACGTGTGTGTGTGTGTGTGTGTGTGTGTGTGTGTGTGTGTGTGTATGTGTTGTGTGTGTGTGTGACTCAGCATTTACATAAACATGCAAATATAGGCTTGAAAGATGCTAAGAAAAGAGACCGGAGAGGCTCAGCCTGGCACAGCAGATGCAGAAACATATTGGACATCAGAACAACATAGTATGTGTGAGCCCTGCACAGAGATCCGGGAAGAAACCAAACTAGACTATACCATGATGGGGTGTGTGTGTGTGTGTGTGTGTGTGTGTGTGTGAACCCTACACAGAGGTTCAGAAGAAACCAGACCAGAGTGCACCAAGACAGCACGTGTGAGCCTGGCACAGATCCAGGAGAAGCCAAATGGGAATCTGCAGGACGGCGTGTGCAGGAGGGCTGTTTGGCTTACTCCTCACACCGGAGTCAACTGCTTTATCAAAGCCCCAAGAAGCCAAGCTTCTGAAGAGCAGCAGGGGCCAGGTTTGCTTTGAGGGTTGGAGCAGGTGGGTCTTCCCAAGGAGATAAGAGACTCGGCTACATTTAATTTAAAAAATTCTGGCTGACAAAAATCAAAGTAAGCCAAATCAAAGAAAATAACAACAAAGCAGGAGAAATATTTTGAATTCATATCACAAAGTGATAATTTCCTTAGCCTCTACAGTGCCTGACAAATCCACTGAAACTTGCCAAGAATCAAACATAAACCTATAAACTACACAGTGACCAGCTGACAGAAAGGAAACAAAGCTGACATCCACAGAAAGATGCTCCAATTAGCTCATAAATAAACACAAGTTAGAACCACAAGGAGAAAACCTGTTCTCCCACCATACTGGTGACATTCAAGGAGTCTGACAGCAACTTGTGTAGACAGGTTGTGAGGAAACAGCAACACTGTTCCTTGTCAGAGGAAATATAAATCCATACATCATTGGGGTGAGAAGTTCATCCGTGTTGGCAAAATTTTAGATGCACCAAGGCTGTGATGCGGACTCCTTGACAGACACATAGGCGGACAGGCAGGATCAGTGTGTGCCGCTCTGGCTCAAGAACAAGGTTGAGCAAAAGCAAACTGGGAAATAGGTTGCAGAGAAATCTTCCCTCCTGTCTTACCCCTAATTTATTGCGGACAACTCTAACTAGACACCAGCCTCTCTGAAATGTCTCCTCTCCCCGCGTATTTAATGCCCCTGGGGGCCCAAGCCCTTTCCTTTGTCTTCTTTTTTTTTTTTTTTTTGGTCTTTTTGAGACAGGGTCTCCCTGTAGCTCCGGCTGTCCTGGAACTCACTATGTAGACCAGGCTGGCCTTGAACTCACAAAGATCCGCGTGCCTCTGCCTCCCAAGTGCTAGGATTAAAGGCGTGCGCCACCACGCCCGGCACTGTTTCCATACTCCATACCTCTGTTGAAATGCCTACAAGCTCTCAGGCCTCCCTGGCTGCTGCTTTGTGTTTCTTCTCCTTTTCTGGAGATCCTTAAGTACACAGGAAAATTAAAATATTAACATCAAATATAATGTATATCCTGTTAGTCTATCATATTTCAGTCTGCTTTGTAGGGCCCCAGATATTAAACCTAAAAGAGGAAAAGGGTTTTTTTTTTCTTTCAAGATAGATGGGAGACATGGAGATGGCCTGAGTTTTCCAGAGCAATTTTGTCCCCGAGGGACACATGTCTGCAGACATTTTTGGTTTCCATGATCAAGGTGGGACCCAGTGTTCCTGACAGCAAATGCCACTCAACTTCCTATAATGCAAAGGCAGGTCCCCAAACAAAGAGCTATGTGGCCCGATGTGTCTGTGCCGAGGCTGAGGAGCCCTGATTTGAAGAGGCCAAGCTACAGTGGTTGTTGCTGCCACACAGGCCCCTTGTAAACGATGATTTACTCAGGTAAATGGATGGTACTTTAGAAAGTGAGGAAAGAAAGGACGGACTTCTTTCTTAGAAGAAAGTGAAGCAAACAGGTCTCAATGTAATGCTGTTTCTGTGAACAAGAACAGAGCACCTGTGCCCTGTCATGTGCATGGCATGCCGCCTGTGCGTGGCATGGCTGTATAATGTAGGGATGAGGCAAGGAGCACTGCATGACAGCTGCAGATCTGTCAAGTGAAAATACAGGAAACTAAATGTAATCTGAATGTCAGCTAAAAATGAATCAGGTCTTTAGCATTCTGATAAAATATTTACATACGATTGTACAGTACAGAAAGTCACTTGTTATCTGATTCCATGCTTAACCAGTGCCCCGTGTGTCACCTGGCTGACCCGCCCAGGAGGGTGGCAGGCAGGGCAGAATGGAGATGTCACTGTGAGCTTATTCTTTGTGAAGGGATACTGACACATTTACAGATCAAGGGAGAAGGTCAACCAATGGAGAAAGACCGAGGGGGAGAGAGAGAGAGAGAGAGAGAGAGAGAGAGAGAGAGAGAGAGAGAGAGAGAGATGCAGGAGGCGGGAGAGGCAGGAGAGACAATTTCCTAGTGATTTTGAGACACTTGAAGTGCTAGAACACTCCATGTATGTGGGATGCTAGGATGAGTGTTGGGGTGTTGGGGATATTGGATGTCAGGGGTGCTGGGACATTAAGGAAGTTGGAAAGGTGGGTGTTAGTGATGCTAATGTGTTAGGGTTTCTGGGGTGCTGGTGTATTGGGATGTTAGGGTTCTGTGCTTTTAAGGCAGGAGTACAGAGCCCTCCCTTGGGCCACCAGGGAAGTGCAAGAATCCACCTGCCAATGTCCTCTCTCTTCTGGGGTTTGCCCTTGGAAAAGGTACAGATGGAAGATAAGGGGGAGTCTCCTTCTGCTCTCTGCTCCCTTTCCCCTCCCTGAAAACATGAAGTCTCTTCTCCTGGTGAGGGACCAGGCAGTGCAGTCTTGGTCTGTGGGAGAGGAGCACGCTGTCTTCCCCGTCTGTTCTCTGCCCACCCCTCAGCCTGGTTTAAGCAGATGCTCTGGTGATGTCTGAGGATGAGGGGGCTGTGCCCCAGCTTCTTGGATCAGCAGAAGGTCAGGTGCACACTCTCACTCACTTGTGGTCACATTCGTATACACATACTTCACACAGTACACACATACTGCACACAGTATACACATACTGCACACAGTGTACATTCCCATACTTGCATTCACAGACATTGCTTTCTCACATTCACACACAAACATACTCATACAACACAGACACCTACAGTCAACACATCACACGCTCTCACATTCATACACTCATACACTTCACATAGTCTCATTTGCATACTTATGTTCATACACATTCAATTCACACTCATACACATGTTCACTCACCACACCCAGGAGGAAACTCTGAGCTCTGCTGACTGGCTGAGAGTCCCCTAAGAGCCATCATGTTCCATGCTGCCCAACATAGAGAAGATCCATGAGGCAGATCTGATGCAGGCCACAACTCCCACCCCCACATCTCCTGATGATG
The DNA here is from genome assembly GCA_009823505.1 of Rhizomys pruinosus. Lineage (NCBI taxonomy): Eukaryota > Metazoa > Chordata > Mammalia > Rodentia > Spalacidae > Rhizomys > Rhizomys pruinosus. Next base: position 321,841 of record VZQC01015708.1, on the reverse strand, counting down.
CTGGTTAGGCTGTCCCCATAAGCCATTACTCCAGCCCAACCCGCTACCCATACTCCAAGTTTATATTCTCATGCCATCATCAAAGAAGGTTCAATGGCTCTCAAAACAGGCAGGAAGGGTGGATGGAAGATTCAGCCTTTCCAGAGCTCAAAGCTGTTCCTCCCTGGGGTGTGTGTGTATGTGTGTGTTGGGGGAGGGGGAGACAGACCAGCATCCACCAGACTCATGGACACACATGCTGGCTTCCCAGGCCCCCAGGAGCCTGCCTTCCTCCAGGGGTTCACGAGATAGTGATAGGCTCCAGACCTCAGCAATGAAGTGTGCGAGAGGTGAAGAGCTGACAACATTAATAGCTCAGATGGGCTGTGTCCAGAGGAAAATGGCCAAGGCTCTGGATCAGGACTGTGCTCCTGAGCTCTGTGTCCTGCTTTGGGGAGCCATTTGTCAGTGTAGGTCCTTCCTCCCTGCCTTTGGAGGCCCCTTAGGTCAGGGTGGCACCCTGTACTTCTGAGACTGGTCGCTGTCCCTCCTGCCCTTTCTTCTGCTCTTGCTAAGATTCCAGGTCCAGTAAAGTCCAGCTCCCTTTGGGACACCCACCTTCTGGGCCTTGCTCAGTAGTGGCATGGGCAGAAGTACTGTGACTGACTTTCTTCTCCATCTCTCTGAGATGTTTAAGGAAAATGAAGCTATCTGCTTTGGTTCACCTGATCAAATCACAAATGGTCAAGAGCCTCCTGACTTCCTGGGTTAGCAAGTAGTATAGACTTAACTGCGTTCCCCTAAAATTCTTATATTGGAGTCCTAACCCCTACCCAACCTCAGAATATGATCTTTGAAGACAGGGTCTTTATAGAGGTCATCAATTAAAAATGACCTAAATCTAGTGATTTCTGCCTTTTACCAGAAGGGAATCTGTAACAAACACATATATTCCCAGTGTACACCCCTTCGCACATGCATCCCCACAGAGAAGACACTGTGGGTGACCCAAGGGGAGCAGTTTCTGAAGGAACCCACCTGTGACATCTAGTCTGGGGTTCCAGCCTCCTGAACTTCAGGCCATGAACTCTGGCTGGGGACACTGCCTAAAGTTCTTCCCTAAGGCCGCCTGGGAGACAAAAGAGCAGGCCTGAGGGTGGAGCCTGGGAACCACATGCAGAGAATCGTCTTTATCTGGCAAGGTCAGGTAACAAAGAGAAACAGTGCAGGTTAATTACTCAGAGCTTCTAGGCCCTTGGGACTAACTTGGAGACAGACAGGAATGTGCTCTCTCAGAAGTGACTTTGGATGAACTTCAGTGGTAACGGCCACCAGAAAGTCTACGTCAGGACTTCAGGAGTGTTTACTCCACCTGACCTTCAGGAAAGGGGAAGGTGGAGGGGCTGGAAAGCAATAATGTACCCAAAACCCCTGAGCCTGAAGCCTGGGAGCCCTTCTGGACAGACGAGCATACCCTCATTCCAGGAAGGCAGTGTACCCCAAGTTCTAGGGGCAGAAGGTCCTGCATAAGGACTCCGTGGCCATCTCATCACCTCTTCAATGTGACGTGGTCATCATAGCCCTTATGACAAGCCTGTAAAGGAGTGTGACTGTTTCCCCAAACTCAATGAGCTCCCACAACATACTGAAGCAGAGGCAGGCAAGCAAAGCAGAACATGGCAGTCTTACAGCATGCCCCCATTTGTAGCCAGGGAACAGAGTGTAAGGGCTCCTAGGGCTCGCTACTCATAAATGAAACTTGAAATGGGGCATGATGTAAGACTGCCATTGTCTGTGGGCCCTGATGCTAGCTCAATATTGTCTGAAGTAAGTTGACTTCTAGGATATCCAGTGGGGTCTGGGGAGAGTAGAATTGTCCCCTGTTGGTGTAGAAAGACTCACATTTCATGTCAGAAAGGCTGGTGACTCTCTTCCTACTAAGACACTGACCCCAATGTTCCTGGGGGATATTAAGGACTTCCTGCCGTGAGTGGGTTCAGGCGCCACTTGGGCATCTGGAAGCCAGAGAGGCTCACGAGGAACAACTTGAATGAAAACCAGGTACCTACGTAGAAGAGCTTGTCGGAAGATCTCTACCGTCAACCAGAAGGTCCCTGCGCTGCCCCGGGGACTTCTGCAGATAAGGGACAGCATGTGGCACCTGTAGAGATGGGAGTGGAGTGTCACACTCACTGTCAGGGGTAGACTGGAGTTGTCTTGGCAAAATAAAAACTACATCTTGTGGGAAAACTTAGTTAAGATGTGTAGCGTTCTAAGCCAATGGTACCTCCTTAGCCACACCCATGGGGTGAGGTGTAGTGACGAAAAGATTTAGGATTGGGCCCTGAGAATTGAGTCATGATGGATATTTAAACAGACATCTTGAAATAAAATCACTCTCTCTGCATTTGGACCTCAACCTGTGTACATGTGGTGTGCTTTCCTGTGCGAGTTTTCCACGTGGGTTGTCTCAGGATGAAGTGGGCCCCACCACAAATCTCGGCAGCGTCCCCACAAATGGCAACACCAACATGGGGCATGGAGTCCAGTTTGGTAAGCTGGAATCTCTGCAAGATGGGAAATAACACTTTCAAGGAAGCTATGTTCCAGGAGGAATTGTTTTGTGAGGTATGGCATGTGTTTGTTGACTGTGTGCTGTGGTTTGCTGTGGCTGTTGTGTTTCAAGTTGTGGCATGGAGAAAGTTTAGCATTTCCAAATCAGTGGGCATGGGCTAAGGATGAACACAGAGGGAATTCTCCTATTGACTCTGCTGGTGAACCTGTGGATGGTGCTGATGGAGATTTGGCCTGTGTGCCGGAGACCCTTTCTCTAATAGGCTTTGAGAAGCTTGCATTCTCTTGTGGGTTTTCACCCACTCGGCGGGACATGATTATGCAGCCCATGGGTGCTGTTTTGGCTTCCCTGGATTGGGGGCTTCCGTTGCTTCCCCAGCCTTCCCAGGTGGCAGGTATTCAGAGAAATTGTGAGAGGAGCCCTTCCTCTCCCGTCCTTTTGCCTTCTAGAGGTTTTGAAATGTGCTTGGAACCTGCCCTGCAGCCTGGGGTCCCAGTTTCTGCCTTCTGGCCACAGTTCAGGTGGCGAAGGCTGGGGTCCCAGTTTCTGCCTTCTGGCCACAGTTCAGGTGGCGAAGGTCACACAGAGGCTGGAAGGACAGGCATGCCCGTGGAGCAAGCAAGCCTTTTGCGGCGAGCCTTCCATAGAGGTGTTCATTTGCACCTTTGCACAGACAGGCTTAGGTTGTAGAGGCAACCACCCAGGAATTAATCTACCAATATTGGCTTGCATGGAAGCTTGTGAAAAGCCAGCCACAAAACACAGTCTAAATGTGTTTTTTAAAAAAGTGTCCTCCTTAAAAATTTTTCTGTAAATAGTGTTAAATAGTGTAAAATAGTGCTTAATTCTGCTGAAGTTTCCTTTTGTCTGCTAAACTTCCCCCAAGATCTCTTCTAGAGGCCAGTCTTCTATGATGCAAATTGAGCTGGTAAATTCCAGTCTTGGTGGTGGCCCACACCTTTAATCCAAACGGATGTCTGTGAGTTCAGGGCTGGCATAGTCTACAGAGTGACCTCCCTCCAGCTCTAACTGTAAGAAAGCCCTGCCTTGAAAAGACCAAAGGCAAAATATGAAGCTGTTACATTTTTCAGTTTGTAGCTGTTTGTAGATACTCTGGTTAATCTAGTCCAATGTTTGTTCTGTGCCCCTCTCCTGCTCTGGAAACAGCGGATGGCTGGTGGGGGAAGGGCTGGCTTTACAGTATTCTGTGTTTCACTGGGAAGCATAAAGTCT
>VZQC01015708.1:225372-300242 GCA_009823505.1 Rhizomys pruinosus | reverse complement strand
AGGATCAAGAAAACAAATGATACCAAGTGCTGGAGAGGTTGTGGGGAAAGGGGAACACTCATCCACTGCTGGTGGGAATGTAAACTCGTGCAGCCACTATGGAAAGCAGTGTGGAGAACCCTTGGAAGACTTGGAATGAACTTGCCACCTGACCCAGCCATACCACTCCTAGGCATGTACCCTCAAGACTCACCCCACCACAGAGATACATGCATGACCATGTTTATTTCAGCTCTCTTCACAATAGCAAGGAGATGGAACCAACCCAAATGCCCCTCAACTGATGAGTGGATAGAGAAAATGTGGTACATCTACACAATGGAGTTCTATGCAGCAGTAAAGAAAGATGGCATCGTGAGCTTTGCAGGAAAATGGCTGGAGCTAGAGGACATCATACTGAGTGAAGTAACACAGTCCCAGAAAAACAAATGATGAATAGTATCCCTCATCTGTGGATGTTAGTGCCAATTACCTAGTTGTAAGTATTTCTTCTGCATGGCCCCTTGAGCTTTTGTCCAAAGCAGTTGGGAGTGATGCATATTAGAAACAACAACAATAACAGAAAGGACTGCATCAAAGAACTGACTGAAACAGTGAACTTATGCTCAGTCAACTTCCACATGGAGAATATTGAGAAAGACTGAGAAACAAATGAAAAGCATTTTGGCAGAATGCATGAGCTCTGGTGGGGTGGGGGTATGGGGGAGACATGGGTCTAGATTTGATAAAAAATATATAAATTAATTAAAAAATATTTTCTTTTTTGTGTATGAGCATAGCACCTGCATGTGTATAATTGCACCTGTGTCGTGCAGTGCCCATCGAGTTAGAAAAAGGCATTGGCTTCCCCTGGAACTGGAGTTAGGGAGGGTTGTTAGCCACCATGTGGGTGCTGGGAGTCCAACCCAGTCATAGAGCAGCACACGGAGGAGGCCATGGAGACAGAGGGTGCCAGTGATTGCTGGCGCAGGCGGAAGCTGGCCTTCACGTGGAGCATGGCTTGAGGGACACCTTGATTTGAGGTCTGGTCTCAAGAACTGTGAAAGAATTGTGTCTGTTGTTTGACACTACTCAGCCTGTGGTACTTTGTTATGAGAACTTAATCTAGGCCATGTATTAGTTATCTGTGGCTGTATGAAAAATGGCCACAAGCTGCAGCTTCAAACAAGGTACATTTGTCATCTGGTTATGTCTGCAGGGGAAGACTCCTGCAAGATGTTAGCCGTTTTCCTCTCTGGCAGCTGAGCTTGGAGGGGGGTCAGGGGGAGGCTTCTCAGTTCACATGGCTGCTGGCACAGTTGCTTCCTTATAGCCTAAGGACCACAAGACCTCTCCACAGGACAGCCCGCCTTAGCAGACACAGCCAGAGAGAACACCAGCTATCCCCAGCAGTCAGAGCTATGTGTGACTCAGGATAAGAGTGGCCTCTGCAGGCACATGGTATTAGTGTATTGCCTGACACAGGCTCCTCTGGGGTAGGGTGTGCAGGAGGCTACACTTGAGGTCCTAAGGATTGTGAAGCTGGATTGAGCCGAACTCCTCTGCAGCCAGGATCCTCACATTGGCTTTTAGATCCTCTGCCAAGTTGGTAACAGCTCTCTGAGAGGAACACAAGTACTCCCACCCATGTGTGCTTGTTCCCAGAAGGAAGGCCATGTCTGTTAGATCCTCCAAGCTGGTCTAGCTGAGGTCAGCTCTGACAGCCCTGCTATGCTGGTGTCTGGCAGGCATCTTGGACAATGGGGCCCCTTCTGAGCATAGCTCCTTGCTTTCTTAGGTGAAATTCCTAGAAATGGAAGTTCTGGGTGGTGGATACATATTGCAGGAGTTTCACAGGGCATGCACATAGAAAGCTTGCTTGGTGACCTCTCTGAACCTGTCAGGTCAAAGCACCATTGCTTGACTTTGTATTTCTGACCACAGTTAAGCTGGGCACGCACCACACATGCATGAGCACTTTTCCTTTGCTGGCTACATTTTCCTTTCTTTATGTGATATTTTAAAAGTAAGGTACAGGGACTGGAGAGATGGCCTAGCGGTTAAGAGTGCTGACCGCTTTTGCAGAAGACCTGGGTTCGATCCCTAGCACCCACATGGTGGCCGAGAACCGTCTGAAACTCCAATTCCAGGAGAACTCCAGTTCCAGGGGAATCCGACACCCTCTTCTGACCTCCGCGGCATTGCACGACATGGGTGCACAAACTTGCATGCAGACAGTACATTCATACACATACAGAAATAAATAAAATTAATAAAAATAAATTTAAAAAAAAAGGTAAGGTACAGCTGGCTTGTAAGAGCTTTCCTGTGCTGAGATCTACGCCCTTGGACGTCACTGTATTCACAGACCATCTAGGTGACCAGTTAGGCTTTTATAATTTTTTTTAATTTAATTTATTTTTGTATGTGTGTGAATGTACTGTCTGCATGTAGGTTTGTGCACCTGTGTCGTGCAATGCTGCGGAGGTCAGAAGAGGGCATCGGATTCCCCCGGAACTGGAGTTAAAGACGGTTCTCAGCCACCATGTGGGTGCTGGGGATCGAACCCGGGTCCCCTGCAAGAGCAGTCAGAGCTCTTAACTGCTAGGCCATCTCTCCAGCCCCGCTTTCATAATTTTTGATGTATGGAAATGTTATATTTAATACAAAAATAACATGATCTAACATTCATTCCCACCAATACTGGCCCAGATGCTATCTTTGTTGCTTTACACACGTGAACTCAATTACTTACTGGAGCCTGGCAGGGAGTGGACAAGTGCATGCTCAGAGGAACTCGCTGGCCTCCTCTCGCCTGCTGGTTCCCTTCTGACAGTCCTCACATAGCACTCCCCACATGTGAGACAGCGAAGGGAAAACTGTGCCCATCTCAGCTGCCTCTATGTGAACTTCTAGTTGTGGTTCACAGGGATCCCTGGAATGCTTTGTTTCTAGGAGGGACCCAGGACTGTTTCAGATTCACGGCTCTTTATGTGATCCACACTCTGCTCCCACTCCTAGGGAGCACTGTGCTCCCAGGGTGCTGGGGACACAGCAGCAGCAGCCCGAGTTGGCTTCCAGTAAATCTAAGGTCCTTCCTCACAGCCCAGGAAGCCTCAGGGTTTGCAGACACCCCAGAGCCTTGCTGACACTTCTCCATTTGGGCTTCTGTATCTGAAATTCTGAGTTGGAGGGGGTGAAGGAACATATGTTTAAAGCCAGAATGGCCTGAGGACCAGCTATTTACTATTTCCCAAGTTCTCTCTTGGCCTGTGCATCATGCCCAGAACTCAGGTGGAGCAGAGCAACCAGAGGTTCTGAGGCCAGGCCTCAGAGGTCTGGGGGATATTTATGGGAGGAAGAGGAGGCAGTGGAAGAGACCCCCACTTCCCAAAGCTGTCTCCAACCTGGAGCAGCCCAAGACCAAAGCGAGGGAAGATGGTACACCCACTCGTAGTCACTGCGACTGTCTGGATGAGACTCTGACGTTACAAAGGCAGAGAAGATACTGAGCCAGGCCCACAGGGACAGATGGCAGTATCTGGAGACTCTTAGCGGTCACTGCTGGGCATGCTGTTGACATCTAGTGTGCAGGCAGCAGGGACACAGTGGCAGGATGGTTGCTGCTGGACAGAGGATGATCGGGGCAAAGGGCCAAATACCAGGGCCTGGAAGCTCTGGGGTATCTCCTACAAGACCATGGCCTGCCTAGCACGAATCTTAAACTGGGCAATCTTTTCCACCAGCTTTTTTTTCAAAGTTGTTTAGCCATAGGCCGTTGCACTTTAATGTAGATTTAGTCTCACTCACTGAGCCCTTTGATCGGTGACAGTAGATGCTATTGGTGACATCTCACATGCCTGCCACAAGAGAGGATGAAGAACCTTTGCTATATCTCCTTCCCTATGTGCTCTTTTTAAAAAACTGTGTCAGCCGGGCATGGTGATACATGCCTTTAATCCCAGCACTTGGGAGGCCAGCCTGGTCTGCATATCGAGTTCCAGGCCAGCAGGGGTACAGGGAGACCCTGTCTCAAAAAGACCAAAAAAAAAACTATGTCCACGTAGTAGGCATCCATAGGGTCTCACCTAGCTGCTGAATAGGGTGGCATTCGTAATAACTGTGTTTGCCTTGGAGGGAAGACTAATGTGGGCAGAGGCAGCACTGCGGAGAACGCTGGGTCCTGCAGCAGCTGAGGGGGGCAGAGCCAGACAGCAGGCTTCATAACTGGGTATATTTTACTTTATTCTTAGTGCCTACATATGTCACAGTGGAGCAGAAATTGGCATTACCTCCGCCAAGCACGTGTACTCTTCCTATCCCGCTAAACCATCACCCGTTTGTTTCTTTCTTCCTTTCCAGAATGGTTTTGCTTTTTGATCTAGCCCACCTGTCTCTGAACTTGAAATGTGAGGAGATAGTCTGTGACTGCCTCTCAGAACTGAAGAAAATTGGAAGCCAAGTAAGTGACTTAAGGACAACCTTGGGTGGAGGCTGCAGGGCTGCACAACAAGGTGTCTGATGTGAAGACCCACCCATGCTAGACATGCACCTCCTGCATGGTTGTCAGACAGGATTCTGCTGTTCTGCTACTCCCCTTCTCCCACCTTAGTCACCATCTCTGGTTCATGTCATCATCATTTGTTCCTACAGCTCACCGAAGGGTTGTGTAATATTGCATGGTAGTAGGGATGCAGCCCTTGCCACCCTGACCCCTGGACACATATCCTAAAGGGATATGACTCACTTTTTGTGCCTAAGTCAATCTTTTCTGTCTTTAGGGATTTTTCCATAATGGGAACTCAATAACATGGATTAGCAGGGTATTGTCACTGTTATGATTTTATCTTTTAAAATATTTTATTGTTTTATTTTATGTGTATGAGTATTTCCTGCATGTATGTAAGTATACCTGTGTCATGCAATACCCTCAGTCAGAAGAGGGCATTGGATTCCCCTGGAACTGGAGTTATAGATGGTTGTTAGCTGCCATGTGGATGCTGGGAACCAAACCCAGATCCTCTGGAGAGCAGCCAGTGCTCTTAACTGCTGAACCATCTCTCCAGCCCCAATATTTTCTTATGCTTATAACAATGTTGGCCTCCATGGGAGGTCAGAGCTAGGAGTATGCTTCAGGGTGATTTGCATTTGAACTTACAAAGCTACACAAGGTGTTTCCACAGAATGGAGCATTCTTTCTCCCTGAGTGCTTGCTACTCCATCCAGGGATGAGGTTAACTGGGAGTGTTTTGGGTAGGGTGGACCTTGCTTTGACCACCACTTTCTGCTGATTTGATTTGCAGACAAATAGGGGCAGTTTAGGGAGCCAAAAGGAAATAAGAGCTGTACATAAGGAGGTGGGTGATGTTCGAAGTGTTTAAATGGAAATAAGACTCTGGCTGGACCTTGATCATCAGGTGACACTTGGACAGAACTGGGGTAAAGGGAGAAGAATCAAGGCTGGGAACACATTTGTTGTTTCCTGGGAGCAAGGCTGGAGACGCATGCTTTTTTTCTTAAGAGCAAGGCTTGGGGGCACATGTGTTGTTTCCTAAAGGCAAGGCTGGGGGGGGGGGGCGTGTGCGTTCTTTCATAAGAGCAAAGGGGGCTTATTTTGTAGCACTTTACCAAATTCTTTTTTTGTTTGTTTTCTGTTTTATGAGACAGAGTCTCACTATGCAGCCATGGCTGGCCTCACTATATATACCAAGCTGGCCTTAAACTCACAGGAATCCATCTGCCCCTGCCTCCCAAATGCTACAATTAAAGGTGTGTGCCACAACACCCAGCTACCAAATCCTTTTCCCTTTTCTGGGTGTCTTTGGCACCAGGACCTAAATTTAGCATTCTCCCACCCTCCACCAACTTGTACCCCTCATCAACAAAATAGCTTCTTTCTCTACCTGAGTCTTGGGCTTTGTCTCCTTAAAATACCTGACAAGACCCATCTTGAAACATAGCACCCAGCGCTCTATGCATGGAACGGGGAGAGTATAGGAAACACAGACAGGCCTGGAAGGGAGACTTCCAAGAAACTATATAACTTTTGCCTCCCATCCCAAGTGCATCCCGAAGCCCAGCTGCAGACCTCACTGTTCTGCCTGTGGCTACTGCCATCCACAAATCTCTCTGACCACCGACTGAAGCAGCCCCTGACAAACATGCCCAACCTGGTTCCCCAGGCCTCTGGTCTCCCAGGCTCTATCTTTCCTTTTTGAAGGTGTGTTCTCTCTGGTAACACACCTTGGTCTCATGAGTTATAGGTGACATTAACTCAGAGGCAGAGGAGAGTTGAGAGCACTGTACCTGTGAGCCTGCAGCACCCTCTACCCTGGTCACTGGTCTATTCCAGGCCTCCATTTCTAGCATGTCCAACATCTGTCATTCTTATTCATGCATACGTGAGAAAGGTGTCTTTATATTTTTGGTTAGGAACTCTATGGGCAACCCCGAAATAGCATGTCAGGTCTTTCTTACATACTTAATAATTTCTGTTTGCTGTTGATTACAATGAAAAACACTGTGAGTCTTTACCTATGAGAATGGATGTCTCAATTTGGCATAGAACATCTATCATTTCTAATGTTCCTTGGTACATTTTGGGAAGACACTGATGAAGTCTCATAGATCTTCCTTGTGCGTCTCACAATGTGTTCATTGCCCAGCTTCCCTGATGCAAGGCAGCCTCCTTGAGGAATGGAGCATATTTGACTTACTCCCCACCACATCCCCACCTCCTGATATAGAGCCTTGTACCTAAGAAGTGCTCAGCAAACATCTTCATCTTGCTGAAGGGCGCATGGCCAGCTTTCAGGCCTGAAGTGCCTTCCTTTGTGTGGCCTCCAGGGACCCATGACTAAGAGTCCAAGAGCCAGCCCGCTTCCAAGGTGTGCAGGAAGGAAAAAGCATTGAGCTAAAAAAAAATCCCACATTTTAGTACAGACAAAAGCAAACCCATAATTCTATGAGCTTGTCATGAATGACTAAGCCTTTCCACAAGGGAAGTTGTGTGAAGTGTGCGGTAAGGTAAGGATGGATCCAAGCCTCTGGCCCAGGTAGAAGAGCTCGGGCAGCATTGCTCTCAAGCCCAAAGAAGCTAAAAACCAGACAAAACACAAGAAACTACAATCTTCAAAGCACCAGATAGCAGGTAATGAGGGAAAATAAGATGAGCAAGGTGGTCACCTATAGAACAAGCTCTGTGCCATTTGATTGCTCTTAAGGGACCCCAGGTAAAGCCTGATACATCCTTCTTGTAGCTGGCAGGGTACAGTGGGGATAGGGAAACTATAGGGGATAGGAGACAGGCAATAAGACAGAGAGCAGAGAGGAGTGACAAGCTCACAGGGAGAGCTGTCTTGACTCCCCAAATATCAACGAGATAAGTACATGTGAATACTAAGACACCACCCATCCTGGGAAAGTCAGACAAGAGAGCTCTCTGCAGATACTGGCAGGTATAGTTCCTGCTCCTGCAGCCAGGGGACCTCAGAACTCAAGTCGAGGGCTCAGAAGTGATGTGATGTAAAGCTGTCCCCAGGCTGCTCCCTGCTCTGATTGTCTATAACAAAGCAGAGTAGAAATAAAGAAGCAAACTCTGACAAGGCTGCTGCACAGACGAGCTCACAGCAGCTGTGACTGGACTGAATGCCCAAGACCTGCACAAGCCAGAAAATTCCCAGCATGCATGGGGAAGGGTCAGATGCAAGCCCTGAGGGGCTACACATGCTCCAGAAGATGGCGCTGTACTTGTGGGCATACTGGCAGCACTGAGTGGAATCAATGGATTTTTTTCTAAAGCCCAAGAAGTTGGGAGTTGAAAACTATACTGGCTCAGAGGTAGTAGAGCTAATCTAATCATGCCATAATCAAAGTAAATGTAAATGGTCCAGATATCCCAAATAAAAGGCAAATGCTTTTACAAAGGGGAAAAGAGTGAATAGACATTTATGAGAAATAGAAACAAGATATATAAAACACCCAAGCTTAACTCGAACTTTGTGAAGTTGGAAACTATACTGATAACGCTAAAAGGAAGATTGGCAAACCTGAAGATACCAAGTGAAACACAGACAAGAAGTAGTGAGAAAATTCAATTGCTCCGTAGCAATTCTAGCAGAGTGATAGATATGCCATGAATCCCTGAGAACAGAAGAGAAGGTGAAAGGATAGTAGGAGACATAACAGCCCAAATGTTAAACTTGACAGTCTTCAGGGAGGAAGAGCAAAGGAACATCAGGTGCCTAGAAACTGAAGTTAGGAGTGGCCAACAGACTTCTTGCTGGTGACAACAAAGCCAGAAGACAAAGATTGTCTTTACTAGACCAGAATAGGGGCCTAGAGAGATGACTCAGCTGTTAAGAGCACTGGCTGCTGTAACAGAGGGCCTGGGTTCAGTTCCCAGCACTCAAGTGGTAGCTAACAACTATTTGTAACTCCAGTTCCTGGAACAGAATGATAATGATAATACAACACAACAAAACCTATGGGATACTTTAAAAGCAGTCCTAAGAGGGAAGTTTATAGCCTTGGGTGCCTACATTAGAAAAACAGAAAGAGCACAAGTGAACGATCTAATACTGCAGCTAAAAGCACTTGAGAGGCAACAACAGATGAACCCTAAACGCAACAGACAGGAAGAAATAACAAAAATCAGAGCAGAAATCAATGAAATAGAAACAAAGAAAACAATACAAAAAATCAATGAAGCCAAAAGTTGGTTCTTTGAAAGAATAAACAAGATAGACAGACCTCTAGCCCAGTTAACAAAAAGAAAGAAGGAACAACTCCAAATCAATACAATCTGTGATGAAAAGGGAAATATCACAACGGACAAGGAAAAGATCAAGAAAATTATATGGGAATATTACAAGAACCTATATTCTACCAAGTTTGAAAATCTAGAAGAAATGGATGAATATCTGAAATCTTGGGAATCACCAAAGCTTGGCCAAGAGGAGACCAGCAGCTTAAACAGACCCATAACATATGAAGAAATAGAGGATGTAGTAAGAAGCCTCCCAACTAAAAAAAGCCCAGGCCCAGACGGTTTCACAGCAGAATTCTATAAAACATTTCAAAAAGACCTACAACCATTATTTCTGAAACTGTTTAGAAGTATACAATCAGAGGGAATTCTCCCAAATTCCTTCTATGAAGCCAACATCACTCTATTACCAAAACCAGGCAAAGATCCAACTAAAAAGGAGAATTATAGACCCATCTCCCTCATGAACACAGATGCCAAAATTCTAAACAGAATACTGGCAAATCGCATACAGACCCACATCAAGAAGATCATCCATCATGACCAAGTTGGATTCATACCAGAGATGCAGGGATGGTTCAACATACGAAAATCAATAAACATCATCAAACACATAAACGGAATCAAAGACAAAAACCACACCATCATCTCAATTGATGCTGAAAAAGCCTTTGACAAAATCCAGCATCCCTTCATGCTTAAAGTCCTAGAAGGAATTGGATTGGAGGGATCATTCCTCAATGTAATCAAAGCCATATACAGGAAACCCACAGCCAATATCATCCTAAATGGGGAAATGACGGAAACATTCCCTTTAAAGGTAGGAACTCGGCAAGGCTGCCCCCTATCACCACTCCTCTTCAATATAGTGCTTGAAACACTTGCTAGAGCAATAAGGCAAGAAAAGGATATTAAAGGAGTACTAATTGGAAAAGAGGAAGTCAAACTATCCCTATTTGCTGATGATATGATTGTTTACTTAAGGGATGCAAAAAACTCCACCAGAAAACTCCTAGAAACGATTAACAGCTTCAGCAAAGTGGCAGGATACAAAATTAACCTTAGAAAATCAATGGCCTTTCTTTACACCAAGAACAAGCAACTGGAGAAAGAATTCAAAGAGACCTTCCCACTCACAATAGCCTCAAAAACAATAAGATACCTAGGAACAAACCTAACCAAAGACACCAAAGACCTCTACAACAAAAATTTTAAACCCTTAAAGAAAGAAATTGAAGAAGACCTCAGAAGATGGAAAAACCTCCCATGCTCATGGATTGGGAAAATTAACATTGTAAAAATGTCCATTTTACCAAAACTCTTGTATAGATTTAATGCAATCCCAATCAAAATCCCCAAGAGTTTCTTCACAGGCTTGGAAACAAAAGTTCTTAAATTCATTTGGAGAAACAAAAGACCCCGAATAGCCAAATCAATCCTGAGTGAAAAGAGCTACACAGGAGGGATCTCTATACCAGATTTTAAACTATACTACAGGGCTATAGTCATAAAAACAGCCTGGTACTGGCACAAAAACAGACCTGTTGACCAATGGAACAAAACCGAAGATCCAAATCTGAGCACATACAATTTCAGCCATCTCATATTTGACAAGGGGGCCAAGAAACCACAATGGAGAAAAGACAGCATCTTCAGCAAGTGGTGTTGGCAAAACTGGATCACCACTTGTAGAAGAATGAAATTAAACCCCTACCTCTCGCCCTGTACAAAAGTCAACTCCAGATGGATTAAAGACCTCAACGTGAAACCCCAAACTCTGAAGGTGATAGAAGAAAAAGTTGGCAGCAGACTACAAGACATAGGCGTAGGAAAAGACTTCCTAAATCAGACAGCAGCTGCACAAGAATTAAGGTCGACAATTGACAAATGGGACCTCATCAAACTCAAAAGCTTCTGTACATCAAAAGAAACAATCAAGGAAGTGAAGAGAAATCCCACAGAGTGGGAGGAAACCTTCACTGCAGATACATCTGACAAAGCATTGATTTCCAGAATATATAAACTACTCAAAAAACAAAGAAAAAAGAAAACAAATGACCCGCTCAATAGATGGAGCAAAGAACTGAACAGAGACTTCACAAGCGAGGAATTAGAGATGTCTGAGAAACACCTCAAGAACTGTTCAACATCACTAATCATTAAGGAAATGCAAATGAAAACCACTTTAAGATATCATCTTACTCCAATAAGACTGGCTAGGATCAAGAAAACAAATGATACCAAGTGCTGGAGAGGTTGTGGGGAAAGGGGAACACTCATCCACTGCTGGTGGGAATGTAAACTCGTGCAGCCACTATGGAAAGCAGTGTGGAGAACCCTTGGAAGACTTGGAATGAACTTGCCACCTGACCCAGCCATACCACTCCTAGGCATGTACTCTCAAGACTCACCCCACTGCAGAGATACATGCACGGCCATGTTTATTTCAGCTCTGTTCACAATAGTGAAAAGCTGGAACCAACCCAAAAGCCCCTCAACTGACAAGTGGATAGAGAAAATGTGATACATCTACACAATGGAGTTCTATGCAGTGGTAAAAAAAACAACATCATGAACTTTGCAGGTAAATGAATGGAGCTAAAAGACATCATGTTAAGTGAAGTAACACAGTCCCAGAAAAACAAACCACGAATGGTAACCCTCATCTGTGGATGCTAGCACCAATAACCCAGTTGTAAATATTTCTTGTTGGGAGTGATGCATATTGGAAAGAACAACACCGATACCAACAACAGAAAAGACTGCATCAAAGAACTGACTGAAATGGTGAATCTGGTAGAGTGGGGGGTTGGAAGGGGGACATGGGTCTATATTCGATTTGTAACATAATCTTGTACTATATATATATATATAAAACAATAATTTAAAAAAAGACTGGCTAGGATCAAGAAAACAAATGATACTATGTGCTAGAGAGGTCGTGGGGAAAGGGGAACACTCTTCCACTGCTGGTGGGAACGTAAACTCATACAGCCATTATGGAAAGCAGTGTGGAGACCCTAGAAGACTCAAAATGAGCTTGCCACCTGAACCAGTCATACCACTCCTGGGCATGTACCCACAAGACTCATCTTACGGCAGAGATACATCCACAGCTATATTTATTGCAGCTCTCTTCACAATAGCAAAAAAAAAAACCATAAATTGTATCCCTCATCTGTGGATGCTAGTGCCAATTACCTAGTTGTAAGGTAAACTGAGCAATGTTAATGTGCTCTGAAAACAACTGTGCTCTTATATTGTCAAACCCTTAACAGGTTCTAGAATTAAGCTACTATTTACTTTTAGAGTTAGGAATTTGGGGTATATAGATGGAAGGTATGTATGCATATGTTAGAGTAATATAAGATCAAAGGAAATTAGGAAAAGGCTGGTTTGTCATGACATTGTGTCTGACCACTGTATTTATCTTATGGGAATGCTTCTTAGTATTTCTTGTGCAGGGCTGCTTGAGCTTTTGTCCAAGCCTTTTCTTTCTTTCTTATTTATTTATTATTTTTTTAATCAAATCTAGACCCATGTCCCCCACCCTATCCCCACACCCCACCAGAGCTCATGCATTCTGCCAAACATGCTTTTCATCTCTTTCTCAGTCTTTCTCAATATTCTCCATGTGGAAGTTGACTGTTTTGAGCAGAAGTTCACTGTTTCAGTCAGTTCTTTGATGCAGTCCTTCCTGTTGTTGTTGTTGTTGTTGTTGTTGTTGTTTCCAATATGTCCAAGCATTTTCTAAAACAGTACATAGTAGTTAAAAGTATCAGGCTGGTGTAACAGCCTTTCTGGATGCTTAACAACCATACTTAATCCCCATACCAATTTGGCCCAGGGTCAAAGTTATCTCTTAGGATAACTTTGTTCCTTGCCCTCAGATAAATCCCAGGGGACTATGCATGGGGGCATCTCTTGAATTGTCCTGCAAATGTGAGTCACCAGTCTTTCTGGGCAGGGAGGTCTTAGAGATCCACTAATGGGACTTCAGCCAGTGTCCAGTCTATAAAGAGAAAAGTCTGCTCATGCTTCAAAAAGGGAAGCCTGGTCTAGCAAGACCTAACTTTATCCTTGAGTAGATGGAACTGGTGATTGAAAAGCCAAAAGGAGCCAGGGGCTATCCCCACCCCCCAAAAAACCCCTGAGTGACCCTTGAGGACAAGATCCTTAACTGACCTTGAGAAAACAAAAACCTTGGTTAATCTGAACTAACTGTGTGGCCTTAAACATCCAAAAGGAAAGTATAACCAGAAATAAATAAATAGTAAGTCCCAAGAAATTGTACTTCAGGTATAAAACTTGAGATCTTAGTGAAAAGACAAAAAGTAAAAAAAAAGAGCACAGTTGTTTTGCCTGTCTTACTGGCAAGTGCAGCTACCCTGTGGCTGCCACTGCTCTTGCCATCCTTCAAAGATGTGAGAAGACACAGTTTTTCAACCTTCCAATATGACTGAAGACTCATGTCTCTCCAAGAATCCTCCAAACCTTCAGTGCCAGATGGGGACTACTGAGACACCCAGCTTATGGACTGAGCTACTACTGGGGGTTTCTGCTTCTTCAGAGTATAGACTCAAGGGTCACTCAGGGGTTTGTTTGTGGTTTTTTTTTGGGGGGGGTGGTGGGAGTCCCTGGCTCCTTTTGGCTTTTCAATCACCAGTTCCATCTACTCAAGAACAAAGTTAGGTCTTGCTAGGCCAGGCTTCCCTTTTAGAAGCATGAGCAGACTTTCCTCTTTATAGACTGTCATTGTTGGACTATCCAGGCTGAATCATGGAGACCACTACAGGAAGATCAAGACAGGACTCTGTGCTACTGGACCTCATTTGGTGGACCATGGGGAGGGAAAACCCCAGTGTGGAACAGAAGGGCAGAACTGATGGTGGTTTGGGCTTGCCAAGGAGGAGACTTCAAACATGACATCTTTCAGCCTAATTTTTAAAAATTCATGACCTGAAGATGGTAAAACCTATGAAATATGTGGCATGCATGTGTGCATATTTTTGGAGCGATGCATATTAGAAGGAATAACAACAACAACAACAACAACAACAGAAAGACTGTGTCAAAGAACTGACTGAGGGGCTGGAGAGATGGCCTAGTGGTTAAGAGCGCCAACCGCTCTTACAGAGGACCCGGGTTCAATCCCCAGCACCCACATGGCGTCCGAGAACCATCTGAAACTCCAATTCCAGGAGAACTCCAGTTCCAGGGGAGTTGAAGGTGTCAGAAGACACCCTCTTCTGACCTCCATGGCATTGCACGACATGGGTGCACAGACCTGCATGCAGACAGTACATTCATACACATACAGAAATAAATTTTTAAAATTTAAAAAAAAAGAACCGACTGAAACAGTAAACTCCTGCACCGAGAATTTTGAGAGAGACTGAGAAAAAGATGAAAACATGTTTGGCAGAATGCATGAGCTCTGGTGGGGTGGGGAGGTAGGGAGGGGGGCATGGGTCTAGATTTGATTTGTGATGTAGTTTTGTATGAAATACACAGAGCATCAATAAAACATTGGTGAAAACAAAAGAAGCCCAAATAAAAACCAGTCAGCCTAAATTCTGCACCCTGAGAACATGTCTTATAAAACCAAAAGTTTTCATTTGCTCTGCTGCTCCTCCCAACACTACAAAAGGAAACTCTAGGTTAGAGGAAGACAATCCTTACCCGAGCACTGGGTCTGCACAGGACAGTGACAGCAGGAAGAATAACAAGGCAGGATGAGACGTGCGACTCCACATCAGGACGGCAGGGAGAGGTGAAGTCGCCATGGAGAGAGGGGGCAGGGGACACCTCTGATGAACAATGGCATGCATAGTACTTCCAACCAGAGCCGCACCAAAGGTTGTGTAGCTAGTGAGCTCTCAAGGGAGATGGAGGGCTGGCAGTGGAGCTCAGTTGGTCGAATGCTTATCTCTCTGTCGGGTGTCAGCCCTGGGTTGCACCCCTAGAAGAGAGGGGGGGGGAGGAGAGTAAGAGGGAACAGGAAGAAAGGTGGAGAACACACCCAGACTAGATAATCCAAAATAAAACGGAAGACAACAAAATAATGAGACAGATAGAAATAAATGGTGAAGCGTCATTGTGAGTACTAGATCTGATCTGGTCCTGTCGTAATCACGGCAAGTGCAAATGGCCCAGATAGCCAATTAAAAGGCAGCTGTCACAATGGGAAAAAGACAGGTCCTAAATCCATACTGCCTGAAGAGCACCATGCTCAGTGCATGACACTGCAGACATAACTGAAGGGTGGAAAGCACAGTCTTCACGGTGACACAGGGCACCTGCTATCACTAGTTGGGAGAAGCTGGAGTGGTTGCATTTTCATACACAGCATCTGATTTTCAAATAGATGTAAAACATCTGTAAAGAAATTAAATTTTTTTTCATGCAAATAGTTTGATGGTATCCCCACCTTCCTCCACTGCCCCCCTCCCACTTTAATGTACTTTCAGATATGTAATATGCCCTGTTGAGTCAGATTTGTGTCTCTAAATGTCCTTCAGTGTGGATCCATCCACACCCATTAATTGCCAAAAGTTCCTCAGGCAAGTTTGGGATTTCTTACCCACCTCCCCGTGTCCATGCTGGGATTTTGTCTGGTTTGGGCTTGCTAGGGTCTGTCCATGCTGTCACCATTGGTGTGAGTTCATATGAGCAACTGACCACTGTCTGGAAGACTCTGGTTCCTTGTGGTTATCCACCCCCTGGCTCTTACAATTTTCTGCCTCCTCTTCTGCAATGGTCCCTAAGAAATAGGTGTTCTATTCAGGGATAAGCACTCTGCGGCCTTTTGATCTCCACACATTGTGGGTTTATGTGGTAATCAACATCTACTAAATAAGGGAACTTTTCTGGTGAGAGAAATGGATTCAGCCTATGTGTAAAGGTTGGTTGAAGATGTGTCACTTATTCTGTGTTTGACCAATTGTAGAACTCTGTAGAAGTCTTTATCCCGGCTAGTCAGGGCCAAGGCCCAAGGAGAGCAGATGAGAACAGGATGGGCTGCTTCTTAAAAGCTACCAGAGGAGGCCTGAGCTTTGGAACAGCGGGGACTGGAGATGGTCCCAAAGCAGGGGATGGGTGTAGTGGTACCTGGATAACTCATACCCGATAGCTGGTCACTCTTCAGAAGCCTCAGCAGGATGGGGCCAAAGCTCAAGGGGAGCTGGTGGGAACAGGATGGGCTTGTTCTTACTAACTAAGAGAGTGTGTGCGTGTGTGTGCGTGCGTGCGTGTGTGTGTGTGTGTGTGTGTGTGTGTGCATGTGGAGGCCAGAGAGTGACATTACATGTCTTTTTATGTTTGAGGCAGGGCTTCTCACTGAGCCTGAGTTTTACTTATTTACATTTTGGCCAGCCTGGCTGACCAGTGAGTCCCAGGGGTCTGCATGTCTCTGCTCTGCCAACGCAGGTAACAGTGAGGAGGACTTCCGTGCCTTGCTTCCACGTGGGTGCTGGGAATCCTAACTCAGGTCCTCCTGCTTGCACAGCAAACACTGTACCCACTGAGCCACTTGCTCAGGGTTGTGGGATGTTTTTAAAAGCAGACTTTAGAAGAATCAGTGAGCTCAACCCCCATCTTAAGAAACAAAAGGAAGAGCAAGTGAAACAGGAAGTAAACAGAAGCCTGGAGGCGACAGATGTTAAAATGGGATTGATTAGAAGCAATAGGGATGGATGAAACCAGCAGTGGTGTGTTCTTTTAAGAAAATCTGTAGAGGACTGGAGAGATGGCCTAGTGGTTAAGAGCACCGACTGCTCTTGCAGAGGACCAAGATTCCATCCCCAGCACCCACATGGTAGCTGAGAACCGTCTTTAACTCCAGTTCCAGGGGAATCCGACGCCCTCTTCTGACCTCGGGTGTACAGACCTGCATGCAGACAGTACATACATTCATACATTTAAAAAAAAAATCTGTAGAATTGACAAACCCCGCTAGACAAATCTACAAAAACTGACATGAGTTATTAGGAATTAGAAACAGGACATTACTAAGGATTCTAGAGCTCTTAAAATGCTATAAAAATGTATCCAAAACAACATTATGTCAACAAATTTGAGGATATATGGGTGGGGGAGAAGGAGGAAAATTTTTATACAGATGAAAAGATGCTGAACGCTTTTACCCATGGAGTCTACTGTGCAGTCATGGTAGTGGCTGAACTGAGAGCTTACCTATCTGTGCCAAGTCCTGAGAATCTGGTGAGAGAAAGAGCCATTGCCCCTGCGGGAGGGAGTGGCCAAGGTTGCAAGGACTTGGGAAAACAGTTCAGTGGTTTTGTAAAAAGTCAGGTACACGCTTGGTGTAAGATCCAGACTTCTGCCCCCGAGGAACTGCATGTGGCCCATGCAGAAGCAGGCTGTGCCCTTGACAGCACCTGCACACGGCAGTCAGCGTTGCCTGCCCTGGCAGAGGATGGACAGGTGAGAAAGTTATACCTGATTGGTCAGCATTGAGGTTAGTCAGTTCTGCTGCTGAAACGTGGAAGTTTTGTCATTAACCACACAGGAAAGTCTGCTCCTCCTCCCTTATAAACTGAGGCTGGCTTAAGGAGCCACAGACAAGGTACCCCATACCAAAATCCTGAGCTTTTAATGATTGATGTCAGGACCCCAGGTGGGAATGGCATATAACATTTTGTAGGAAGTTCGTCTGAAGATGGTTTAATTATTTAAAAATTCAAGCTCAGTGATTAAAGGTATCTGCCTCCAAACTTGATGACCTGAGTTCGATTCCTAGACTCCAAGTGGTGGAAGGAACGATACACATGCATGCACAATAAATTATAAGCAAAGTTCTAGCTGGGTGTGGTGGTACATACTTTTAATCCTAGCACTGGAGGAAGAGAGAGGTGGAGCAATGTGAGTTTAAGGCTATCCTAGTCTACATAGTAAGTGTCAGGCCAGCCAAGGCTACATAGGGAGACCCTGTCTCAAAAAATCAGTCAGGTGTGGTAATTCATGCCCATAATCTCAACATTGAGAAGTTGGGGCAAGAAGGACAGCATAAGTTCAAGGCCTCCCTGGACTACAGAGTGAGTTCCAGGGAATTCTGGGCTATAGAGTGAGACCCTGTAGCAAATAAAAAAATAAATAATAATTAAATTAAACTCAAGATCTACTGAAACCAGTGTTTTCCACCTAATAAAATGGTTTTTAAACATCTTCCCTTTGGAGACATTACATTTTTCTCCTCAAGTTTTTTAGTTTTCCAATTATCCTTTGTTGGTTTCTGCTGGGACATCTGAGATGTTTCAAAGGGTCTTTGAAGCGGATGAATGTGTGTGCTTACCATCATTAATGACTTCATGATCACAAACTCCATCTGCATTAACAGGATCCTGGAAAGCTGATTGAAATAGAAGGTCTGGAGTGTGAATTAGAAGCTTTGAGACTTGCAAGTAAAGTTAAAATGTACCTCCGAGGAGCCATTGAGGTAAAGCCTTAAACTGGAGTCCGAGCTTGCTGGTTGGGCACTGCTCTGTCGTTCCCGGGGCCTAGGGAGCACTGTACTGCTGGAGGGCACTGTTGCAGTATGACTGACAGCGAGGCCCATAGGTGGGGAGCCACAGGGATGCAGCTGAGCTTAGAACAGGTAGGGTGACCCCGGTGGGGTTTGAGGAAGGCTTGAAGCTTGGAGAGTCCATTTTGCTGGTTCTGAGACTCCAGCCTGAAGCCTTTCTGCTGGGAAGGGGCATGTAACACAAAGCAGAGGAGGATGCTCCTCGGGCTGCTGTGCTGGATAGCTTTAGTGTCAAGCCTTAACTGGGGAATTGTCTCCATTGGACTGGCCTGTGGCCATGTCTGTAGGGTATTTTCTTGATTGTTGAGTGATGTGGGTGGTGCCACCCCTGAGCAGGTTGTTGTGTACTGTATAAGAAGGCAGGCTGAGCATGCATCAAGGGAGCAAGCCAGTCAGCTCCTGCCTCCAGGTTCCTGCCCTGAATCCCTACCTTAGTCTCCCTCAGTGATAAACTATGACCCAGGAGATGTAAGATGAATAAACCCTTTCCTCCCAAAGTTGGTAATGGTCAGGGTGTTTTGTCACAGCAACTGAAAGCAAAGTACAACAGTAGTGAATGAATGTAAAGAATCCAATCCCTAGTAGGTAGACTCAGTCAAGAAATAGATGACCTCACTTGTGTGAGAAACACAGTGAACTGCAGACACATCTAAGGCTTTCAGCAGAATGTCGTGTACAGTACCAACTAAAGGACATCCTCATCAAATCAAGGCCCTGGTTTGATGGATCAAGCTTGGAGTTAGTATACACCTGACTCCCTGGCCAACCTGACCCCTCTGGCTGACCTAATCTGCCTGTAGCCCTGTCTGCAGTTCCCAGCACTACCTCTTCCTGGTGGTGGTCATGACTGGCCTCCCAACCCAGCCACTCGATGTGCCCCTGCAGGACCAGCTGGCTATCATAAAGAAGCTAGACATCATACTTCAGCGGGCCATCCGCCTGGGAGACTCCCGGGCCATCCATGTGCTGTGTACCACGCAGTGGAACACCTGTCTTCCCCTGCTGCAGCACAGCCTGCGGCACCACCTCCGAAAGCCACTGACCAGCATTGCTGAGATCCTAGAGAAGCTGGACAGGTGGGCACTGTTTGTCCTGTGCTTTCTTCGGGGACATGTGGGGAAGAAGGGCCAGGGCAAAGCCCTTCCGTACGACAGCAGGGACAGAGCTCAGCTGGCACTGTCCTCAGGGACGGCTCCGCCCTGTTCTCAGCATCACCTGTGGAGTGCAGAGCACTCAAGCCCAGCTCCACCTGCTTGGCTGACACCTTTCAGTCACCAAGGTGCTATGTATTAAGAGTCCTTTCCTTTCCATGGCTCAGCAGTCCTCACTCTACCAGTGTCAAGTGTCAGGATTAGCTGGAGAGGGACTTGCAAATGAATCCTGTGAACATGGTAGCCAGGCTGACAGCAGTAGCCAGAGGCCCTCTCTAAGTGTACCTCCCTTGGCTCCTGCCACACTGCAGGGTCCCTGTCGCTCCATGTTCTCACTGACACTTTTATTGATCCTTTCCTTTCCATTGTAGCATGGCTGCGTGCTGGCATTTCACAGTTCATTTCTCTGTGGCTGAGTGAGCATCTTTCCTGTGCTGTTGACACCTTATCTGCTTTGGTAACACACCTGCTCATAACTTATGTATCTTCCAGTTCAACATCAAGGTCATGCTGGCTTTATGAGTTGTGAGGTATCCTTCTGAAATCACTTTCCAGAGGAGTTGATACAACTGCTTGTCATGTTTCCTATAATCAACAGCAAAGTCATCCAGGCCTGGGGCCTGCTGTGCCTGTGTCTCATGGGAAAGGCTTCAGTCTGAGACAGTCTCTGAGCCTGGACTGTAGGCTGAGGAGTGAGCCTTCTTCCTTCAAGCACTGTGGGAGTCATCCTGCTTGGTAATCATGGGGCTTCTATCCTCTGCGTCCGTCCTTATTTTTGTCAGCTAGTTAGCAAGTTCCCTGAGAGAGGAGGGCCGCATATCCCAGCCAGGATGTGGAGCTTCCCTCCACCCTGACAGATGCACCCCCCCCCATTAAGGCTGCATGCACACCTTGCCTGGAAGTCCATGTTGTTGGACACAGATCCTGATGTCTCTGCTTCCTGCGCCCACTGTTGTAGAATATGTCTGTCTGTCCTTAAACTCTGACCCTACTTGTTTCTTTAAAGTGCAAAAACACTTTCAAGTCTTGTCTTTTAGGCCTCACGTGGTTGAGTTTTGCCTTTCTGTTTAATGTGCTCGGCCTTCCTTCTCAGTGGGCCATGTGGCCTTTGCTTCAAGGCAAGCAGTTCAGATGCTCGCCAATATGTCTTCCCTCTTCATTCTGTCACTGCTTTCTCCCCTGCGTCCCCCGCCCCCCCAGAGCTGGATGAATACTCTAGAATTCTGTCTCTCCTCCATTGTCTTCTTGATACATGTATATATATAATATCTTTGGATGCTGGGCTTCTCTAGGGTCATGCTGGGGTCTTTCACCTAGCATAGCCCACATGAAGCACTTAGTCCCCACCGACCCTCTTCCCACACTCAGAGGTGCTGATGTGGTGACTCTTACCACCTCCTCATACCCATTCTGTATCTACTGTTGGCAATCCATGGCCTCTTATATTTACCTCATCTTGCCAATTCCAGGATTACTCCCTCTTCCATAGAGCAGAACATTCTCAAGCTTGAAGGTCACCCTTCCTGGAGGTCACCCTTCCCGGGTCACTCCTCTCAGGGGTCACCCCTCTGGGAAGTCACGCTTCCCTGGGGTCACCCCTGGTCGTCACTCTTGTCTGTGCTGGTCGGCACTCTTGTCTGTGCTGGTCGGCACTCTCATCATCTGTGCTTGTCTGCATTGATTTTGGAGAATATTTTGGCTTATTACTGGGTGCTGTGTTGGCAGATACTGTTCTTTCAACAGCAGTCTCTGTGGTCTCTGCTAAAAATTCAAGTGTGGGTCTGTGTGACTTTTTTCTTCCTTTCTGCTTTCAAGTTTATATCTTTAATTTTTCATCATTTTTTGTTATTACTAGGAACCTCTTAAATTTTTAATTCTGTATGGGGTCTCTAAAATGCTCAGGTATGTAAAATGATGTTTTCATTAGATTTGGGGCTGGTAACTAGCTATTGTTTCTTTGAATACATTCCTCCTTTCTTCTGGGACACTGGCCGCACACATCCAGGATGTGGGGTGCTTCTTGCAGCATCGGGTGCTGCTTAGTGTTTTAACTCTTTTGTTCTGGTCAGGCCATCTTCGTAGACCTGCTCCAGACTCGAGGTCTTCCTGGCTGTCCTCTCTGCCACTGCACTGGCCAGGACTCTGTCCCTTTCAGTTACCACCACTTCTAGGTCTGTACTTCCCACCCACCCGTTCACTTGTTAATACTATTTTCCCTTTGTGTATCATGTTTATAGTGTAATATCTGCTTTAAAAGACTTATCTTCAAAACCCAACAGCTATCCCATCTTTGTCCTGCTGGGGGTGGTCACACTTCTCCGTCTCCTGGCATGGCTAATGACTTCTGACTCTGTGCTGAGCACTGTGTGTGGTATCCTATGAGTCTTTCCATTATGGCTTGTTTTGTTTAAAACAGGATCTCACTATGTGTACTGGCTGGCCTTGAACTTGCCGTGTAAAGCAGGCTGTCCTCAAATTTGTAATGATCCTGCTGCCTCTGCTTCCTGAGTGCCATGATTATAGGCATGCACCACCATGGCTGGCTTCTTACCTTTTTAATTTAATTTTATTTATTTTTTTGTATGTGTATAAATGTACTGTCTGCATGCAAGTTTGTGCACCCGTGTCGTGCAATGCCGCGGAGGTCAGAAGAGGGTGTTGGATTCCCCTGGAACTGGAGTTCTCCTGGAACTGGAGTTTCAGATGGTTCTCGGCCGCCATGTGGGTGCTGGGGATCAAACCCGGGTCCTCTGTAAGAGCATTCAGTGCTCTTAACCGCTAGGTCATCTCTCCAGCCCCAGCTTCTTACCTTTTTAAAGAAATGTTGGGCTTTGTCCTAATGGGCAGTTCAGTGTTGGCTTGTGGGCTTAAAATCACGTTAGTTGTTCTACCTCTGTTCTGATGAATCTCTGGAGGTCAAGTGTTTTCTACACCCACCCCCAAGAGAAAGTGCCCTTGACACAGACTCTCCTGCAGCTCTGTGCAGGCTGAGCTTTGTTCTTGGTTTCGGCAGAGGCTTGGAGGTCCCTGCTGCCCAGCAGCTCCATGCTCTGTCCATGTGCTCGGTTCCCAGGACATCATGCCCACACTGCCGGGAGCACGTCACGGCTCCTTCCAGGGGTCATCTCATGCTGCCCACCATCAGTGCCTGGAAGCAGCTGCTCCCGTTTGGCCATTTTTCAGATGCCATGGATGGCAAAGTGGCCCATTCCCAATGACTTGATCATAGAAGTAGAAAAACTAGCCTTGCAGCTGGCTGGCTGCGGTTTGGGAGTGTGGACTCCGGTTGCAAGTCTGCTGGCTGTGATGGTTTTCCTTCCTGCCCCTGTGGGCTCTATCTATGAATGACTTCTGCTGTCCGGTTGCAGGGAAGTTTCATGTGGGCCTTCCTACCCTGCCCACAGTGGGTGGCATGGCACCCCAGGCTCCTGCTCCTTTGGGTGGCTGAGCTCCAGCCCCTGATACTGTGGGCTCACTCTGCTTCTCTATAGAGCCTTATAGCATCCCTAGCTTCCCCGAGGTCATGAAAGTGTTGCTTGAGAGTGTCACTGCCACTTTTATTTCTCCACCATGGCAGAGTGTGAGTGGGTCCATTCTCCTTAGAGAATATTTGTGCAGCAGCCTATGGGTTGTTAGTGCTGTGTCCCATGGTAGTGCTCAAGGTGACCCCTCTGACATTATCGGTAGCCAAGGTTTTACTCAGAGACAAGGGCTTCTCTGACACTTATTGGACTGCTGCCATAGCAACAGGGTATAGCTAAGCCTCCTGAGCAGGAGGCCAGTGTTTGTCCAGTAGAGCAAAGACCATGAGGCAAAGGACTATGTGACACCCAACATGGCATCGACACCAAGAGCCTTCTTGGAAATAGGTATGTGTCAGCAGACAGCAGGTTGGTGGAGGTGTCTGTGTACTCTAGGGAAGGCCAAACTTGCCATTATGTCACATTTCGGCACCTGCTGTTCTTCAGCCTGGGTGCAATGTCCAGGGCAATTCCTACATGAACTCTGAGGTCTCTGGTGGTCTACAGAGACCAGCATAATCCTCTTCTCCCTTTGTGAGGCTTCAAGATGAGACAGGAAGGAGACTGGAAAGCAGGGCTCTGGGAAGCCATGTTTTTTCCCTGCCTTCTGCTGATAGCTGGACAGTCCCACAGCTGGACAGTCACCAGCAACCCAGCCCAGCTTCCTCATTCATGACACTGTCTCTAGTCTCATGACCCTGCTACGCTGCCAAGTCCACATGGAGTTGGCATGCATTGAGCAAGATGAAGACCGGCTGGAGCCTGCTATGAAACACCTGGAGAAAGCCAGGCAGCTAGACAGCCTCGGCCTCTACGAGGACAAGATCAAGATGGCCCTCAACCGGCTGCGCTTGTGTACCATGCTTTACCAGTCTCCTGAGCGTCCTGAGGATAAGGCCGTGATGGCCATCGAGCAGGTACAGGCCCAGGCCATTGTGGGAACCAGGCTCCTAAGGAGATCAAAGAAAATCCTGGGGTAGGAAAGGCCCCGGGGACCATGCAAACCCAAGCATGAGCCACAGGCTCAGTTCCCCAGGGTATATCTGACTCCCCGGAGGCTGTAGGAGGAACTAGAAGGCAGAAGTCTGAGCAGAGGGGCTGCTTCAGACAACTTGTACACTACTCCCTTTTCTATCTGCAGGCAAAGAAAGCCAACCCAAAAGACAGCGTCAGGAAGAAGCGGGCACTCCTGGTGAATGCAGGCCTGGCCCTTGCCCCTGACACCTTCCAGATTGTGCTGGACAGTGAGAATGAGGCCAAAGGTGAGCACTCACCTTGAACTTGCAGCCTTGTCCTAATACACATTGTTAGTCTCAGGAGACACCAGAGAGCGATTGTGTCTACATGTGGCTGTCAGTAGCAGAGTACCACAGCCAGGACTCAAGCAACATGTATGTTTCCTCCCATTCTGGAGACCAGAAGTCTTGTGATGGGGATGTGGCAAGCTGGCCAGCCCCTCCCGATGCCATCTTCCCTGGCTTATAGATGGTCCTCTCCCCTAATGTTCTCGCTGGATGTCCTGCATGCTTAGGTCAGTGTCCTTTTTCTAGTTTGTTTCCTATTGCTGTGATAAAATGGACAGGAGACGTGGCTCAGTGGTTAAGAGCACTGTCTGCTCTTAGAGAGGACCTGGGTTTGGTTCCCAGAACCCACATGGCAACTAAAACCTGTCTGTAACTCCAGTTCCAGGGAATCTGACACCCTCTTCTGACCTCCATGGGCATTGCATGATACGGGTGCACTTGCATACATGCAGGCAATAGACTCATACAGATAAAATAAAAGTAATAATAAAAACACTCTGACCAATACCAACATGGGATAGAAAGGATTTATTTGGGTCACATTCCATGTCATAGTCCGTCACTGAGGGAAGCCATGGCAGGAACCTGGAGACAGGTACTGAAGCATGGACCACATAGGAATGACGGTTACTGGTCTGCTCCTCAGGCCCGGGCTCAGCCTGCTTTCTCATACAACCCTGGACCACCGGCCCAGGAGCGGCACCACCCACAGCATGCTGTGCTCTCCCAAATCACTCAGCAATCAACAAAATGCACAGATGTACCCACAGGTCAATCCAATAGATGTAACCCCCAGTTGATGTTCCGCCGTCCCAAGTTTACAACCAAAGCCAGCCATGACAATCCTCTTCTTACAAGGATTCAGTCCCATGGAACAGGGTCACCAAATGGCCTCTTCAACCTTATCACCTATCCAGACCCTGTCTCCGAACAAGGCCTTGTTCTGAGGACAGGATTAGCAACAGTGTGTTTAGGGACACAGGTTAGCCCACAGCCCCATCATAGGCCTAAGAGGGTGAGCCTGGGATGGCCTTGGATCAAAACTGGGTAGACTCCACTCACCTGGGCCACTTACCTTGTCTCCAGGGTACAAGACAGGACTGCACTATGCTCTAGTTGTGGCTACTGAGCCCAGTTTTGGGGGACAAGCCAGGAGCTCTGCTGGGCAGGCAACCCTACCTTCCCTGAAGTAGCAGGCAGATCTGAGATAGTAGGGCGTCCTTGCCACACCCCCTCCAGCTCAGCTCTGACACGAGGTGTTACAGGGATGTGAGCCTGGGAAATGACAGTCTGAAGTAGGGTTGGCTGTGCTCCATGTCAGGGGTCTAAGACAAGGGGCAAGAGGAAGTGGGGGTGGGGTCACGGCCTGTATAAGGCTGATGCTTCTGGGAAGTGGTCCTTCTGCCCAGGAGCTAGCTGTTTGCCTTGTTCCGCCACCCCCTTCCCTTTCAAATGTTCTTTCATTTTGATCCTCACGAGTCTGAGCAGCGGTGGCTCTGTTGCCATCACCCGGATGGGTCCTTCCTGCCTGCTTTGTTATTGCATTAGCAGCTGGCTGCCTAGAAGTCGGATGCACTTCTACCAGGGGACATGGGGTCAGGTTGGCCTCTGCACCTCAGTAGGACATGCTGACGACTTACCCGGTATTGAGCTATGGGTGTTCATTTTAGATCTGGAAAAGAAGCAGTGGATTCAGAATGCTTTGTAAAGCAGACAAGTTGGGAGGGGCCTAGGGGTGGATAGTGGGCCTTGGGGAGCCAGGATGAGGATGAAGATGAATCAAAGGTCTAGTGCTTCTGTGCTGAAACAGGCTGCCTCTGAGGGATGGGAGCTCTTCATAATCCATAGCAGCTCAATGTCATCGCCAGTCCAAAGGACAAGAGATGCCTGGGTGACCTGCCTTTTCATACCATTAGGAGGAATTTAACTGCCAGGAACCCATTCGTAGACTACAACCCCATTTACTGGGACCAGCAGTGTTGTCCTGTACCTAACCTGTGGCACACCTTCTCAGCAGTGCTGTCCAGCCCCTAGCCCCTGGAACACCTTCTCAGCAGTGTTGTCCAGCCCTTAGCCCCTGGCAAGCCTTCTCGGCAGTGCTGTCCAGCCCCTAACCCCTGGCACACCCTCTCAGCAGTGCTGTCCAGCCCCTGGCACACCTCCTTAGCAGTGCTGTCCAGCCCCTAGCCCCTGGCACACCTCTTTAGCAGTGCTGTCCAGCCCCTAACCCTTGGCACACCTTCTCAGCAGTGCTGTCCAGCCCTTAACCCCTGGCACACCTTCTCAGCAGTGTTGTCCCATACCTAGACCCTGGCACTCCTTCTCAGCAGTGCTGTCCAGCCCCTAGCCCCTGGCACACCTTCTCAGCAGTGCTGTCCAGCCCCTAGCCCCTGGCACACCTTCTCAGCAGTGCTGTCTAGCCCCTAGCCCCTGGCACACCTTCTCAGCAGTGCTGTCTAGCCCTTAACCCCTGGCACACCTTCTCAGCAGTGTTGTCCCGTACCTAGACCCTGGCACACCTTCTCAGCAGTGCTGTCCAGCCCCTAACCCCTGGCACACCTTCTCAGCAGTGCTGTCCAGCCCCTAACCCCTGGCACACTCCTTAGCATTGGCGTCCCATACCCACCCCTTGCCACACCTAATCTTGGCTCTGTTTTGTGCTCTCAGTTTCCACTGGGAAAATCGGGGGTCGATTCACCTACCTCTGTGCAAAGGCTCGACATCACATGCTCAGCGTAGACAAAGCTGCTGGACATCTGCAGCACCTGGGAAATAAGAATGACCAAGAGAGGTGAGTCGGAAGGAGGGACAATGCTGGCAAGAAGGGCCTTTCAGCTGAGACCTTCATCCAGGCATTGAGCTCGTGGCTGCCTGGGACCAGCAGGCTGGTTTCTCTGGGTCCATACCCTGGTGAGGGTGGGGGATGCTGACTGTGAGAGACAGCAAGCCACAGCTTCTCCATGGCCCTTGTGCCGAGGAACAACTGAGCCAGCTATCAGGCCGTGCTGACCAGGACCACCACAGGAGTCTTTGCTCCAGGGGAGACCTGGCCCATATATGCAGAAGAATGGATTATGCGGGGGCGTTTCTCATTGTCAAAGGACCAGAGGTGCCACTCCCATTAGGAACAGGGCAGGCAGAGAGCTCCATGTGACCTCGGGACAGCTTTAGCCCTCACCTCTGCACCATGACCCTGTGGTCAGCTCCAGTTCTGACCACTGGGTCCTCAGCCCCAGGTCATCCCACTAACCAGGGCTGTCCTCCTGCCTCATAACTACAGTCATTTGCTCCTCTGTGTCTCAAGTAACTCTTTGGAACATGGAACAGCCCTCCCCTGGGAGCAGCCCTTCTAGGTGTTTCTAATGTTGCCTGTTCTTCCTTTTTGCCATCTGGATCTCGGTGAGCAGAATTGTGATTTGGGCTGAGCTGGCCAAGGTTGCCCGGAAACAGGATGTATGGGATGTTTGTCGCACAGCAAGCCGCTTCTGCCTCCTGTATGACAGCGTCAGGTCCAGGAAGGCTGGGAAGCCAAAGGGAGGTATGCACTCCCACACAGTGTGCACCTTGCACATGGATGAACTCAGCTTCAGGGATTCACACACTTCTGGTGGCTGTGCGGCCACAGCTCCTCTGAGCCAGCAGGTCTCACCAAGAGACGCCAAGCAGAGGCTGCAGCAGCAAGCTGACAGTCACTTCCCAAAAGGACACTAGTTACACACTTGGGTTTAGAAGAGTCTTCACGGGGCTAGAGAGATGACTCAGTGGTTAAGAGCACGGACTGCTCTTGCAGAGGACCAGGGTTCAATTCCCATCACCCACATGGCGGCTAAGAGCTGTCTTAGGCCAGGTGTGGTGGTGCACGCCTTTAATCCCAGCACTCGGGAGGCAGAGGCAGGTGGATCTTTGTGAGTTCAAGGCCAGCCTGGTTTACAGGGATCTCAAAAAGACAAAAAAGAAAGAAAGAAAGAAAGAAAGAAAGAAAGAAAGGAAGGAAGGAAGGAAGGAAGGAAGGAAGGAAGGAAGGAAGAAAGAAAGAAAGAAAGAAAGAAAGAAAGAAAGAAAGAAAGAAAGAAAGAAAGAAAGAAAGAAAGAGAAAGAAAGAAAGAAAGAAAGAAAGGAGTCTTCACACACAGGGCAGCATTTCTGAGTGTATTGTGTGGCCCAGCCTCTGTATCTGTGGGCTCCACATTGACAGGTTCAATCATTGAGGTTTTAAAATATTTGCAAGCATGCACAGACTGCTTCCTGGTTGTTAGTCCTTAAGCATTACTCTCTTAATATCAGTCCATACAGTGTATATATTATTGTCAATATTATAGTCAGTAGAGACTATTTAAAACTGGAAGGAAGATTGTGCAGGTCATGGCACCATTTTATAGAAGGGATTGAGCAGTGGGGACTCAGTATCCCTGGGGGTCCTGAACCCAGTCCCAGCAACACTGAGTGGTGGCCACACTCACAGCTGACTAGTAATGATAATGATGTTAAAGAGGTAAGGTCACAGCCACCCATGCGGCGCCGCTTCAGTCTGGCAGTGTGCCTGCCTGCTACAGGGACCATCGTCACATTGAAGCCCCTGCCCATACCTCTTCTAGGGCTCCTCCATCCTACAAGGCACTGAGCAGAGGCTCAGGCGGGGGGGATAAGGGGTTGAGGGAGGAACTGCCATCTTTCCTCACTGCTACTCTCTCAGGAAGGAAGAAGAAAGGCTCCGAGGGTTCTACGCATGACTGGTTAACCTCTGAAGGGTTACATAGGCAGATCTCACCTGACGTGCTGCGGAAGATGGCGGAGGTGGGGTTCATCAATGCTGAGGTGCGTCACAAGGGTCTCTGCCATTGCCAATGTCGGTATTGATGTGGCCATTAACATATCAGAGTGATATGTTAACATGTCTACCTACACTAAACTGTATGTTAGGAAAGAGAAGTCTTGGTTATTGGAAGATTGCAAGAGAAAAGTGTGAATTGAAATGTATTGTGGTATGTTCGGTGTAAATTTTTTGATGGGAAATAATTTCTAAATTCTGGGTACAAAGTTATATGGATTGAGGTCACTGTCATTCTACTTAGGGATTGAAGTTGGAGTCAACTTTGGAAGCTCTTGAAGGAGGTGTAAGCTCTGCTCTTTGCCTCTGTGGGCCCATCAGAGGCTCGGGCTAGATCTTGGCCATGGCTGCAGCAATCGTGCTCCTTTGCAGATGGGGACACGAGACAATGCTGGTCCTGCCCAAAGCTAGCCAGGTGCACTGTGACCCGCAGCTTCTGAAGCCTTTGAGTGTGAGCTCTTAGCCCCTGTACCCGAGACAGTGCCAGAGGCGACCTTCAGAGTGCTTACAGCCATGCAGGTCTTTCCCTCCGTCCCACTCAGTGGGCACAGGCAGGTGATGAGGCTCTAGCTTATTCCACGAGCACGTCTAGAGACACAGCATGGACAGCATGACCCCTGTGCTCAGGGGGCAACTGCCAGTTGGCAGGGTCTGAGGGTCAACAGAAGGGGACTGGTGGCTGAGTTTGACTGGTCTGGGATTTCCCCAGCTGGGATCTGGCCTGACTCACCTCTCCCAGGCCTCTGCCTGCTAGGTGGACTCCACCGCTTTTGAGGCTGCAAGGAGATGAGCACTGGAGAACACGAAGACTGTTTTGCTTACCTGCTGAGAAATGATGAGTATGGACTACTTTTGGAATGAGTCTTCTCTTCCCACGAGATGTGAAGTGGCAGGCCGTTGAGACCGGCAGAGTGTGGGGGTCTATTCTGTGCTCTTTCCACTTTGTGTTTGGCTTTTTCAAAAGCAGAGCTTCAAGAGACGTGTTTGGCTGTGTGTTCTCAGAGCTATGACCTCTCTGGCTATGTTCAGCTATGTTCTTCCTCACAGGCCACTGTCCACTTGCTACGCTCAGAAGGTGTAGAACTGAATGAACAGGTCATTCCCCCGGAGGACTTAAGCCAGCACCCAGATGGCTATGTGCCTGAACCCCCAGAGAGCAATGTCGAGTGGATCACTTACAGGTGGGCAGGGGTCCCAGCAACCATGTAGAAAGAGGGTTTGAGCAGCTGCCTCTCTTGCCTAGGCCTGGTGTCCCAGATGTGGATGAAGCAAGGTCTACTTGCCAGGCCCCAGCCTGTTTACAGTCACAAGTGAAGAGTAGCTTGTACACATCAAACCATTGTAAAACAAAATAGAAGAAACATGCCACAGAGACTATAGCAGCTCATAAAATCTTAAATATCTACTTGGCCTTTGTCAGGAAGAAGTTGCCTGCCTAGGCTGCTGTGGAGAGCTGCTGCTACCCTGCACACTGCTCAGTCACTACATTGCTTTGCACTAGGTACCAGCAGCAGCCTGTGTGCTGGGGGTAGGAGCCAGGGGGTGAGGGCAGCCACAGGGGTGATAAGAAGCAACCCGAGCAAGGTTTTAGGCCGGTAGCTCCTCTTCAAAGCAGGAAGCAGCAGGGCCTATGAGAGCTCACACCGTGGGGCCTGTGAGAGCTCACACCGTGGGGCCTGTGAGAGCTCACACCGTGGGGCCTGTGAGAGCTCACACCGTGGGGCCTGTGAGAGCTCACACCGTGGGGCCTGTGAGAGCTCACACCGTGGGGCCTGTGAGAGCTCACACCGTGGGGCCTATGACAGCTCACACCGTGGGGCCTGTGAGAGCTCACACCGTGGGGCCTATGACAGCTCACACCGTGGGGCCTATGAAAGCTCAGCTCACACCATGGGAGGATCAGCAAGAAGCAGCTGCTGGTATCCAGATGGGAGATAAGAACCTATTGGCACAGCCTGAAGGCTGCCAAGGGATGGCTACAATCAGGCGAGATCTGGGGCCTTTGTGGATAGTCGAATAGAGGGAAGAGGACCAAGAAAGTCCCTGTAGAGTCTGTCTGAATCCCTAAGCTGTACAGGTGTCCTGGAACACCCTCCAGGCCTGATCAGCGGTGTCCAGGAAGAACCCACACTTACTTCTGCAGTGGCCTGTGGGAAGCAAAGGGCAGGGAACTGTGTCAAGCTGACTGCTGCACGATGTTTCTTCGTAGTAACTGGATTGAAAGCCTGTCACAGTACGCCATGAACAACTGGCTGCGCTCTGCAGAAGTCGGGCAGGAGATAGGGGAAGCCTGGATTGTGCAGAATGCAGTGGTCTACATCCTGAACCACAATCATCATCTCATTCTGGCTGGTCGGCAAAAAGAGCTGGTAGATTCTCTGTACCACCTCTTGAACATCATCAAGGCCACTGGCCACAATGGGTGAGTGTGGACACCACATATGTTCGTGGGCAGGGAGTCATGGCACTTGCAAGCTCACAGATGTGTTCACTAAAGGGTGGAGGTTCTACAGAGACACCAGCAGATGAGGCTAGGACCAAGGCATGGAGAAAGCGTTAGGTCCTAGTGGCATGAGGCTGTGATGACATGGCCAGGATGGCCCAGGAGCCTTGAACTTGAAATGCTTCCCCTTGCTGGCACTGCTCTAAGCCAGTGAAGAGAGGTCTGCTGAAGCCCAGTCCCTTCTGTCCAGTGGCTCCTTGGTCATCTCACCTTGGGCTTGGAGTAGTGGCAGGCTAGGAATCCATGACTATCTGTCTTTCTGGATGGATGAGAACTTGGACTAATGTTTTCACAGCAGAAATTAGAAATCAAAAAGCATCAAGTCGGATTGGGTCAAGGTTTATCCAGTGTGAATATTTAATGTATTTTGGGTTGGTTCAAACAATAAGTTTTTATTGTGTTCAGTAATAATCAGGATACTGGAATGAGTCAGAGTGTAGTGGGAGAGCCAGGGTGGTGACACACACCTGTGATTCCTGTACTCAGGAAGCCGAGACAGGAGGAGAGTTCTAGTCAGCCCGAAACACATAGTGAGACCATGTTTTAGAAAACGAACCCAAGAAACCCAAAATAACACAGCAATAAACAAATTAAGATGTTTAATTATGGCTGTGAAGGACACAGTGAAGCTCAGCCCTCTGGCACATGGTGCTGCAGGATTCTGCACGTGGCTGAGCCGGGCCCTGCCCTGCCCTGGCCTGCCCCAGTTCTCACAGCTCTGCATCATCCTCTAGTGACTCGGTTATGCTCGCCACCCTCTGCAACGCCCTGGCTCGAGGCATGATCATCAGCTGGATTCCCACCCGGACTCCTGAAAAGTCGAAAAAGAATGTGCACCCAAACCCAGTTCATGCTCCCCTGGACTCCTCGGCCACATCTGAAGTCAGATCAGCAGTAGAGGTTTGGCTGCCCTGAAGCCTGGGAATGGGGATGGCATGGGGCATGGGGCATGGGGCATGGAACAGGCCACAGCGTGGCTCATCGAGTGGACACAGAGCCACGGAGAAGGCCAGAGGAAGGGTGGCAGCCTGGACACACATGGGTTGGCCAGCGATGGGGATGGAGAATGGGGTGGGGCTGAGTGTCGGAGCTGGCTAGGAAGTGGGGCTAGCTGGGAAGTGGGAGACGAGGGGCCCCAGACGCCAGCATCTGGGATGGCCAGGGGCCTCCATCTGGACTGGGGCTTCCACTGCTGTTCTTCCCAGGGCAGAGAACAGAGTGTAGAGCTAGGCAGGCACACCTCCTGTGACACTAGGAATGCGTGCCTGCCGCTCGTGAGCACAAGTAAAATCCAGCACCCAGTGAAGGAGTCGCCCCTGAGGTTTATCTCCTGGTATAAGTGGATTTTATTATGGTGCTCCATACTGCACGAGGAAGTGATGCTCTTAGTTCATGGAAGGCCTAAATAATCTGTATTACACTAGCCAGTCTAACTCAAAAGAATATTATAAAACAGGGAAGAAAAGCTGCTTCCACCTGAGTCTGGGCCTGTCGGAGCCACTGCAGAAACACGCACGGTCTGAGCACCTATGGGGAAAAGAGCAGCAGAGAAGGCAGGGCACAGGGCACACGCAAGTGTCTATGCCCAGTAGACAGATGAGGCCAACAAGTGCCCCGTGCCAAACATGGCAAAGCTCCTGGTACCTGAGCAGGGCACAGCAGGGCAGGACAGGGCAGGGCAGAGCCCATGCCTGTGCCACTGAAGACACCTGGAGGAGAGTGCTGGGAGTCAGCCCGTGCAGAGGTCAGAGTCAGGAGAAGGCCATCCTGCCTTAGGGCCACATGGGGACTGCAGCCTGGGATGGACTTCCAGTGAGGCTGGTGGGGAGGGAGGTCAGCATGGTCCACCCTGGAGAGGTCACATCAGGGTTCAGGTCTGCATTCCCAGATGAGATGAAGGAGCCAGAAGAAGGGTCTGCAGGGAAGACCCCATGCTGGAGAAGGAGGCAGGTGAGGAGGGGAAGGGGCTGGGATGGCCGTGGATGTGGACAGAGGGAAGAACTTCTCCCATGGGCTTGATGCCACCTATCCTGGTACTAAAAGATGAACATGGAGCACAAGTGAGGCCCAGCAGGAAAGCTGGCCACAGTAGGCAACAGGAAGGCCAGCCATAGTAGGTGACAGCGTAAAGGAATGTCCTGCCTGTCATGGTGGGATGAGGGAACAGCGTGGGAGACTGGGCGCCCTGGCATAGCTGTCATCAGTTCCCGTGCCCGTCAGGTATTCCTGTGGAATGTAGCCAGATTGCAAGAAGTTTGTCCAGGAAGGATGGAAGGGGTGGTGGGGAAGGACCTCTGCACTGTGGACTTGCATGCTACACACATGTTCCGAGAGGACCAGGGCTCACGCTGGAACTCGGAGTTTGGACGTCCGTCCTTAGTAAGTAGCTACTGTGCCAGCCAGGCTGTGAGCAACAACCCACACATGAAGTTTAGCCCACTAAAGGTGAGCACACTGAGGCATGGAACTGAGGAAGTTGCCTTTCACACAGCTATAAAGGAGTTGAGGGTGGTAGCATTTCGGAGTGGCCCCCATGCCCCTTCACGGCCTGTACCTGCTCCTGGCTGTCCACACTCAGAAGCAGCGCCTTTCACAGCGAGGCCTGAGATCTTGCTTAGCCCCCTATTCGCTGTAACTTTGGGTGTGTGTCTGACCTGTATGTAGGCAGTGATGACTCGGGGCATAAGAAGGGATAGGGTGCCCAGAGGAATATTCCATTTCCTGCCCTGATGGGCATCTGCTGGCCTTCCCAGAACCCTCCAATATTTTCAGGCCTGACTCCAGGGCAGTTTAGACAATAACTATGTTCTTACATGTGAGATATTGACTCAAGGTCCCCTCTTAGATCCGAGATTTGTGAAGAAAAACGTGCTTGTTTCAGGTCTGTGAGTTTGCACTGAACCTCACCAATGGGAATGAGCCAGAGGAAGTGGTCCCCACCAGTGTGCGCCAGCAGCTCATCGCCACCTGGGTGAAGGCCAAGCAGCTGGTACAGCAGCAGATCGGGCCAAAGCTGGGCACAGATGAGCATGTAGGCACTGTGGACACCTTGGGGGAGTGGGACCCACAGACTGCCCTTCCCGAAGTTCTCGTCATGCTTCTGGACATGGCCCCAGCTCCTGGAAGGGGAATATTTCCACCTAGGAAAGTCTGAGGTTGTTTTGTGCCCTCAAATTGCCAGGGCACAAAGCCTCTACCAGTCTAAGTTCTGGGCCTCCTCTTGGAGTGCTGCCCATCCTCGGCGCCACTCCTTGACAGACTCATCTCTTTGGCAGGATACCAGGGTCCTCCCAAAGTGACTATACAGAGTTGTGGGAACAGGGTCTAGGAGAGGGGAAGGGGCAGCATGAATTCAGGGACCCCCATGATGATCCTTACCCTGCAGCAAGTGGGCCACAGAAGGAAACCAGGGGAGGAAAAGGGGCAGGAAGTGGGAAGGCCCATGAGGGATGTTCAGGCTGGGCCAGGCAAAAGGGCTTGGACACTGGGGAATCCCAGTGTCCAGCGGCTTCTATGCTAGAACTCAGCAGCACTCTCCTTCTGGCCAGTCCTCCAGCCTCAGAGCTGTATAGATTCCAGACCTTCTTGTTACCTCAGAAGAGAGTGCAGAATGAAGGTTGGAAGTAGCCAAAGTGGTTGTCTGGCTGTTCCGTGAGACTAGTGCTGTACAGGGTTAACTCACAAATAGTGCAGATCTCCACAGCCTTCCTTCCCCGTGGCCCAGGCAGCTGGGCACTATGGCTCTTGTCTCCCTCCAGAGTACCAATGAGGAAATCAATTCCATGACCAGAGTCCTTGTCGCCCTTGAAATGTACTCATGCAATGGGCTGGGTCTCATGGACTTCACTGTGCCCTCCATAGCCCAGGTGAGTGTGTTCCAGTCCCCTAGGAGGCGAGTCTGCGGAGATCCCCCACCCGGAATGATGAGAGAGCTGAAGCTTAGGGTCCTGCCTAAGGTCCGCAGTCAGTCCACATCCACATGCACACTGTGGCTCCCCTGCCTCCCGGCATGCAACTCTGGCTTTGACTTAGACCATCTCTTTACCCCAGTGTGAGGGAGGCGCTTCTCTGGGCAGCCCTTCTGAATCCTGCCTCAACTCCAGTCCTCAGCACAAGCAGAGGTGTACGTGGAGACAGCGTGTCTTGTTCTTGGTCTGGAGATGGCCCTGTGTGGTGGGAAAGCTGTGAGGATGATGGAAGCATCCCCAGCAATTGGCAGCAGTGGCAGGTTTTACGCCGCAGCTGGGCTTCAGAGATCCAAGTCTACATGCATGCTAAGCCATGTGCGGGTCCCACAGGGTTAATGGAGCTCACCAGACTGGTAGCATGATCACCTCTGTGGGCCACAGGCTGTTGGAAAGTCACTGCCACTAATATGCTGTCCTTCTCTGTCACCCACACTTGGAAGTTGGTGAAAATGGCTTCTGAGTGCGACTGGCCAGAACCCCTGGTGGAGCTGCAGACCCTGGCGCGCATCACTCATTTTGCCTATGCGGCTCGGGACCATGAGATCACTATGGCATGCTCTCAGACTGCCATGCAGATGGGCCTCAAGCACCTGAGGTCTTTTGAACAGTAAGTGATCTCCACAGCGGTGTCCTAGAGACAGCAATATCCCCAGATAAGCAGGAGGGCTAAGTATGTTGTGTGGCAGAGCAGGAGGTACAGCCTTGCCAGGCAAGGGATGACTGGCAGAAACATGATCGCCATGCTTCACCTGCTGGCTCTGTGTCCTCCAGGACAGTTCAGTGACAGGGTTATGTCAAGGGAGATCACATAGTTGGACACTTGACCTCCAGTTGATAGTGCTTTTTTTTTTGGGGGGGGGTTGGTACAGTCTTGCTGTAGAAGTATGCCCTGGGGTGGGCTTTGAGATTTCTTAGTCTTGCTCCACTTCCAGTTCTACTTTTCTGCTTCCTGTGTGTGGACAGAAATGTAACCAGCCAGTTCCCCCCACCCCCGACACTGTGGTCTGTGTATCTGCCCTGCCAGCCTGGAATAAGCCATGCATGTTGCACAGCTGGCATGAGTGAGCACGTACAGGGGGCTTTCATGTGGAAAGAAAGGAGCCAAACAGTAGTAATGGAGCCTCAGCCTGCCGTCCTTGCTGCTAGCAGTAGAGCTGTTTCTCCATGAGTGGGCAGGTCTTGGTGGCATGTCCACTCACCATCCCTCCCCCCCCCACACAAACAGTAGCCTCCCGCTACCATGCCTCCCCTGCCATTAAGGACACTCCCTGTGGAACTATAAGCCAAAATAAACTCTTTCTTCCACATATTGTTTTTGATCATGGCATTTTATTACACCAACAGAAAAGTAACCAATACACCAGGTATATTAGTTGCCTTTCTCCTTGCTGTGATACAATTCCTGATGAGAAGCCATCTAAGGTGGAGGCATGGCGGCCGGCGGCTCCGTCCTACCAGGAGTCCGCAGCTGGGACCCTTCATCTCATGTCTTGGTGGAACAAGAAGTAGAGAGCAGACAGGAAGTGAGGCCAGACTGTGAAACTTCAAGGCCTGTCCTTAAGGACCCACTTCCTCCAGCACAGCTCCACTTCCTGAAGGTTCCACAACCTCCCCACACATGCCACCAGCTGGAGACTTGGTGTCCACTACGGGGGAACATTTCACACTCAGTCCACAGCACCAGGGGCAGTCCTGAACACCTCATCTTCCTCTGTAGTTTCCGCAGTGTTCCACTATGATCAGAGAACTGGGTCTTCCCCTCCCCCTGAGTATGGGGCTGTTGTTGAGGTGTTGTTACAGACCATCACGCAGTCAAGACCACTTTTCTTGGGGCTCTTCTTTTTCCTTCTGGCTTTTTTCCTGAGTCTGATTATGCTGAAAGATGGAGTCATAACCACGGCTACGAAGGTGTTTCCTTTAGTCAGTGGTGGTTTGGTCACTGGTCACTAAAGCCATCACGTTCTTCCATGTGGCCATGTCCTCAGTCTTGGACTCGCCTTATGTGGCCTCCAGGTGCTCCTAGCGTGGTGGTGGTACCAGCCATGTCAACAAGATTTGGTAAGCAGGTGACATCTGCATGTAGGTTGGTTAGAAATCTATGAGGCCAGGGACAACCATGTGTCTGCTTCACTCACAAGGGCAGTTCCAAGGCTGTGTTCACACAACCACTGAGAGTCCAGGAGTCAACAGAGTACTATGAGCCGTGATGTCTGTAACTCCAATGTTCACATGTCCTGGGTCTCCCGCACACTCGGGGAGGTGGGCAGTGATGAGCAGCCATGCGCCTGGCACTCAGAGAAGGAAGGAATACTCTTTCTTCTCAGTGGGAGATGCTGCTATTCCTAGAGGGGGAAACTGAAGCAGACAGAAGGTCTGAGAATAAGCCCTAGATACTTAACTCTAAGCACCCTCTTCAGCTGGTTAAACTGTAGAACTTCCAGGTCAGCTGACCGGCCTAAGGACACCTCGTTGACAGCATCCTTTGAGGGGCTGTGGTCTGTGTACCTCCCCTGCCAGCCTGGAATAAGCCATGCATGTTGCACAGCTGGTATGAGTGAGGACGTACAGGGGGCTTTCATGTGGAAAGAAAGGAGCCAAACAGTAGTAATGGAACCTCAGCCTGCCGTCCTTGCTGCTAGCAGTAGAGCTGTTTCTCCATGAGTGGGCAGGTCTTGGTGGCATGTCCACTCACCATCCCTCTGTGAGAGGCAGGGGTCATTCTTTCCCTAAGTCCATAGTAAGAATCAATATGCTGTCATGTGGAAAGTATATACATGTGCTGGTCACCAGGGATGTGCTGGTGCTCCAAAACCGAGGAGGAGCTGGTCGCCAGGGGTATGTGGGACATAGCTCGCTGCCACCTAAGCAGAAACAGAAAGGAGAGCTGCATGGATACCTGACTGCCTCTGAGACATCTGAGGCCAGACAGGGACTGAGGGTTCCTTCTGGAAGTATCTGTTACTGACATCTAGGTCCCCAGTTGTGGCCACTTCTCCCATTCACTGCTAAGATCCCACTATGGATGGGCCAGGATGGGCCCAGAGCTGCCTATGATGGTTACATTCCATTGTCAACTTGATTAGATTAAGAAGTACGTGGGGCATTAATGAGGCATCCCTTTAGGTGTTTCTGTGGAGATATTTGCAGAGAGGATGGATTGGGTAGGGAAGACCCACCCTGAATGTGGCTGGCACCATCCCACTGCTGAGGGTCCCACAATGAATAAATAAAGAGAAAAGAAGGAGAAAGCCAGCTGAGCACCAGCATCTCTCTGCTTTGTGACTATGGATGCAAGGTGCCATGATCCCTCCTAGTTGTCACCCTGCTGCCGTGCCTTCTCTGCCATGATGGACCCTCATCCCCTCAAACTATGGCCAGAATAAAACCTTCCTTCCTTAGCCAGGCATCGTGGTGCATGCCTTTAATCCCAGCACTCGGGAGGCAGAGGCAGGTGGATCTCTGTGAGTTCAAGGCCAGCCTAGTCTACAGAGCGAGTTCCAGGACAGATGAGACTAAAGGGAGACCCTGTCTCAAAAAGACCAAAAAATAAAAATAAATAAAACAAAAAAAAACCCCTTCCTTCCTTAATTTGTTCTTGTCAGAATTTATCCACAGAAACAAGAAAAGTAACACGGAACACTGATACCAAGGGCAGGATGTTGCTGTGACAAACCTGACTGTGAGGGTCATGCCTCCGGGAACTGGTCTGTAGGAGGAACGTGGAGGAGTTTGTATGTGCGGGCCAGCGAAGCCCTGGAACATTGTAAGCAGAGATTAATGGGCCATGCTGGAAAAATAAAATGCTGAGAGGAATGAGGGTACTGGAGGTTTCAGAGAGGAACAGTGATTTTTTTTCCCCTGGGGACTAGACTAGAGCCCTTTCTGTTGCATTCTGACAAAGAATTGGACTGCTGATTTCCTGAGTCCTTGATCACTCTAGTGAGGCTGAATTCAAAGGTGGTGAGCATCCAGGCGTTGGCATGGTTACTACTCACTGCTCTTATGTAGGTCTATAGTGAAGGAGCAACATGATAATGAAAAATGTGCAGTTTAGTGAGGGCAGGGAAGGGAAGGGGAGCAAGTTTACAGAACTGACATGGATCTGGAGAAAGAAACTACATTAGCAGGGAGATTAGTACAGTTGAAGAGAAACTTTAAGCTCTATGCTGTGATCATAGGAATAGTGTGGTGGGAAAAATTCAAATTCATTTGAAAAGAGAGAGACTGACCTGAGGATGCCACTGAGGGGACTCCTTCCTCACAGACACCTGCCCATGGAAGTGTTTTTCAAGATTCAGCCACCACGGTACACGAGGCCACTAGCACTATGGTAGAAGGAGCCCAGAGTATATCTCCAGGGGACAGCAGAGTTTGGTCGTGTCCACATGGTGCTTGTTTTATAGTCATGCAAAATGCACAAGTGAGGGGTTTATGAAGGCTTGCACCAAGGTTCCAGAAAGCCACTCAGGCCAGATAGTGTGTGGAAGAGTTGGATTTCCTGTGAGGAGACCCTGAGAGGGCATCCCATTAAATGCAAAGATGAAGCTTAAATGGCCTCTAGATGTTG
Organism: Rhizomys pruinosus; assembly: GCA_009823505.1. NCBI lineage: Eukaryota > Metazoa > Chordata > Mammalia > Rodentia > Spalacidae > Rhizomys > Rhizomys pruinosus. The sequence continues at coordinate 260,113 of VZQC01015708.1, read as the reverse complement.
GCGATCCCAGGACCATGGGACTCCACTGAGGAAAGTTTCAGGCACAGATTGGAACTGGCCCAAGGAAACATACTTGAGAGTTGGACTACTGTTAGAGCCCAGATGATTGCATCATGAGCCCTGGATGCTGAACATGGAGCTGCAGCATCTGTTGTTTGCTCTGCTGGGTCTCTGCCTTGCTTTGGCTCTAGCTTTCCTTGCTATGCCCCTTCTTTCTCCTTTGGAATGGGAATGTTTACTCTGTGTCATTATATAGTGGAAGAATGTAACTTTTTATAAGATTTTAGTGAGTTTTGTGCATCTCATACAATGGTTCTTAATCAAATTCAGAAGCCTTCCCCAATCCATGCCCCTCGTACTCTCTCACTGCATCTCATGCAATCTATTATACATGTTAAGTGCTATCCAGTCAACCATTCTCATGTGATGCACACTGAAGGCCACAACTAGCTAAATTTTAGAGAATAAGAGACTGCAGAGTGTGTGTCCCTAGATAGCACTCCTATATTAAATCTCACCCACCCATAGCTCAGGGTCCATTTCAGAACAGGAAAAGATTGTAAGATCCAGGGTTGGTCCATGAACATAGGGAAACAAAGGCCCTCAGTGCACTGGAAGTGTGCTCCTGTGAACTCACGACCATGGTGGTGTCAGGAACAAGACCCATACCAACTCAGTCAGACAAAGGCCCAGCATGGACTGAGGGAAATGGGAGATGGCCCCTGATCCTAGCCTGGGAACTAAGAGCAACTAATTACTTCTGGGTGAGGGAGAGTAGATCTTTTAAGATCACAGGATAGGCTGACTAAACTCCAGTGGATGAACTTGCATTGAAGGACATCTAGAAAAATGTAACTTTAAAAAAATTGTATAGGTTCTCACAGGTAAGGAAGTACCTGAGTTTCAGAAGTAGTTTTGGGCTTTGAAATGTTGAAACAGTTAAAACTATATGTGACTTTTGGACTTGGAATTAATGCATTTTCCATTACAATATGGCCACAAGTCTGTGGGGAGCAGAGATATGCCAACACAAAGGAAATTATAGTTTATTCTGAACTATGTGTGAGTGTCTGTGGTCCAGGAACAAGGCTTGGAGATTCAGGTTTCCCTGAGTGACATGACCCTCCTAAGAGGTGGTTACATTTTATTAGTCACAGACCAAAAGAAAAATCATAAATGAATGCATTTATTGAACACACTGGTAGGGATAGCAAATGGGAAGTTTACAGCAAATCAGGGAAGTTTCTACTATCTGATGACATTTTAGCTTTGGGGTTGGTGGAAGCTAGTGTTCTTCTATGTTAATACATCTCAAAGATTTACCTGATGGTAAAAGGATGTTAGGTCAGCGATGCACAGTAATGGCTATTAAGGGACTAAAGATATCCCAAGGTAATTTGGGCTCTGGAGCTGCAGTGTTCTAACTCCATAGTCACACAGAGTTCTAATCAGTCAGTCAGGTTTATAAAATCTTAAACATTTTTTTTCCTAAAAACTTCAACTAACAATTTTATAGCTTAAAATGATATGTTTGTGTGTCAGGTTGAGGAGATAGGCTTGTGATGGTTAATTTCAATTGTCTTGATAGAATCAGGAAACACCTAGGGTATTAATGAAGCACACCTCTGGGCTTGTATGTGACGGTGTTCTTGGAGAAGTTTAACTAAGAAGAGAAGACCTGCTGTCAGTGTGGGTGGCAACCCCCCATGGCTGTGGTCACAGACTGGGTTAGAAGGGGAAGAAGGAAGCCAGGGGCGCACTGGCATTTGTCTCTCTCTCCATCGTGGATCCAGTGTGGCCAGATGCCTGCATGCCTTCCCTGGAAGGATGGATTTTAGCCCCTCAACCATGAACCAAATAAACGCTCCCTCCTTAATTATTCTTATCAGAATTTGGTCACAGCAGTGAGAAAGGTAACCAATACAATGCCTCCTGGTGTCCTCGTCCTAGGGGGGCAGGCTTTGCCCACCGAGCCATTACACAGGCACAAATCCTGCTCTTATTACCTTCAATAGTGAGTTGGAAAGGGTACTAGGAAGGAAGAGTAGCTGGAGTCTACTTGTGATAAGAGTGACAAGATTGACAAGACCCCAAGGTAGAGGCCAGATTAGGAGGTGACTACAGACCAGAGCTGACAGAGGTGGTCATACTTAACCCTGTGAAAACTCCATTTCCATTATTCAAAACTTATTCTCAGAGGAAAGAAACAAGTAGGCATCTCAGTAGAAGGTGTTGGTGTGATGTGTGCAGTTGTGGCCTTCTTGGGCATGGGGGAAAAGATGGACACAGCGACTGGCTAGGAGAGGATGTTGTTTCATCAGTAATCCTTGCATGGAGTCTGATTTGTAAAGGAGATTCCTGTAATAAATAAAGAAAAAGTGCACACACAAACGACAGAGAACAGGGAGGTCAGACAAGGCTTCAAAGATTATTTTCCCCACAGGATTTCTGAACATCATTCATAAATCTCTGCTCCCTCCGCGTGGAGACTGGTGTCAGTGCACCCCACTGGCTACACCTCTTGTGGGTTGTGTGTAGCTCTGTATAACAAAAATTTTTTAAAAATCTTAATTTTTATTGAGCTTTTGTGCATTTAATAAACATTTCTTAATCAAATTTAGCTCCATTCCCCCATCCATGCCCCCCAAGACCAGAACTCATGCATTCTGCCATACATGCTAAGTCCTGTCTTGCAGCTTTTTTTCTCAGTCTTTTTTTTTTTTTTTTTTTTTTTTTTTTGGTGTTTTGTGAGACAAGGTCTCACTATGTAGCATAGGCTAGCTTCAAACTTATGGTGATCCTTTTGCTTCTGCCTCCCAAGTGCTGAGATTAAAGGTGTGCACTCTCAGTCTATTTTGATCAGTTCTTTGAATAAGTCTTTTTTTGTTGCTGTTCCTTTAATTTTATACTACTCATATATATATACATTCCACACACATACCAAAATTACAAAGTCTAAAAATAAACTAGTTAATTCCAAAACATGTTTAAGTATTCACATTTTAACAGCAAATTTGCATGCAGATAAAAAGAAATATAATTTTACACTCCTAAATTACATAGCAAGTTGATGTATGTTTTAATGTACTTTAAGGAAGATTTATTCTTTCTCATAAATCTTAGAACTTGGGAAAATAGACACATAAACTTTGAGTTATGTCTATAGTAATATCAGTCAATGTGGTGTTATTTTTACTAATGAATTGCCCACATTGACTTACATGTAAGGATTTGGTGCTAGAATCCACAGATCAGGGATGCCATACATCATTTGTTTTTCTGAGACTGTGTTACTTCACTTAGCACAACAGCTTCTAGCTCCAGCCATTTGCCTGCAAATCTCATGATGTCTTCTTTCTTTACCATTGCATAGAACTCCATTGTGTAGATGTACCACATTTTCATTATCCACTCATCAGCTGAGGGACACTTGGGTTGCTTTTCACTATTGTGAAAATAGCAGCAATAAACATGGTTGTGCGTGTATCTCTGCTACAGAATGAATCTTTTGGGTATACACCCAGGAATGGTATGACTGGGTCAAATGGTAGGTTCATTTTTTTGTCTTTTAAGAGTTCTCCACACTGCTTTAGGAGAGTTGTATGAATTTGCATTCCCACCAGCAGTGGATGCGTGTTCCCCTTTCCCCACAACCTCTCCAGCATTTGGTATCATTTGTTTTCTTGATCATACTCAGTCTTACTGGAGTAAGATGAAATTTTAAAGTAGTTTTAAGTTGCATTTCCTCAATTACTAATAATGTCCAGGCAAGGTCACCATCTTCTTCACACCCACCTACCACCTGTGAAAGTGGTATCAGTGATCATATTGCCTCGGTTTCCCCTTCAGACCACAAATTCCCACTACATAGTAGGTCCTTACAAGCCAAGGGCCAACACTTTCCTTGCTGGCTCCTTAGAGCAGGCACAGTAGTCTGTCCCAGGTAAGCACGTGCTTTTCTTCCAGGATCTCAAGACCTGAAACGATCTACCCAGAACCAGCATATCACTCAGCAAATAAAGTTGGTGTAGGCTGAGCTGCTGAAACTTGCCCACTCTGATACTGTGTGGTCTCTATGTGCCCAGATAACAGCTGTGCTAGATTTGGGGACTAGAAAATATTAGATGGTCTACCATGCTGCTCTAGGAGAGCGCTAAAGATATGTGTGCCCCACTAACTGCAGAGTGCATATCTCCAGGGGCAACAAGGCTTCTTCTTGAGCCCAGGAAACAGAGCCTGGCTGAGGGTAGGGCCCAACATCCAGCTGGTTTTGCCCATCATTGCTACATGGAAAGCGATGGCTTATGATTCTGTCTTATGATTCTGTGGGTTGACTGGACTCACTCAGCCAGTTAGTTCTTTTTGAAGTCTCTTACAAGGGCACTAGAGGGCCCTCTATCCTGGTACCTACGAAGCTGATTCCCACATCCCCAGATGTTTCCTGCGGCTAGGCCTCCCCAGGATGCTCTTCATACAGGAACTACTGTGGAGCTTGCTGTGTGGCATCTCTGAGCATGGTAGTTCTGAAAGGACATTCCCACAGTGAGTGTCCAGGACACCCAGGCCACCTTAGCTTACATGCAAGTAAGATAAGAAGGCTGAAGTTGCTTGTCCTGCATCATCGGTCAGTGGGGTGAGTCCCTAGGGCACAGGAAGGTGTGGAGATCCGCCTTCATATTCAGATGTACTTGCAGGGCCACGTGAAAGAACAGCATTCACAGTGAGGGGAGCCTAGCATGTGTGATGTCGCATATCTCCCCTGACTTGCTCTGTGTCTCCTCGAGGACTGATGCTAAGCTGGCCGCGGAAATGCTGTGCGCTGTGTCCTACATCGAAGGCCGGAGCATCATGGAGAACCTGAAGGGCAGAAAGCAGATGCGGCTGGCGGCAGCCAAGGCCTTCGAAGAGAGCGCCAGGTAACATCCATAAGCAGTATTGGGAGGCTTCCAGCTGAGAGGGTGCCAGGGCTGGCAGGAGGGTCCTGAAGCAGCAGGGGCCTAAGAAGCCTGAACAGGGGGAGGGTGGACACGGCAAGGGGTAGCTGAATGGCCTGAGCGCCTCGCACGTCTCTGGATGAGCCTTGTCATTTCAGGTTCGGGGGCCTGTCGGGCAACATCTCCCTGGTAATGCTGGCTGCCCGGTACTACTGGAACACCTGGCTCCCACTCTTGTCCTCACCTATCAACAGGAAGATGGCCCAGGGATCCCTCCAAAGGATCATCAGCATCATCAACAAGACAGAGACCATGAAGCAGGTGCCACAGAGACATGGGCCAGCAGGGCCTTAGGAGGTTTTCCCCTCAAGACTGCCCAGACATGGGAAAAGAGCCTAGTAACATATATCCCACAGGGCGTGGTTCCCCTGGGGCATAGCTCTGTGGGGTACTCTCCCTGTGGGATATGGCAGCCACTGGCCAGAGAGCTCCATGGGACAGGGCCCCCATGGCCATTTTCACTTGCTAGATAACACAACATCGCAAGGATCCAAGCTGGACACAAGGTTCTTGGCTAAGTTCAGTGGCGACCTCTGACCTCCCTTCCCCCTTCCCAGAAGTCTCTCCCATAACTAACTTTGAACAGCAGCTTTCCGAACTACCTTCCCACTCTGTTTTGCTTATCTCTGCTCCAGCCATTGTCATTCTCTTCCTTCTGCTGGTTCGGAGTTTAGTTTCTTCTTTTTCTAGTATACTGAGAATTAAAGGTAGATTATTGATTTGAGGCCTTTCTTCCTTATCGATGGAGGCATTCAGAGCTGTTAGCTTGTCTCTGAGCACTGCTTTCACTGTGTCTCATACATTTTTTCTAATTTTTATTCTGTTAGTTTAACATGTTTCATGTCATTGACAACAACTAGATTGTGTCAGAGGAGTAGTCTGTGCCTGGTATGTATGGTCTGAAGGCTGTTGTGTGTGTGGTAACTGTGGTGTGTATGATGCGGTATGGTATGTAGATGGTATATGTAGTATGCTATATGGTATGTGCTGTACTATATGGTGTATGGGCACTATGGTGTGTGTGTGTGTGTTATGTGTGTAGCGTAGTGTGTGACGTATGTATATTACATAGTATATGGTGAGTATAATGTAGTGTCCTGTGGTGTGTGCTGTAGTGTGGTATGTATCTGGTGTGGTATATATGTGTGTTTTCCATTGTTGTGATAAAACATCATGACTAAACACAACTTATGGAAGAAAGTTTATTTTGACCTGTGGTTCCAGAGGGAAAAGAGTCCATCATGGTGGGGCTGCCTGGCAGCAGGCAGCAGACATGGTGGCAGAAGCAGTAAGCTGAGAGCTGCAAACAACAAACAGAGAAAGCAAAATAGAAGTGGGCAAGGCTATGCAGTCTCAAAGCCAGCCCCTAGTGCCACCCTTCCTCCAGTCAGGCCACACCCCCTAAACTGCCACCACAGCACCAACTGGGAGGAGGTTCTAGATGTTTGAGTCTAAGGGGGACACTTTTCTTTTTTTTATTTTTTTGGTCTTTTCGAGACAGGGTCTCCCTGTTGCCCCAGCTGTCCTGGAATTTGCTCTGTAGACCAAGCTGGCCTTGAACTCACAGAGATCCACCTGCCTCTGCCTCCCATGTGCTAGGATTAAAGGCGTGCGCCACCATGCCCAGCTAGGGGGACACTTTTCATTCAAACCCCCACAGTGTTGTATGATGTCATATGTTTGCTGCAGTATGGTACATGTGCTATATGTATGGTGTGATATGTGTGTGTGCATGTGGATATGCACACGTGTTGGTATATATGTGGTATGGTATATGTGTAGTTGTGTGGTATTGTGCTATGGTGTGGTATATGGAATATTATGTATGATATAGTGTTATGTGCATGATGTATGTTTAGTGTGAGGATGTGGCATAGTGTATGCATGATGTGGTATGATATTGTATCTACATGGTGTGGTATATGTATGCTATGGTTTGTGCTATACATGTTTGGTGTGATATGTATATGTGTGGCATGGTACATGGTGTGTTGTATGGTATGGTGTGTATGTGACATGTATGGTGTGTGTGTGGTTAAACTTGTGACTTTGTAGCTCTGAAACTTTGCTGCAATTCCTGTACTTTGCTACTGACACAGCTGAGGAACAAGATGGTGGAGGAACACATTGGTCCTCCAACATGTGCCATTTGTTTGTGTTTGCTTTAGGAGATAGGAAAAACACTGCTTCTGCACCAGTGGCCCACAGCTGACTTCCAGGGTGGTGAGACAGCTCTTGAAGGCCAATTCCTCCCAGGTTGGTGGACGCAGGACCAATGAGGAGGGGAGGGTTGGGAAAGTTGGAGCACTCTGTATAGTTCATCTTGTACCCTTGAATAAGGCATCTCACCACAAGTGCATCTGTAAGGAAGGCTTGGGAAGATGGATGCATGGGAAGATGCCCACCCCAGGGCCCTTTCTCCCCACCTGAGTGAAGAGCCCTCACAGCCCAGTTTCTTGGGTATGCTGGCAAATGAGCCTATTAATAGTGTTTTCTACCACAAAAATATGCAGATATACTCCTAGGAGGGAAAAAGAAAGGGAAACACCACCCTGACCTCAGAATAATAGAACTATTTTTATCGCAAATTTAAACTTAAAAGGAAAATACCATTTTCTTCTCATAAGAAATCTTCCCTGTCAATCAGGAGTCTTGTGTGCATTTGGCAACTCTGCAAGCGCTGTAGAACAGAACAGCGGTCCTATATTGAATATGTTAGAATCTATTCACAGATGAAGGTGATTTGGAATAAGGAACAAAACATGGCCATATATAAGTAAACATACATTGCATACTGAATCTTCAGTGTTAGGGTATTAGCAAACGCTACAAGAAAAAACACTCAAAGAACAAGGTCTGGGAGGCAGGACTTGCCCAGCCTCTGTGGGGGTGTGGTGGCTGGTTGAGGTTGCCTGTTAAATATAGAATCAAACAGAAGCTAGAAGTCAAGCTGTCATTACACTTGGAAAATATCACCAGAGAGGTCAGGAGTTTCATGGCTTTAAAAACTCCCAGAAGAGAAATATCAGAAGGTAGAGTTGGGCAAATGGAACTTTTGGGGAAAGATGCACACTTTAAAACAGACAAAAAACTTGCAACTGGTAAGAAACAGTGTAAGAAATCCTCACATCCAGTGTGCCAGATGTGGGAAATCCTCAAGTCAAATGTGGCAGAACTGTCAGATATGGGTGCTAGTCAGGTGAGGAAGGCTGCTGTCTCAGGGCTCAGCTTGGCACACCCTGCCTTCCTTTTCCCACCATGCACTCTGAGGCCTGGATGGAACTGAGCCTCCTGGGCAGGATGAGGCTGGAGGAGGCCCGCTGTTCAACTGCTGGCTGGCTGGCTTGGAGATTTGGCCAGCAGAGTCTTTACCCTACACCTCCATCCATGGATTGGGAACGCATCTGATGGTGAAGGGCATGTACATGGTGTTCCTAAGTGCACCGACAGGAACCCAGATCAAGGAGGCTTGGCTAGGCAGGACTAAGAATAAGTACTCACCTTTAATCCAAGCACTTGGGTACAGAGGCAGGAAGATCTCTGTGATACTGAGGCCAGCCTGGTCTACATAATAAGTTATATGCCAGCTGGGACTATAGGGAAACCCTGTCTCAAAAAAAAAAAAAAAAAGAATATGTGTATTCACACAGCATCCCTCCCACTCCAATGTAGCTGGCCAAGTTCAGAGAATAAACTCAAATAATGAACTAACTATGGTGGTACACAGGTACCCAATGTTGGCCAGCTTCTCCAGTCTTCCTGGGTTAGGAGAGGTGTGGCAAAGCTACCAGCTTCAACAATTCCCTTGGATACCATCTCTTAGCATGTACAAAAATCATGGACATGTTTAATTCTTGACCTAGTCAAGACATGTTTAATTCTTGGCTCCTAGTCTAGAGAACTAAGCATTAGAACCACGGCAAAAGGGGAAGGCCCTGCTTACCACTGCCAGCAAGACCCACCTTCATGCTCAGTGCCAAGATTGGCTCTGGACATATGTGACAAGTTTGGTGGCAAGACCTGAAGCCTGCCCTGGATGGTGCTGGAGTGGGCAGGGGGAAGAAGGGATTTCTGTTTCCTCGTGGTGATGTGGTTTATTTTTACACTGAAGAAAAGTAACAGCATCCCTGAGGAGAGAGAGGAGCTGGGGAATCAGACTGCCTAGCATCCTGGGCCTCGGGCCATACGCCAGGCAGCCAAGAGACTCACTGAGAATCAGAATGAGGTCCTCAAAGCCAATGAAAAGAGAGTGACAGGGACTGGACAAAGGGCACTGGGAGGCTGGTTCCCCTTAGACAGAGGGCACCTGGACCATGGTGGACTGCAGGCAAGGGCTACATTGGTCTACCACCAGCCCTGTTTAGCAGGTACTAGCCTTCTGCTACTATATTAAGGCTCTGAATAGAAGACGGTGACATCGGATATGAGGGGTAAGAGATGTGCAGTAAGAGGTCAGAGGGCATCAAATCAGTTGACAAGGAACCAGCTTCCCAGCCCCGTTAAAGCCCCCTTCTCCTCCTTACCCCAGGGGCTGAGGATGATCTCACACTCCGTGCTGCCCTCTATAGCCTGCTTTTCCACAGTCACGCTGACCAGAGCGACTGGGAGATGGGCCTCAAGGTGCTGGATGAGGCTGTGCAGGTGCTGCCAAGGACAGCCCACTGCCTGTGAGTGACCTCCACTTGAGCCCCACCCCAGGTCACTTCTGTACTGTCTTATCTGGGCTCTCCCATGCTCCTTTTCCTGGTCTCCCTAATAAGAACCAGATGCGTAGTGTAAAACCCCAGCTAGGGCTCCATCTGGTCCCATCCTGTGAACAAGAACAAAGGAAGCCCAGGATTTAGATGCCGCACATGTGCTCAGTGCTTTTGCCATTCCAGGGCTGACCTGTCCTTTCTTTCTTCTTTAGCTTGATTTTCAAACACATGGTTATTGTAAAGGCCAAACTTGGCCAGAACTTTACCATGGAAGTCCAGAAGTTCAAGAACGAAAGCGAAGACTATTTGGCACACATGTGGCACCGCCTGGCCCTGAACTCGAAGAGTATCTCCGGAGAGCTCACCTGCTACCAAAATGCCATCCAGGCACTGCAGGTCTGTGCAGTGCCCACGCTGATAGCTGGTGAATGTGTCTATTGATTATAGAGATAATTACATGAAAGCCTCAGGAGTGGGGTCTTGCTGGCAAGTTCAGAGGAAGCCGCTGTGCAGCAAGCCGTGGGAGAGGCTGGGCTTCCTTTCTCCTGAGTCACCCACCCTTCAGCTGCCCTTTCCAACTTGGAAAGGAGAGAGTGAGGGGAGCCCCAAAGTAAATCCCTAGGCTCCCTGGAGCCTGGGGGTGCTGAGGAAGCAGGGCTATCCATGCCACAGGCTGGGACAGGTGGCCTAAGAGATTGTCCCACTGCCAAGAGGGCAGGACAGACATTCTGCTCAGTGTACTTGAGTGGGTGGAGGAAGGTGGGTGCCCTGGCCCCTGGCTTGATGACAGTAGTTCTCATGTGCAAGGCCTGTGTGGAACTTCCTGAGGTCCTAGGTATGATGACCAATAGTATCCCAGGCCTTTGGTTTGGAAGCCTGGTCTGTACCACAGAATATTGCCCAGGCCTTAGGGGCATCCCTGATGGGAAATTCTGGATGCTACAAGGCCCAGAGCAGAAGCTGTGCTGTAGAGGCCTGGCACTGCTGTGTGTAGCTCAGGGGAGCCCCTGCATTTTGCTCTTGGAGACCAAGTAACTTGTCATCCTCGTGTTCTGCTGGGTTTCGGGGTCAGGCAGCAAGCAAGCATCTCACAGCAGAACCTCAGAGCCCAGCCCCTGACAAAGGAAAGTGACGAGGTTAGACTGCTAGAAGGCTACAGCCTAGACATAGCTGGCACTGGAAATATGCCTGTCTTTAGTGACCTTGACTGCTTTCCTTGAATTTTGCTTCCTTTTATTTATTTTTATAATGTACACATACATGTATAGGATACATGTGTGGTGCATATGCATGCTCGTGTGTGAGTATGGGCATGCACATGCTACAGCATGCATGTGGAAGTCGGAGGAGAACCTCAGACATCAGTCCTTACCTTCCACCTGGCTTGAGGCGGGGTCTCTTGTTGCTAGCTCACCATCGTGTATGCCAGGCTAGCTCACCACACTGTACAACAGGCCAGCTCACTACAGGGTACACCAGGCTAGCTCACCACAGTGCACACCAGGCTAGCTCACCTCAGTGCACATCAGGCTAGCTCACCACAGTGTACATCAGGCTAGCTCACCTCAGTGCACACCAGGCTAGCTCACCACAGTGTACACCAGGCTAGCTCACCTCAGTGCACACCAGGCTAGCTCACCACAGTGTACATCAGGCTAACTCACCACAGTGCACACCAGGCTAGCTCACCACAGTGTACACCAGGCTAGCTCACCTCAGTGCACACCAGGCTAGCTCACCACAGTGTACACCAGGCTAGCTCACCTCAGTGCACACCAGGCTAGCTTGCCACAGTGTACATCGGCCTAGCTTACCACAGGGTACACCAGACTAGCTGGCTCACACATTTCTGAGGCCTCTTCTGTCTCTACCTCCTGTCTCACTGCATGCACACCAGAATTATAGTCATACTACTACATTCAGGTTTTATGGGGTTCTGGGGATCCTCATATGTGTACAGTAATCACTGTATCCACTGAGCCATCTCTGTAGCCCCTTGAATTGAAAAAAATTAGGGGGGTGGAGAGATGGCTTAGCAGTTAAGAGCACTGCCTGATCTTGGAGAGGACCCAGGTTTAAATCTCAACACTCACAGGTTGGCTAACAACTGTCCATAACTCCAGTTCCAGTGGATCTGATGCCCTCTTCTGACCTCTGAGGGTACTGCATAACACAGGCTCACCTACCTACATGAAGGTAGTACATGCATACAAATTAAAAAAAAAAAATTAGGGCACAATACGCTCTCTAGTTAGTTCTCATGGGTATTATGACAATCCATTTTAGAATATTTCATCACCCTGCCCCCCAACTTTGTGTCTGTTGGGACACGCTCCCTTCCACCCTCCTGCAGCCAGGAGCTGCTACCTGTGCTTCTCCAGACTCTTCATATGAATGAAATCAGACAGCACGTGGCTGTCATGTATGGCCTTTTCACAAAATATGATGTCTTTTGTTCCGGTCACATTGTTTCGTGTGTCTGTCTGCTTTCTATGGCTAAGCACATGTACTTTATTGGTTGATGGACAGGCACTTGGCTTGTTTCCCATGCCATTTGGCTTTTGTGAGTGGAGCTGTCATGACTTGTGTGTACATTTTTTTTTTTGCATTCTTGATGTCCTTGGAAATGTACCTAAGAGTGGAATTGCCTGCTCACACTGTGACTCTATTTAGCGAAAGAGGAACTGTCAGGTGGCATCCAGTAGAACGGCATCTTTCCTTAGTATTGCCTGGAGGACCAGTGTCCATTTAATCTTTTATCACTTGTGTCTATGGAAAAATATCAGACCATTTGTAATCCAAGGTCAGAAAGATACATCTTGTGTTTCCTTCTGAAAGTTCTGTGGTTGTGACAGAAGTCCAGGTCAGCCATCTATTCTGAGTTAATTTGTGTATATGGTGGGAGTTGGGTCCAGCTTCCATCTTTAGCTATGGACTCCTAGTCAGCCCTGTACCTCTTGGTGAAGGAGTTACTCCCTTCTTAGCCCTTCTGTTGAGGCTCCTATACCTCCTTATGCCTCCCTGCACCTCTCCATGCCTCCCCACACCTTCCCACACCTTTCCAGGCCTCCACACACTTGCACAGCTTTTGCCTAAGCCACCAACAGCTTCCATGGCTTGTTCTTGCCTCCCAAGGAGGCCCCTCCCTTCTTCACTGGGGTTCAGGCACCATCATGCCATATAGGGCCTCCCCCCGCCTAGAGCTCCTACTCTACTGGAGATCCCTTCCAGTACCTGAAGCACTTCTCCCTGGGGCTTTGCTCCTCCTCTCCATGAAGCCTGTGCCTGCTGACAACATTATCCCTGTCCTGATGGCTGTGCCCCACCAGGGACCACTACCCAGCCCAACCTTGTATTCTGTTCATACTCTTAAGCCCCATGCATGGACAGGCCTCTACTGGTGTCCATTCCACAAGGAATGGGTGAGTATAGGCAGGCACTCAGGTTGCAGCCAGCAGCAGAGGTGAGCGAGCCATGACTCTGGTACCTGGAGACCATGGGAGTGATCCCTCGAGGCCACGCTGAGGAAGAGGCCTGGAAAGGAAGGGTGTGTGCAGCAGGTCAGCATAGCCTGTCTGAAACTGAGCTCTAAGCCATGCCCGGGCATCTGCTCATTGAGGCCAGCCTTCATCTCGGAGTAGTCATAGGCCAAGTATGTGCCATGCCAGAGCTTTGGAACCATGGAAGCTGTTGGTGGCTTGGGCAAAAGCTATGTAAGCATAAAAATGTGTGTGGGGGGGTGGTTCAACAGGGGCACTTAATCCAAGAACCACCCGTGCAGGGCTGCAAGTTGGCAAGACTGCCCTGCAGGGAACCCTGCTCAGCATCCTTTGTGATGTAAGGGGAGACTTGGGGAAGTGTTAGGAAGTACTTGGCCAGGTGGTGACAGACAGGGGACCCTGCAGAGGCCCTGGGGACTTTGCCTAGCTCTCATCTTCCTGCCACACTTCTCTCCACAGCCAGAGAATTCAGGGACCCTGGATGAGGTCTCCATGGTAACCCTGGGGTGACATGAACCATCCAACCTTTTCTGCTCCTCCGGGGCGGTTCTTGGGACACTGAACTGATTGGTGCTCGCCTTCATCATGCTTTTCTGTCCTGACCCAAAGAAGCCAGAGAGCAACTGGCAGAAGGTGGACTACATTGTGGAGTTCAGCATGTGGATGTATTATCGGCAGTTTCCTCTGGAAGATGTGGTCGCCAACCTGGAGTGGGCAATTGAGATCCTGCTATCCATGAAACCTGCTGAAGACACCCCTGAGCCGGAACCCAAGAAGGAAGGTGAGGACGCCCTTCCAGCTTTTCCTGACCTGTCACTCTAGGTTCCGTCTGGACCCAGGGCAGCAGGCTGCGCTGGGGCTGCTCCTGGGCTACGCCTCCCTTCCTGGTGCAGACCCGCCTCCATCCCGGGCTTGTAGGAGTTAGGGGAATGGAGAGGAGACACAGCACAGGAAAAGGGTGCTGTGCCATCTGAGCAGGTACAGCTGTAGCCCTGTCCTCGGTGCCTAACCTGTACAGCTGGGTACGGCAGGCATCAGACGCTCAAGCCACACCAGCTAGAAACCAGAGCAGGGCAGCTCGTGGCCTACCATTCTAACTAGATGGTAGTGACCTCTGTGGCTGCAGGTCACCAGCCAGCCACTCGTATGAGCATAGGTCCAAGGCCAGTAGCCCCTTGCTTCCCAGAGAACAGGTCTCTTGTCTCCCAAGCCCATGGAGAGAAGTCTGAGGCACAGGAATGTCTGCATGGAAGGTGGTCTGGGTAGAGAAGCCCCTGTCCAGGACAGGCAGCAGGACACCACTTTTGGGGCCAGCAAAGGCCAGGTGACTGGGTCAGAGCAGGCGAGTCACCAGTCAGGAAAGGGGATACCCAGGGCCTGCAGGAGCCCAAGCCTGGCCATGCCCCCAGACTCACCCACGCCATGCTGTGCAGGGCAGTCCTCGTCTGCGCAGTCGCTCACAGAGAGTTCAGTGGTCCCAGAGGTGGAGATTCTCTCCTTGGAGCAGTTCCGAAGTGTGCGGCAGTTGGAGGCACTAGCCCGAGTGCACATCCTTCGCGCTCTGATGCTGTCACCCAGCTCTTCTGCCCATGAGGACGACTGCCTCATGGCCTACGTCTTCCTCAAGCATATCTGGCAGGTGAGGACATACTAGAAGTGTGGCTGCCCTCGCAAAGTGTCCTGCAGACCCTGCCCCCTAACCCCTGGAAGCAGACTCCGAGGGACTTATTGCTGCTGTTTTCTTTGGTAAATTCCAGGAGCACTTTTAAAAGAAATCAGAGCCTTTTCAAGTATTTTCTAAAGACCTTTGAGGAACAACCAAATCTTTTTCTGCCCCTTCCAGCTTCTCCCTATGTACTGAGGTACCTGTCAGAGTCCCTCTTGGCTGTTACATGTTTCTGAGGCTCCTTGAAGAGGGGCTCCATTCCCCCCCAAACCCACCCCAGCTCTGCTGCCCAATCACCTCCAAAGCCGCCTTAGTAGACACCACTCACACAGAGTCAGGAGCCAACCACTGCTTGAATTCCATCCATAGCCATGTTTGGCTTACAAGCTTCCAGAACCTTCTCTGCCCCCAGACTCCCACTCATGCAGGGCTGCCTTCCTCCCCATCTCCTCCTCACCCTGTGGGACCTGGTTGGGCGGGTACCTCAGGGTCATCTCTCATCCTTGGGGGCTGCACATGTGCACCTGCCCAGGTCTCATGGACAGCTCCACTAGGACAGGCCTGCCTTTGGAAGACAAGTTTTCCTAGAACCCCTGAAGGCCTTGGGGACCAGTGATGCCCCTCGGCTGTAGAAAGGACAGGACCATCTACCCCAACCCCGACTGAGGAGGGCCAGCCTCCACCAAGGCTCCTCTCCTACACATTCTCCACTGGAGGCCTTAGCTAACCCACTGCCCAGGGAAACATGTCCTCTGTGAGGACCAGCAATGTCAACCACCAATGCCCCACTGTCCAGGGAAACGCCTCCTCTGTGAGGACCAGCAGTGTCAACCTCCAATGCCCCGTTCAAGGCCTGTTGTGAAGACACCTATTGTCCCAGAAGCCCCTGCCTCATTGACAGTCACACAGGGAAGCCACTGCTGTCATGTCCAGGTCAGACACCCAGGAGGAGTGCTACAGGGATGGTGCAGGCTTGCCTGCATGAAGCCCTGTGATGTGGACTCCAGCTGCACCCCAATGGGGGAGCATGGCTGAGTGTAACACTTACAAGGCTACCCCTGTCCTTTGGGTCTAGGTCATTGACCAGGACTTACTCTGCTCTGCAGAACCTCCCAGCCTTGAGCCTGACTGAGCATCACCCTCAGATCTGAGTCCTACCTCCAGTCAGGCATGAGAGAAGGTAACCATTTTTTAATGTTCTCTAATTGTGTTTCCTTTTCACCAGATTTCCTTGACAACAGGAGGAAAACTAATTCCAGAAAAGATTCTACAAGCAGTCAGTTCTCAATTGCTATTACCTAAAAAAGAGGAGAAAGGTAAAGAGAAAAGTAAAGAGAAGGAGAAGGAGAAAGAGAAGGAGAAGGAGAAGCCTAAGGACATAAAGCAGGTGAGGGGATTCCCCAGCCCATGTCCTTACCTGAGGCGTGAGGTGGAAGGTAGGGCCGTGGGATCTCTATGTGAACCCCAGCTCCACCGTGCTCAGGTTAGGGCCTTCCACTCTTCCCATTCCCTGGTTTCTGCCGTAAGGTACACTGCTCCCAGACCACGATCTCCAGAGTCTGTGTCAGAGGTTTGTGGCCTATCCTCTCCACAGTGAGCCACAGAGTGCATCTCTTAACTCCACTTTTGACAATAAATCTTGCTTTCTCTCCTTCAAAGCTTTTGACCCCAGCTTCCAACAGGCAACCTGACTATATCCCCACTAGCATAGAAGATTGGGCCTCTTACTCGTGCCCTGAGGAGTTGCTGTCTGTGTTCAAGCAAGACAAGAGCGACTTGACTATTAACTCATTTAGTTTCCAGAAGCCGGTAAGTGGATCTCATCAGCCAGCCAGGTCTCCCTCCCTTTACAGCCACAGCTAGCATTTCTGTTGCAGCTACCAAAGAGGGATGGACCCATGATACAGGAGGTTTTTTCCTCGATTTTTATTGAGCTTTTGTGCATTTCATACAATATTTTTATTCAAGTTTATACCCTTCCACCCATCCATGCCCCACCCCCTACTCATGCATTCTGCCTTCCATGTTAAGTCCTATCTTGTATCTTTTTCTCAAGTCTTTTTTTTTTTAACTTTTTCAATGCAGAAGTTTACTGTTTGGGTAAGTTCTTTGAGCAAGTCTTTTTGTTGCTGTTGTTCCCTTTAAATTTTTTTTTTCCTCCAAAAAGTTCTGGGATCACCAGCTCCATTTCAGCATCTTGAGTCCTGGGATCCCGGGTTCTATCTAGACATCTTGAGTGCTGAGATCACCAGCTCCATCTCAGCGTCTTGAGTGCTGGGATCCCGGGTTCCATCTACACATCTTGAGTGCTGAGATCACCAGCTCCATCTCAGCGTCTTGAGTGCTGGGATCCTGGGTTCCATCTAGGCATCTTGAGTGCTGGGATCACAGGCTCCATCTCAGCACCTTGAGTCCCGGGATCCCGGGCTCCATCTCAGAGTCTTAAGTGCTGGGATCATGGGCTCCATCTCAGCGTCTTGAGTGCTGGGATCACAGGCTCCATCTCTGTGTCTTGAGTCCTGGGATCACGGGCTCCATCTAGGCATCTTGAGTGCTGGAATCACGGGCTCCATCTCAGCCAATACAGAGTTTTTACAGTGAGTGTTGAAAATAAGCAGATAGCAACTCAGGTAAGGTCAGAGACGGACAACACTGCTGTCCCATCTGTAGACAGGAGTGGGCTCTGGACATGTCGCCCCAGAGCTCCAGGGCCCACTCCCACCGACAGCCTCCTTCTCCCAAACAACTGCCAACAAGAGTGGGAAGACCTCCCCGCTGCACTCATCCCCAGATGCCTCTCTCACTGCAGTCATACCTAGGTGCACATGCTGAGATCTGACACTGCACATGCCTTACTGTTCTCGTCCTTGCTGGACATGTCCCAACAAACTGGATGGCTAGAATCACAGTGTCAGTAGAGCAGAGGTTCCTTCTGGACCCTCAACCACCCCATCTAAACCACCAAGGATACGCAGCCTTTCTTCTCTGGAAAATCTCTATTTTGTAAGGATCTTCAAGATCACATACTCGAGGCAAACCTGGGTAGATCATAACTCTGGTCACATGTGCACAGTTCCTTGACACATGAAGTCATGTGCATAAGTTCCAGGTATTAGGACCCCATGTCCTTAGGGACAATAATCCAAACCATCTCCTTTTGCTTAGAGAATGGAATTGTTCGGCATACTCCCCATGGCCCCACTTTTGTGGTTTGTTTGTGGGGTTCGTTGAGGCCTTATGGGGATGGCATCTGCTGCAGTATCTGCTTGTCTACCCTCCTGCCAATGGACATGATGCTCATGGCCTTTACAAATGAAGTGTTTGTGAACTTTCCAATGGTGATGAATATTCCCAGTTGGCAAGTCACCTCCCAGGGATGTTGTGCTAGCTTCCATCCCTGCCCCAATGAAAGAGCTCCTGCTGCCCAGATCCCTTGCCAGCTGGCGCTGTCCACCTGGTAGGCATGTGGAGGTACATGCCATATGTAAGTGGCCACTCTTCTGGCTGCAGTGAGGTTGGGTGCCCTGTCAGTGTGTCCTGGCCATTCTGCTTTTGTGATGTGCCTGTCCAGTATACCACCATGATTTAGCAAGCTTTCTGTTTTCTTTATGCAGTTGAAGGAACCCCAGGTCTGTTCTGAGAAGAATGCTCAAACAGTTCTGCAAACAGCAGGTCACTTCTGTGACTTGCCTTTCCTCTTTTGGTGTGTAGAAATGTTCATTTTAGTGTAATAAAAGGAATCTTTTTCCTTTGTGCTTAGTGCTTCCTTTTATCATTTACAAATGCATTGCTTCCTTTTCTGGAGGTCATAGTTTCTTTTAGTATTTTCCCCAAAGGTACAGATATTCTCCACCTTTCTTTTTTTTATGTGTATGAATGTACTGTCTGTCTGCATGGAGGTTTGTGCACCCCTGTCATGCAATGCCACGGAGGTCAGAAGAGGGTGTCAGATCTCTAACCCAGTGTTGATTTAGATCCGCAGTCCATTCTCATGATCTGTATGTGTAGGGGTCAGGATCAGCCCAGCCTCACCGCTAATCCTGGGCACTCTGCCCTGGACCAGGCCACATCTTTAACACAGGTCTTCTTCTGAATCTTAGTCCTCTGCTCTCTTCCACCTTGTCTACTCTCCAATTTCTAGAGCTGGTGTTTAAGATAGCTCATCAGTGTCTTCTACACAGCAAGCCTGACACGATAGAAGGCATTAGCTCTTCTTTCTAGATGCCGGTTTTCAAGCAGCTGTATGTGTAGACAAAGACATTCTGCTTTTGATGGATCATCAGGTTTTACTGGAAAATGAAATGAAACATGAAGTTAATGATTTAATGGATGTGTCTCTTATAAGGATCTTTAACCATACCAGATGCTGTCAACCACAGGTCATTGCACATAGCAAAATGAAATGAAAAATGTCAGAGTCCAGAAAGAGGACACTTTCTCTCCTGCATCCCACAAGCTTTCTAAACAGCTGCTGGGTGCTGGGCACTGTGCCAGACTAACCTAGGTATATTAGTTACTTTTCTTGTTGCTGTGACAAAATACCTGATGAAAGCAACCTAAGAAAGAGTTTGTTTGGCTCACAGTCTGTGCCTACAATCCATCATGGTGGGGAAGTCTCGGCAGCAGGAGGTTGAGGCAGCTCATCACACTCCATCAGCAATCAGGAAGCAAAGAACACTGAATGCCATGCTAAGCTAGCTGTCCCTTCTTTGTGCAGTCTAGGACCCCAGCCCATGGAATGGCCCTGCCCATGTTTAGTGTGGGTCTTCTCATATCACTTAATCAAGATAATCCTTTGTAAAAACAAAACTGGAAGGTTAACCTAATCTAGACAAACTCACAAGCATGCCCAGGGGCTTGTCTCTTGGGTGATTCTAGGTCAGGTTGACAGCATTAACTATCATACTAAGTAAGGGACTAGTAAGCTACCTCTGCCTGTGACCTGTTTGTTGTGTATTTATGTAGACATTCAGTTTGTATTACATAGACCACTTGGTCAGAGCCTTGCAGAAGATGTCCCTTCTTGAGCTCAGCATCCCGATCCTGCAGCTGGGTGTGGTCATTGCAGATGCCGTGGTAGAGAGCAAGAGCCTTGCAGATCTCTACCACCTGCGGTTGGTATCCCTTCTTTGTTTCCAGGGAAACAAGTGGGTAGAATGGCAGTTTGTCCAAAACAATCTAATGATGAACAGCACTTTAGATATTAATTCTGTAGCTAGTTGCACAATAAGAAATCCCTGACACTGATAATCCAGGTAAGTCAAAGTACTTGAATGTAACAATAGAATTAAAAAAAAAAAATGTCCACCTGGTCCTTAGAGAGTAGCTTGGTTTAAAGAAATGCATACTGAGGTATTGAGGGATAAAGGGACACTGCACTTCTCCTCAAAGGGTTGAGGAGAAGAAGAGGGGGAGAGAATGAAAAAGAGAATGTGTTGACAGGGCAGGTGGGACACACAGGTAATACTTAAGGGAGTTTGCATGACTTTTCTGGAAGGCTGAAGTCATGTCCAAATGGGAGCGCTTTAAGCAAAGACTGAAAGTTGAGTTTCCTGTTGGGAGCTATGGTAGGGCTGGGCAGAGCCTGCCAGGCACCTGGCCATTACCTCTGAAGATACTTGGGAACAGAAACACAGTGCATAAGATACTTGAGTGAATAATAGAAAAAGTTTTTCCTGACATATGATAGAGCCAGCTAGCAGTTAGCTTTAAAGATGATCAAAACACTGAAATGTTTCTTGGTTTAGCAGTTCTGATAAAACGCACCCGTCCAAGACCACTTCCTTTGGTGATGGCTGTGACCCGTGTGACCGCATGCCTCCCTACACCCTGTCTTTCCCCCACAGACTTGTACAGGTGTGTTCTGATCTGCGGCTGTGCTCTGCAGCAGCTCACCATGAGGAAATAGTCGGGCAGACATACATTGGGGACATGGAGCAGGCCAGGTACGTGCTCTCCTTCCAACAGGGTACAATCCAGGGTGATGAGGACCACTCTGGGGACCTCAGATGGCTCTGGCTATCTGACGCTATTGGGTGTGTTTCCTCTCAGCACCAGATCATTTGTGGCCGATGAAGGTCTTGGGGGCTCACTGTCTGAGGGCCAGTGCACAGGGAGCTGCGGGAGTCTCCTTGGTGGTTTTCATGGCAGTCTGAGGGACTGCTGAGCTCGGGGGGGGGGGGGAGCACTCAGGAGAGACCCGGGAAGAAAGAGAAAGGAGGGAAGGGCAGGGTGGAGAGAGGGTGTCCCTCACCGGTCCCAGCTTCCTCCCAGCAGTGACGGTGCTGGCTGAGGCCCACTCGGTTCTGGGATCTTTAGTTACTCAAAAGCACTTGCAGTTGGTTGGCAGTAGGCTGTCTATCAACAGCATTAACCAATTGTGTCATTTATATACCAATCCTTTTTAGACTCAGAGACCACCTAAGAATCCACATAATCCTATTTTTGTTAATTTCTACAATGTGGCTCCCTGCCCCCTACTTAAATAAGTGATTTTTTAGTTGTGCAAATTTTAGAAAACAGATAAGAAAATAAATGTCCCTGTGGGACCTATCCTTTGGCAGTAACCCCCTTTGGTGTTTTAACATCATGCATCTGATCGTTCTCACTGTTACATAAAAATACGCACTATAAAGATGCAGTTCTGCAGCATATGCATTTTCTGCTCTATGGCCCGTGGTAACAAATGTCTGTGACTTCATTCTCACACTGATAACACCATTGTTTGTGTAGCCCTGAGCTGTCCATTTGCGCATGTGTCTCATCTCTTCAGGGTGCTCCAGCACAAGCACCCCAGGCCTCCCTGCCCTCAGATGGGTTCCATAGGTACAGTTGCCAAGGCTATGAGTGGTTGCTCTTCCTTCCTGTTCTTAGATTTATCTATGAACAACCATGGTGCAGTGTGGTGGGGGCTAAGGGTGGGCTGTGGAGGGAGAGAAACGACTGAGAATGATGGGGGGAGGGGTTGTGTGCCAGCACAAAGCAGTGACCAGGGCTGTAAACACAGAGGGTGCTCGATTCTCAGTGCAGGCGATCAGAGAAGTCTGAGCAGTTGGGCTGAGCCAGCCTTTGAACCTGGGAGGGACAGAAGTGTCAGAAGCCCTGACCGAAGGAGCCTACTAGCTGAGAGACTTCAGAGGCATGGGATGGGCCCTGGGAGCCATCGGCTCTCCTTCTAATGGACTGCTCTGCCCTTGGTTCAGGAAGTGGCTAGGACCTGGGGTGGATGCTATGGAAGAGGCACACCCGTGGAAGGAGAAGCCTCCCAGTTACTTCTATAGGGAACCCTGAACTCCAAGCAGCTTTGCCTTTCTGGCTGAGTTGGCAGGGAGAGGTCTGATCAGGGCATATTGAGTTCGAGATGTGTATTAAACTATCAGCATGCCAGATAGTTCAGAGAAAAGAGGCTGCAGATGTGAATGTGGGAGCCAGACTGATGCCAAACTGGAGACTGTTCTGGAAGTAGACACGTGTGAGTCCTAGCCTCGTGTGGCTGTACTACTTTTGTATTTCTTTGACTACTAATGACCACTAATTCTTCTGTTGCATGTGGCCATTTTGCTTCAATTAGTTGCAGAAAAGACCTGGCATCTAAAAAAGAGAAGAACAAGGAGCCTGTGGTAGATGACAGCCTGGGTCCATCACGCTCCGTGGAGGTGAAGCCCCTGATAGCACAAGACAAGGTAGGCTCCTTTTGCACAGCAGGCTCTGTGGTCCAGTAGTGACACCAACTTAGCCTGGCTCTGCCACAGCAGAACCCACAGCCCAGAAGTGACGTGGACTTGCCTGTAGACTAAACTTGAGGTAGGAACCAGTGAGCCAGAGTTGATTTACAAAATCATTACTGTAGACACTCTTGGCCTACATTTCATGGGAAACTCAGAGACCTGATCAAGTTTGTCCTACCCTGGGACCATGGACGTCCCCAAGGATGGCAAAACTTATATGTACAATAGATTACATGGAACAGGCCTCCAGGGCCCTGGGCAGCAAATGAGAGTCAGGGGCTGAAGACGCAGCTCAGGTGTTAAGGGCTAGCGTGCATGAGGCCCTGGGCTCAGGTCGGGAGCAGTGAAGGGGGAGGAGTTTGCTGTGGAGCAGAACATGTCTCAGGGGATCTGGCTGGACTCTTAAGGTGCTGTTACCTCATCACCGAACTGGCTGTCCGCTCTAGTCCATGCACAGGACTTCTGAAAGCCCACTCTCTTACACAAGGAACACTGGATCTGCAGAGCACAAGCTCTGTGAACTCACTAAAGTCAGCATTTATAGTGTGGTAGAAAGTGGCTGGGCCTCAGAGTGCAGCTTCCACCACATACCTGGGGTTTGTTATGAGATCTGACCCCCAGGACAGCTGAGGGTCAGTCCTATACCTTGCTAAGCTACAAGGATTCAGTGACTTGTCCATGCTGGCCAGGGGACCATGCACAGAGAGTGAAAAAGAGCACACAGCTGTGAGCAAGACAGGCCACTAACCCCAGGAGCTGCTGTCCAGCTCAGCTCACAGAGAAGCATATTTACCAAGACAAGTAGCACAGCAGCTACTATAAGCAGCTAATTTCTGGGCCTGAGAGAGTAGAAGGGGAGAATAAGGAGAGATTAGGGGTCCCAAAGGCCTGAAGTATGTCAGAAGGTAGACAAGCAGAAGGCAAAAGCCTGAGTGTCTAGGCAAAGCATGCTGGGAAAGCCCCTGGGGCAGTGCACCTTGCTATATACACTGGCTTTGCAGGGCCTTCGTGCCTCTAAGCCAGAGCATGCCGTGGGAGAGAGATGGGAGAGAGTATCTTGGGATCACATTGTATCACAGATTTTGAAGATAAATGGAGAGACTGGCAAGGGCCTGGACGGGACTTCCTACCCTCAACTGTGGATGCTCAAAGGGGAGGTCCTGCTGGAGCTGGAGCTGCACCAGCCCGCACGGCTGCTCCTGGCAGAGGCCCAGAAGGCTTTCCAGGTACCCACCCGTGGCTGCTGAGGCCATCTCGACCTTGGTCTCAACTCCTCAGCTGTGTCCTCACTCCTTAGCTGAGGACCTCACTGGTGTCTGTGACCCTCCTAGTGTCTTCATTGAGTCCCTCAGAAAGGCTTGAATTAGCAAACCCATGTCAGAACTGCACAGTAACCCAGCTCTCAGCAGGCTTGGGAACATGGATGCTCTTCCTTCCTCTTCCTTCAGCAGCTGCCCAGTAGGGGCACTTGCACCCAAATCTGGGGCTCTTCGGTCTCAACTCTAGACGTTCCAAACTGCCTTCAGCAGGGCTCTCCATCCTGGGCTCTGCTCCCCGTGAGCAGCTGCCCTTGGGACACCAGCTGGAGGAAGCCGCCTGGGTTCCCTCTGCCCTAAAGGCACAGCTCCTCCATGCTACAGCACTACCGCTTCCCCAATTCCCTGGAGAGAGACCTTAGAGTCACTCTCGGTGGGTAGGTGAGGCCAACAGCCCGACACAGCTGGCCTGTAGCTCGTTCTGAATAATTCCAGGGAAAGAAAAAGACCTAGATATGACGGAAAATTCCTGTAGTGACAGAAGGCTGTGAGCCCAGACTCTGTTGTATACTTTAAGAGCAGAAACCAGCTGCTGGCAAGGGACAAGTGTACAGGTGTTGGGAAAGTGACAGGTGAGCAGACGTCGAGAGGGGAAGGGTGATCAGGTGTCGGGGAGGGGACAGGTGTGCAGGTGTCAGAGAGATGGTACAGATGATCAGGTATTAGGGAGGAAGTAGGTTATCAGTGTCAGTAAGGGCAGGGGATCAAGTGTCAGGGTGGTGACAGATATGCAGGGGTTGGGGGTGACAGATATGTAGGTATAGGGACGGGACAGGTGTATAGATGACAGAAAGGGGACAGGTGTGCAGGTGTCAAGAGGGGGACAGTTTCATATAGTAGACTCAAGATAGCCTGTCTCAGAAAGGACTAAGCTGTGGGCTTCTGGGCTGACAGGCAGGCTGGACTCAGTACGTTCGGTCCTCTGGTGTCAGTGCTGTAGGCCCCAGGGTCTACACCTGCACCTCTCCACTTCACCCTTAGCCCTGACCCTCCTGCCATGTTCTCACCAGGCATGGATGACAGCGCTGGTGTCCCATGTAGGGCAGGGCTGAGGCAGGGTAGGGCCCCACTTTTACACTTCCTGCACTCTCCTTTCCTTGTGGATCTTCCTCTCGCTCTTCCTCCTTCTACCTCTTCTCGCTCACATTCTGGTGTCTCCCGCCCTGCCCTCCTCTAGCCCAAAACCCCAGTTCCTACTCTCTTAGGGTTCTCCCCTCCATTCTGATCCCTTGGGGTCTCATTCATGTCCTGATCCCTGCCCCACAAACTCTTCTCCCACCATCCTTCTGCCTCAGGCAAATAGCCTTTCCTGGACTCCACATCATCCTTGTTGTACAAAGGGCTCCACTCATCCTGTGCCTGGGCCCCACTACAGACCCAGGACCGGTCCACCAGGAGGTTGGCCTTGACTGGGCCTCATCTTGGCTGTGTGCTAGCCTTGCTCTCTGGGCCCATTGGGCACTTGATCCTCCCCCCCCACCTTGATGCTTCAGACCCTCTCAGCCAAGGTGCCCTAGTCCAGAAGCTGGAAATATACTGCAGAAGAGCAGCACCCCTTACACTGCAGACAGCATCTGAGTATCTAGCCAGTCGGCCCGTAGACCAAGATCCCAACACACCCTCACACCAGCACAAGGCAGTTGGAGTGTTCAGGGCATGGTGTGGTGTCCAGGTAGGGCGTACGGCTGGGCAAGATTGCAGATGTCTGGCCTTCTCTCTCCTCTCAGTCAATGGCATCTGAATGTGTGGGATGGTCAGTGGGCTGCCCTTCAACAGCTACTCAGAGACCAGCAACTCAAGTGGACTGGGAAGCCATGCTTTCCCAGGCCTCACCTCTCCGCTCTGTGTCTTGATGGTATGGGAGGGCTGCCTACCTGACTTTGCCCCAAAACATGATGGCTGCAGCACTTCCCCAGAAAGCAACATTCCATGACCCAAGTATGGCGGCTTACCAGTTTAATCCCAGCACTCAGGGGGTCTCTATGTGTCTCTCCATAAATTCAAGGCCAGGTCTGGGTCTACAGCAAGTCTGATAGCCCACTGGGGCTACAGAAAAGGGACCTCACACAAAACCTTTAATCCTAGCACGCAGGAGACGGAGGCAGGTGATCTCTGTTGAGTTCAAGGTCAGCCTGGTCTTTACAGAGCACAGCCAGGCCAGCTGGGGACAAAGGGAGAGAGACCCATGTCTCAAAAAAAGAAAAGAACCCATCTCAAACAAAACAAATCAACAAAAAAAAAAAAAAAAAAAGAGGCACATCCTTGTGCCAAGGCTCAGCCCTGCTGCTGTGGGGATGGTCCTGTCTGGTGCTGCCAGAACCCTTTCCCTCCCTTTGTGTTTAACACAAGTTTTGTTATTTACCACAGAGCTACGAAGGATAGATAAAGCTAGATTCTGTGAGTTGCTAGAACTCTTCTGGGCATTGAGGAATGTCCACATGTGAACTTGGCCTTGAGCCTTGACCCCAAGAAGGCCCTGAAAAGACAGGGATGGGGCCCAGTAAGAGCCTGGGTGACCCAATGGACTGGCCTTGAGCTTCCCAGACAGGTCACACAACATACCACCCAAAGGACATGCTGTGATCTACATTCAGGCCTGAAAATCCCTCAGGTCTAGGTGGGGCCAACTCTGGCCCTCTATTTATCCCCTGAGCAGCAGAGTAGAGCTACAGTGCTCTGAATCTGTCCACAGGGAAGGGGCTCCTGACCCCAGGAAGCAGGACAGACAGTAGCTGCCAGTGAGACACCCAAAGTGGCCGGCAATCCTGCTATAGGCTGGCACCTGTGGCTCCCACGGTGGGGAGTGCCTGTCCACCCCAAAGAACTGCCACTCCCAGGCAATAGCCACCCTGTCCTGAATGGAACTGTGTATCTATTTATCCACCTACCTATCCGTTTGTCTGTCTATTATCTCCCCATCTGTCCCTGTTGTTAGGAGCTTGGCAATATTTGTGCAGAATCACAGTGCCTGTTGCTTTTAGCACAGTTAGCCAACAAGGAAAAGAACCATGGACAAGCTGTATCTTTAATTGAGAGGGCCCAGCAGGGCCTCTCTGGAGCCCCTGCCGCCAATGGTTGCGCCTTGGTGTCTCACTGGCAGCTATCTGTCCCCCTGGGGTAGAGCCTAGAGCCTTTAGCCGCAACCCTCTGCGCCAGGATTCTATGTGGCGTGTTATGCAATCCCACCCCTGACCTCGAAGTGGTCTTTCCCTGGCCTACTGCTCGTCTTTAGCTATTCCAGGATAACGACAAAGAAATCAGGGTGAGATGGGTGGCTGGTGGACGACAGGGTGCGTTGAGGTTGGTGGCTGGGGCCTCATCTTCTGGCACTACTGAGTGACATGGCGATGCTGGTGATGCATCACATGCAGGTTTGCGGCCTGTTTCAGAAACTCATAGGTGCTTTCGCCGTCCTCCAGAAAGAAAGGCCTAACCGAGTATCCTTGCTGGAACTCCTCAGCATGGAGCTGGAAGCCAGGTAACCACACCAGTTATGCCGAAGCCAGGGCTGCTTCACCCACACAGGCCCTCTTGTGTTGTGTGTTTGTCAGACAGAGGGAGGCTCTGCAGGGCCATGCACCCCTCCAGCCCCATGTGAACCACATATCTTTAGGTTCCTCTGAGAAGCAGGCCTTCTTTCCACAATGTGCCTCGGGGAAGCTGGAGACGACCTTACAATCATCTGTGTTTCTACAGTGTCCTTCCCACAACTCGGGGAGCCTCCCAGCTCTCTTTCCAGTGGAGGGCTGTCCGGGGAACCCTGCGTTTTCAACAAGTCAGTTGCATGTCCTATTTCCAGGACTCTGTAAGCCTCTAGACCCAGCAGCAGAGATCCTTGTCTTGTTTTGGCTTCTGATTCCTCTCTGTAAAGTGCTATGAGCTTCCCCGGTGGCTGTCTACACTGTCCCAATACTCACACTTCTGTGTCCCACTAGCCTGTTCTGTATATGGGTCTGGAAGCAGGCCTCATTTTCAGCCTGTTTTTACCGTGGGTGAATCCGTGCCTGGGTGGTGCAGTTAGACTCTAACTTCATTGATCGAGGACTGTGCTGCATGACTTCTGGCTTGGGAGAAAAGTCCCAAATATGTTTAACACCCTTGGATGGAAACTGGGCAGAGGGATGATCTCTGTGGTCTTGGGAATCTGACTGTGGAGGAGAAACTTCAGCCCCCACAACCCTGAAGAGGTGCCTGTCTGCCAGGTGTGTGAAACTTCAAATCCAAGTTGCCTGCAGCTCGATTGACAAGGAACATCGTGAGTGCCCATTCTTGCTGGCGGAGCTAGAAGACCGCCTGTTGGAAATTGGAGAAAACTTTGTATTGCATGGCTACAAGGAAAAGTGCATTGATTTAAAAATAGAACATGCAAGAATCAAAAGGTAAGAGTGTCACCACCCACTCCACCTGTGACAGAGTAGGCTCCTGAGGTTCTGCCCTCCATGCAGCATCTACCTTGGAGCATTTCCCAGATGGTCCCTATTCCTCCCAAGCCTCAGGCCTGGCTAGTCCCAGCCTTCCTCCCCTACCAGCCCAGTACTGCACTGTGCAGGGTCCCAGCAGCTGTTCGTGCTGCTTCACAGCCATGCCCTTTAGGGTTTCAAGTTCCTCAAGAGCTTCCGAAGTCCTAGGACAAAGCAATGCTGGGGTGAGGTGTGCCTCTGCCTTTAGTGGGATCATCGCTGGCACCCAGTTCTACCCAAGTCCATTTCCATTACCTCAAGGTGCTGGCACAACTGTAGGCCGCCAGAAAACAGGAAAGGACGTGACAGCCAGCAGAGGGGAATTGCCGTACTGTCTCATCAGATGCCTTTCAGGCATAGGTGCTTTAGGAACAAAGTCTTATACTATATGCACGTGCTTATTCTAATTGTTTTATATCTTTGTTTAAAAACCCATTTTAGAGGGCTGGGGAAATGAGTTCATTGGTTAAGCGCTTGCTTTGCAAGCACAAGTACCTGAGTTCAATCCCAAGAACCCATGTACTAGAAGCCCAGATAGAGTGGTGGGCACGTTCTTCAATGTATAGAGTTTGGAATTGATTTTTGTGCATATCATAAAATAAATCTTAATCCGAGTTTAGCCCCCCTCCCCATCTGCAGCTGGCCCTATGCCACCCCCATGTGCACAATGAACATCTGTCATATATAGTTAAGGCCTATCTTGGTCAAACATTTGTACCCAGATGTCCCGCAGTGCAAGTTCATCCACTGGAGTCTAGTCAGCCTATCTAGAGTCACTCCCTTAAAGTTAAGACCTACTCTCCCTCACCTCTCTGTAATCAGTTGCCAATAATTCCTCAGCTAAGTGTGGGGCCTGCTGCCCCTTTCCCCAGTTCTGTGCTGGGTTGTTATCTGATTGAGTCAGCATGGGTCTTGTGCGTGCTGTCATCGTTGTTGCCAGTTCATATGAGCAAGTTCCCAGAGACCTGAAAGCCCCTGTTGCCCTGTGTTCGTGCACCACCCCTGGGTCTTCCAGTCTTTCTCGCCCCCCCCCGCCCTGCCTTCCATAACGGTCCCTAAGGCACAGCTGGGTGAGGTTTAATATGGGAGTCCTGTCAAGGGACGTACACTCTACAGTCTCTTACTCTCTACAACTTGCCCAGTTGGGTCCTTCAGTGTGTATCACACTCAGTTGTATGAAGAAGTTTTGTTGGTGAGAGTGGAGAGATGTATTCTTACTCTCTCTACCCCTGTTCCACTATATTTGCACTTGTAATCCCAGCACTGGGAAGGTGGAGCCAAGTGAATCCCTGGGACTTACTAACCAGAAAATATAGTCTATTTGGCAAGTTCCAGGCCCAGTGAGACATCTTATCTCCAAAAAATGATGGATGATGGTACCCAGGGTTGACCTCTGACCTCCATATGCATACATATTAATAATACATATATGCACACAAACTCACACAAAATAAAAATGTATTTTAATTACAAAACTTACTAATAAAATATTTAGTATTAACGTCAGGATGAGACTCTGTTTGGCTCGAGCACCATGGGGTCCAAGCCCACTGTCCCCGCAGGTTCTTTGGATAGGACATGCTCCTGGCTCACCAAGTGAGATCCCATACCTTAAGGCTTTCCTTTGACATATTGGGCAGGTAAGATGGTGCACTTCCTTCCTATCAATGCACATCTGGGAGTATCGCTGTCCAAAGTAGGAGCCATGATGGGTCACACCTCCCAGGCTCTCCTGACAGCTCCCCCTTTGTTTTGTTGTTGCCTTAAGATGTTCTTTCTCCCTATTCCATGATCAGAGATTTCCCAGCTCTCTGGGAGCCCAGAGAGAGGTGGAAAGACAAACCCAATAATGAGCAGGGAGAAACTTGACAGGAGGAAATAATTCAGTTTTATTGGCAACAAGTAGAGGTTTTTATACTGATGTGACCATGATCTGGGGTGGAAATGGGGGTGGGGGACGTGCGGGAGAGCCTCGGGGAGGTGAGAGCCATCTTAGCTCCTACCACGTGCATGGGCAAGGAAACTCCCAGGTGTGTATTAATAGGTAGGAAGTGCGCCATCTTATCTGCCCAGTACATCAAAGGAAAGCCTTTAGGGTATGGGATCTCACTTGGCGAGCAGGATGCCTGCCCTATCCCGGCTGACGGGACAGTGGGCACAGACCCCATGGTGCTCGAGTCAAACAGAGTCTCATCCCAACATATAACTATCTAGAAATTGTGTAGCACTTATTAATCAGTGTAACATATATTATTATAATATATTAATTAGCTTTAACATCTTTGTTCTAAATTCCACTTTTATGTCTTATAAAGGATACGGGCCCAAAATGAAAAAGATGAAGAACAAAAACATGCCTATTACCTGGAACAATATGATTTGGCCCANTATATATATATATATCCTGTGGGGAAACACATATACAGGGGCTTGAGCTAGAGCTCAGTCAGTAATACTGAACCTGAGGTTCAAACCTTAGATTTCATATTTTTTTAAAAGTTGGGGGCACAATGGCATGTGCGTATAATTCCAGCACTGGGGAGGTAGAGATAGGTGGATCACTGGGCTCAATGCTGAGCCAGCCTAGCCTGCTTGGAGAGCTCCAGGCCAGTGAGATACCCTGTCTCACAAAACAAGGTGGGCAGCTCCTGAGGCCCAACACTCAACATTGTCATCTGGCCTCTACTTGTCAATCATGATAGATAGTGGTCCCTGAGCTGAGGTTCCAGCTCACTGCAGATAGAGACTTGGAGCCCAGGTAGAACCTGGATGATGACCTGAGTCAGGAGATGGAGTCCTGACGGTCTAGGGAGAAGGAGGCAAGATAGAGCCAGAAGGCCTCTGACCCCAGAGTTTCCATCTAAAGACTCGTCACCTGTTCATGATAGAAAATGCTGCCCAAGGCTGAGAAAGAACAGAAGGGTTACAGGAGGGTTAGTGGTACTCACTCAGGACAGACATGGTACTTGTTCCCTAAACCTAGGACCTCTGTGACCTCCAGGTGGTGGGCACAGTGCACAGAGGTCCTGACCTCAGGATTTGCCAGACTGCGTTAGAGAGTGGACCCACCTCCAAGACAGCACCGCAAACATAGAGACAAGGATATAAATAAGAGAAAAGTACAATGATGGAAGAAATGTCAAGAGAAAGCTGGAGTGTCTGTTAACATCAGGCAGGCAGCTTCCTGGCATGCATTCCCGAGGATAAGCCTATTTATCTCATAGTGTAAACCAAACAAAAGGAAAAGTAAGCATTTAGGAAGCAAATGCTGATTTTAACAAATTGCAATGGAGAAATGGGAAAATCTCTTATAGCCACAAAAATTCCAATATCCTTTCAATTATTAGTACATGCAGGTTTGCGGCCTGTTTCAGAAACTCATAGGTGCTTTCGCCGTCCTCCAGAAAGAAAGGCCTAACCGAGTATCCTTGCTGGAACTCCTCAGCATGGAGCTGGAAGCCAGGTAACCACACCAGTTATGCCGAAGCCAGGGCTGCTTCACCCACACAGGCCCTCTTGTGTTGTGTGTTTGTCAGACAGAGGGAGGCTCTGCAGGGCCATGCACCCCTCCAGCCCCATGTGAACCACATATCTTTAGGTTCCTCTGAGAAGCAGGCCTTCCTTCCACAATGTGCCTCGGGGAAGCTGGAGACGACCTTACAATCATCTGTGTTTCTACAGTGTCCTTCCCACAACTCGGGGAGCCTCCCAGCTCTCTTTCCAGTGGAGGGCTGTTTGGGAACCCTGCTTTTTCCACACAGTAGTTGCAGGTCCTTTTCCAGGAACTCTGTAAGCCTCTAGACCCAGCAGCAGAGATCCTTGTCTTGTTTTGGCTTCTGATTCCTCTCTGTAAAGTGCTATGAGCTTCCCCGGTGGCTGTCTACACTGTCCCAATACTCACACTTCTGTGTCCCACTAGCCTGTTCTGATATGGGTCTGGAAGCAGTCTCATTTCAGCCTGGTTTTCCTTGGGTGAATCCAGTGCCTGGGTGGTGCAGTTAGACTCTAACTTCGTTGATCGAGGACTGTGCTGCATGACTTCTGGCTTGGGAGAAAAGTCCCAAATATGTTTAACACCCTTGGATGGAAACTGGGCAGAGGGATGATCTCTGTGGTCTTGGGAATCTGACTGTGGAGGAGAAACTTCAGCCCCCACAACCCTGAAGAGGTGCCTGTCTGCCAGGTGTGTGAAACTTCAAATCCAAGTTGCCTGCAGCTCGATTGACAAGGAACATCGTGAGTGCCCATTCTTGCTGGCGGAGCTAGAAGACCGCCTGTTGGAAATTGGAGAAAACTTTGTATTGCATGGCTACAAGGAAAAGTGCATTGATTTAAAAATAGAACATGCAAGAATCAAAAGGTAAGAGTGTCACCACCCACTCCACCTGTGACAGAGTAGGCTCCTGAGGTTCTGCCCTCCATGCAGCATCTACCTTGGAGCATTTCCCAGATGGTCCCTATTCCTCCCAAGCCTCAGGCCTGGCTAGTCCCAGCCTTCCTCCCCTACCAGCCCAGTACTGCACTGTGCAGGGTCCCAGCAGCTGTTCCTGCTGCTGGCACAGCCAGGCATTTAGTTCAAGTCCTCACAGTGCTTCCGCAAGTCCTGGACACAAGCAAATGCTGGGTAGGTGTGCCTCTGCCTTTAGGTGGGATCATCAGCTGGCACCCAGTTCTAACCCAAGTCACGTCCATTACCTCAAGTGTGCTGTGGCACAACTGTAGGCCGCCAGAAAACAGGAAAGGACGTGACAGCCAGCAGAGGGGAATTGCCGTACTGTCTCATCAGATGCCTTTCAGGCATAGGTGCTTTAAGGAACAAAGTCTTATACTATATGCACGTGCTTATTCTAATTGTTTTATATCTTTGTTTAAAAACCCATTTTAGAGAGCTGGGGAAATGAGTCCATTGATTAAGCGCTTGCTTTGCAAGCACCAGACCTGTCCTTCAGTCCCCAAAACCCATGTAAAGAAGCCAGATAGAGTGGTGTGCACGTTCTTCAATGTATATTTTAATTGAGTTTTTGTGCATATCATATAATAAATCTTAATCAAGTTTAGACCCCCCTCCCCATCTGCATCTCCCTATAGCCACCCCCCATGATGTCATGCACTCTGTCATATATGTTAAGGCCTATCTCGGTCAAACATTTGTACCCAGATGTCCCGCAGTGCAAGTTCATCCACTGGAGTCTAGTCAGCCTATCTAGAGTCACTCCCTTAAAGTTAAGACCTACTCTCCCTCACCTCTCTGTAATCAGTTGCCAATAATTCCTCAGCTAAGTGTGGGGCCTGCTGCCCCTTTCCCCAGTTCTGTGCTGGGTTGTTATCTGATTGAGTCAGCATGGGTCTTGTGCGTGCTGTCATCGTTGTTGCCAGTTCATATGAGCAAGTTCCCAGAGACCTGAAAGCCCCTGTTGCCCTGTGTTCGTGCACCACCCCTGGGTCTTCCAGTCTTTCTCGCCCCCCCCCGCCCTGCCTTCCATAACGGTCCCTAAGGCACAGCTGGGTGAGGTTTAATATGGGAGTCCTGTCAAGGGACGTACACTCTACAGTCTCTTACTCTCTACAACTTGCCCAGTTGGGTCCTTCAGTGTGTATCACACTCAGTTGTATGAAGAAGTTTTGTTGGTGAGAGTGGAGAGATGTATTCTTACTCTCTCTACCCCTGTTCCACTATATTTGCACTTGTAATCCCAGCACTGGGAAGGTGGAGCCAAGTGAATCCCTGGGACTTACTAACCAGAAAATATAGTCTATTTGGCAAGTTCCAGGCCCAGTGAGACATCTTATCTCCAAAAAATGATGGATGATGGTACCCAGGGTTGACCTCTGACCTCCATATGCATACATATTAATAATACATATATGCACACAAACTCACACAAAATAAAAATGTATTTTAATTACAAAACTTACTAATAAAATATATAGTATTAACGTCAGGATGAGACTCTGTTTGGCTCGAGCACCATGGGGTCCAAGCCCACTGTCCCCGCAGGTTCTTTGGATAGGACATGCTCCTGGCTCACCAAGTGAGATCCCATACCTTAAGGCTTTCCTTTGACATATTGGGCAGGTAAGATGGTGCACTTCCTTCCTATCAATGCACACCTGGGAGTATCGCTGTCCAAAGTAGGAGCCATGATGGGTCACACCTCCCAGCCTCTCCCGACAGCTCCCCCTTTGTTTTGTTGTTGCCTTAAGATGTTCTTTCTCCCTATTCCATGATCAGAGATTTCCCAGCTCTCTGGGAGCCCAGAGAGAGGTGGAAAGACAAACCCAATAATGAGCAGGGAGAAACTTGACAGGAGGAAATAATTCAGTTTTATTGGCAACAAGTAGAGGTTTTTATACTGATGTGACCATGATCTGGGGTGGAAA